>JAMXBB010000011.1:23744163-24261140 GCA_024138015.1 Lumnitzera littorea
GGGGGGGGGGGGGGGGGGGGGGTTGGACAGTGAATGTATATGAATATCATGCACCAAGACACAAACATAATCAGGGATTGAGCTTGAAATAGGGTTTGATATAACTTACGAACACTAAATGTCACTTGGGATTCAAATGAGGGTTAGATACAACTCACTAACTAACTCAAATGAAGGGTTCGCTCAATCTTAAATGTTAAGATTGATAAGAACATAAGAAGGATTAAAGAGTTAATCAACATTGAATAATCCAACAAATGCAAGCTCTACGAGCTTAAGTATAACCTTACTCAAAAAGGAAAAGTTCCAAGTGTAATCACACCGTATATTTTCACTTTACTGTCTAGTTATTTACAAATGTTGCTACTTGTAGCAGGTGCTAAAACCTTAGAGGTAAAATTGTAAATAATATATAAGGCCTTAAACCTTAAAGAATAGGCCCATAAATAAAATAAAGAAAAATATTCACAATAATATAAAATTGTGTGTTTAACATAAGAAGTCGACATGCAGTCATTTAGCCTGTCCTAGAAGGAGTAGGATTTGAACTGAATAGGGTCGGTTGTTAGATGATTGAGTTTGAGTAGGAATCCTTGAATTCTTGTAATACTTGGTCGATACACTAAAAAGGTTAGCCCATAATTGCCAAGTATTAGAATTAGTCGGCATTAGTCACTTCGTGCCATGCCGAGTGGATTTTTAGCCTATAATTCTCGGTAGCATGGTCTCTCGTCTTTTCGGCAGACGACATGCTTGATGTTGAATATTTACTTTCCTTTCTCTCAGCCTTCTAGCATCAGTCAGGTCTCAACAAGAGCATATTAGCTTTAGCTTCGTACTAGTCGGCCTCGACCTAGAATTAGTCGTAAGCTGATTCCTATCAAATTGGCTTTAGTCCCTTAAAAGAGCAAAGTTCTTTCTCGTTACCAATATGATAGCTAAGTTGGCATAGATTGGTCTTGGTCCATTAGAAGAGTGAGATATTTTCTCGCTATCAATACAATTGTCCTTAAATAATGTGCTTAATTAATAATATAAATTCACTAAATTTGAAACCTTCCCAACAAAAGCATGAACTAAGGGGATGATTAAAGGATGAATGGATATAGTATGTGTTTACTTTAAATTATGGCACTTAGCGAGATTGAAGAGATGGTTGTATACATTTTAGTTAAGTAGGTTAAATTTTTTATGACTTTTTCCTAATTGGTGAGATATTAAATCTGATCTTGAGTACAAGAGTCCTTGATTAAATGATCTAGGTAAACTTTAATTTACATGGATTAACTTATGAACTCTGGTACTTTGTGTTTCTTTTAGCATTGTAAAAGAGATTGAGTATACGGAGATAAGGAAGTTCTTAAAGAATTTTTGAGTAAATATGTAAGATGATCTTTTGAATTATTTTTTGGGATAAGTGTTATTTTTAGGCCAATCTTCTGGCTAATGATAAATTTTTAGTAAAGAATTCTTGCCCTAATTCTTTTTTTGCTTTATTTGCTTGAGGACAAGAAAATTCTTAAGTGTAGGGAAGTTTGATAGGTTCTTATTTATATATATATATATTATATAGTGATTTTTCATGAATTTTAAGTTTACTTTTAGAAAATGATACTCAGTTGAGTAAAATCTTGTTTTCTAGGTTTTGGAATAATCTATGGAAGAAAAGAAGAAAATAAAAATAAGTTTTACTCAATTGGGAGCTAAAATAAGAAAGTTATGAAGTTTTGAAAATTGATATGACTAAACAACATAACTGTGTCATTTTCAAGGTGATTTTGAAGCAGTAATATAAGGAGGTCAAAAAATGATACAACCAGAAGACATGACCGTATCATTGGTCATATCGTTCCTAAGTGCACAAGGAGATACGAACAAGATTTGAAAAGATTTGATTTGGTGGTAAAAAAATGATACAATCAAGGGACATGTTTGTGTCACCTACTACAATGGCCAAACTACTTAAAGCTTCATTAGGGTTTTGTGACATAATTGAAGCACAACTTCTTGAGAGGCTTTCAAGACTCAAACATCTAAGGGAGTAAGGAACTTTAATATGTCAAGATTTAACTTTTTACTTTGATCTATGATCTTTTCCTCTACCTTCTTTTAGATTTTATGCAAGATTGTTGCTTTATTAGGTGAAGAGGGTAGATCCTTTGCATCTAGGTCTTGTAAAACCTAAATCTATTCATGTAACATTGATCTTATTAGATCTAATGCATTCTCTAATTTTTCTTGATTCAATTATGTATGCTTAATTCTTTAGATTGTTATTTTCGCGAGTAGCAATCTAAAATCTAATATCATAAAAGAGAATTGAGAGATTTCTTATATGATTGGATCTAGGCATAGTTGATATAGATTATTGCAAGATTGGAGATAATTTGCAACATTTTTTTGAAATGTTGATTAATATCGCTAGAGAATTTGTTGTTCAATAATGTGATTTTGAGTTATGCTATTGAGAAGTGATTCTAATAGGTGATTTTAAGATTAGGGCTAATAGACTTAATAAAATTATTAACTTAAATATAGAATTCTCTCAGTTAAGAAGAATAAACATAAAATTAAATTATCTTTCATAAAAATCACATGTTTAGGTCTAAGGAAAGCAAGATCTAGGCACATTTTCGAATGTTGAATTAATTTATAAATTGATCGCTTTCTTGTTTAAGTTCTTGATTGAATCTTAATTAGTTGTTGACTTATTAGTTCTTGCAGTTCAGTTTAGATTCTTTAAATTTCATGAATTCTAACTTGTTGGTTAAATAATAGAGATCAAGTGAGTATTAGTAATTATAGTCTCTAAAGGATCGACATTCGGATTTATATCCGCTTACTATAATTAATAGGTGCACTTGCCTCATATTAAGTTTTTGGTGCCATTGTTAGGGACTTATGATATTAAGAAAGCTAGTGGATTTATTAATCTAACCATTGTTTCTTTATCTTTCATGATTTCTTTTCTTTTTCTACAATCTTAAACTAATTATGCGTTTTATTTGTTGTAATGTATGACAAGAAATCATTCACGGGATTTGATTGACATAGATCTTGAGATTGAAAGGATGACTTTGTGAAATATGAGGCAATTGATAGTTAAGGAGACGGTAGAGTCTATCAACTAAGGGTCTCTTATTAGAATTAAAGATGAGGTTGAATTGATAGAGGGTAAAGTAAAGGATCAAGTGGTAGAGCATGAATTTGATCATGAGGGCTTCCTTAACGACAACATGGCTAATAACAAGGGACAAATATAACCATGTCAAACTTCTTTTGGCCATCTTTGTCTAGTACTCAATCGAGCATAACTTGACCAGCTATTGTAGCCAATAACTTCAAGATCAAGCAGAACATTATTCAAATGGTGCAATAGTTCGTATAGTTTGATAGCTTATAAGATGAAGACCCTAATGCACATATTTTTAGCCTTTTGAGAATATGTGACACTTTTAAATCAATGGGGCAATTGATAATGTCAACTCGAGCAACGGTAGGCATAAAACCTTGCTTTGCATAATCACTAGCAAGCTATGTCTGATGTTTGCATTCATATGTTTGTTTAATTAACCCCACCCACCCGTCGCACTCCCCGCCTCCCAAAATAGTTTTTTTTTTTTTGTAGGTCTTATAAAGTTGGGACTGTGATAGGATTTAAGTATAAAGTGCTTTACTAAGCTGAGAAATTAGAAGTATAAGTTTAGAAAAGCAAGTCGGATAGTTAAATTAAACTTTTAAAGTATTTAGTAGCTTTATGATTATCAGAATTTAGATAACCTTTCTTATTGTTTGATAGGTGATTCTAACTCTCAATGACTTTGGTGACTATAGATTGTTGGATCACTTATAATTATATATATATAATTAAGCAAATGTATGTAAAAAGATTAAGTATGATGATAAACTTGCTGGCTAGTGTAAGGCAATCTTTATATCATGGGTACTTATATGACATGAATATTTTAAGCAATTCTACTAGACCTCCTTTTAGGGTATTATATAGAAAATTTGTAGGGTTTACATATACATTTATGTATGATTTATGGTTTAATAAAGCAATGGAGAGAATTTACATGATTTCAATGTAAGATTTGTACTATAGTTTAAGAAAACTAAAATGAAATGTAGAGATAACTAGAGAGAAGTACAAAGGAAAAGTAAAGACATAACTCCAAAATCATAGCAAATTAAAATTTCAATTTATTGTTCATAATTCACTCTTATTTAAGTGTTTTCTATCAAATTTCTCCATAAAATTTTTTTTCTATATAATGAAATTTGATTTTAACACATAATTTGTATTAAGATATTAGTATTTTAATGTATCTGTAATCCTTTATTTTTAAGACTGCCATAGCTTAGAGTTTACTTCCAAGATATCATGCCATTGGGATTATTAAGTTTCTTATTTTAAAAATATTGTCAAGCTAATTAGTGTTTTTTAGATTAACATGAAATCATATAACAAACAAAATATAATTCTCATTAATTCTTTGGTCAAGTTTAATTTCTTTTGTTCTTTCTTTTCATTAGCTATGCATGTAATTTCGAAATTTAGCAATTATTATTTTATATTTATTTTGACCATATTGGTATTTTTGAATTTTTACCCAAGTAGGACCTTTATTAGTGACATTTTGCAATTACTTGTAATCATTTATGGCATTTGTTAATGACATTTTATCTAAGTCAAAGATTATTTATGAAAATAATTAGTCAAAGGGTAAGTAATTATTTACTAAATGCATAATCTTATATGCATATTTTATTTTAGTTAATGGGTTAATGTTTTTCTTTATTAATCACATTTTATCTATAGTCATAGGGTTAATATTTATTTGATGAAGTAAACTAAATATGATTAATTTTCTAGAACAGTTTGTTTTAGAGGGAAAAAGGTAACTAAAGAGTTTTCTTTGGTTATAGTTATTAGATGAAAACAAAAATTGAGGAGTTTAGAGTAAGAATTCTAGTTTTCATGTAGTAAAATATTAAAAAAAAAGAAGAGAGATTACATCACTTGATTATTTCACTTTACTTGATAGCTTTGTATGAGTACTCAAATTATGGTGAAAGGTAAATAATTAAATTGGTTGGTATAATAGTGGAAGATTGGTTTAAAATTTAATTGAATTACATTACATTTTGTAACAAATAGCATCTTATGTTTTAATATCACAAATAACATTCAAAAGTTAAAAAGGGAGTTGTTACCCTCAGCTACCGATCTATGGAAAAATCATTTTTGAAAAAGGATTTTTAAAAATCAAAGATATTGGATTCAAGGGCTATCCTATTAAACTCTAAATGAATATCACTCTCAACCTTTTAAATTTAGTTTCATCTTTCAAAATATCTCTCTTAAATTGAAAAATTATTTTTTTTTTAATTTACAATTAAAGAAAATTAATTTTATTTACAAAAAAAAAATTAATTAAGAAATTAAATCTACTAATTTACAAAATGGAAAATAAAAAAAGTTTCCCATTTTAAGTTGCCCCATAGTTGTTTACGAGTGCCTATATACCTGCTACTTGAGATCAGACTTTCTATAGTTTGTTCACGAAAACTTAGGTATGTTGATTCGTTTTATTTTTTGAAAGTTAATCAAGTTTGCATTTTTGTTTATTAAGTTTTTAGTTAAGAAAAATTCTAGAAAAAGAGTCTTAACCTTTGAAGATTTTGTTTTTATGAAAAATTCTAATTTTAAAAGATATTTACTTGTTAACAAATTAATTTTTTAAATCTTTTTGTATGTGAGAAAAGGGAAAATTATATTTTCTTTGTTATAAGGAATTTTATTTTATTAAAAGGAAGAAAGAAGGGGAAATAAAGAAAAGAAAAAAAAAAGATCTTTTATGAGAAGCCCCCCTTTTTTTGTTTGTTTGTTTTTTTAGCTTTCTTTATCCCTTTTTTTCCTATGATAACTAGAAAGATTATTTTATAAAATGGAAAAGTTTATACACACACATACACATTTAAAGGATTGAAACAAAATAAAGAAAAGAAAAGAAAAAATAAACAACAAGAGAGAACCAAACTAACTTGGTATAGGGGAACGAGTCATGCACGGGTTAGGACTGGGATGTTAGGTCGGACTTAGCATAAGGATTGGATTGTTAGGTCTTATAAAAAGAAGAAGGAGAATAGCGATTATCATAACTTAGAGGAGAAGGTCAAGTCGTAGCAGTACTGCCATTAATACATGAAGATTCGAGATCAAGCACCATTCTTGACCAAGGGTCTTCAGTATACTACACAAGGCATTTCACAACTATAACTTCCTCTTGGTAACCGGTATTAAGTAATGGATAAGCACACGATTAAAAATCATAACATTCATCAAAAGCTAACCTTAACATAAATTTTTAAAGGGAATATATGGTTTTTCCTTAAGACAATCATACAATACTGGAATAGGATGTCAGTAGTAGTCTAAGCTACTTAACAAACTACAAATACTTAACAATAAAAAATATAGAATGTTCAAATATAGGTAAATTGTTCACTTGAGCTCTAATCTTCTTTACACTAATCAACCTTAAGCTAGTGCAACCAACTTCAGGCATCCTGTAGCCTAGCTTCAGCCAAAGATCTTCCTGCAATAACAAATTATAGAGGGGTAAGCTTAATTGCTTAGTGAGTAATCTTCATACTTTACTAACAAATAATATCAAATAAGTTATTAATCAAGCATATGAATGTATGGACAAACATATGTAATGCAACAATATATACACTCAACTGGTAATTATATACAATACGGTTTTAATGCCTACTGTTGCTCGAGTTAAGAAGTATTTAGATACGTCAAGACCTAAGTATCCATGTCCAATTTGAAGTCTTTTGTCAATAATATCACCCTTAGCAGTAAACATAGTATAACCTCAGCTAGAAGGCAGTACTCCTTAGAGTCGAGTAGTTCCCAAAGGTCAAGGTAGGATCATGTCATATGAAATATGTTATATGATAAGAATCTCAATATACATTATACAACATGGATCCAACTAGGCATGATCCCCCATTCTACTGAGTGATGTTGACACCCTTAATTTCATGTTATAAGATGCAATGCATGTCCGGTTTGATTAAGGGTCGAATATTTATTAACTTAGATTCATCGGTGGCTAATTAATTATATTCAAACACTCTAATATCCTAAATCGTAATGCAGCAAGCATTTATGTTTGTAATAACTTAAGATATCTTGACAGCAAGGTCAATCATAATAAGCACATACATTATCCCATGTGCCCCAACATATAACAAGTTTAGTGATCAGATATAATTAAATAACTCGTTAGCTATAAGCATAAAACAAGCAAAGTAGGGGGCAATATACTCACTCATCCATGATACTCAATAGTTCCAGTAGTCCTCAACTGTATCCAAGTCAATATCTTCGTCACTTGAAGAAGATAATTGAGGTTTATGAGTAATCTATTTGCATTATTAAGCTTACCACTCACTAACCTTGAGTTAGTTATTTTCGTAATTTGAACATTTTTTCTTCGTTTTAACTCCATTTTTAGTGATCTTATAATCGTTTTCATCGTCTTTGAATGTTCTTTCATTTGATGAAGTTATTTATGAGTTTCTAGGTTAGCAAGTTTTCGATTTGGGCCCTATAAGGTCATGGGCCTAAATGGTAGGTTGGGTTACTTTAGGACATAGGCTTAATTTTGGGCCTTTAGCTTGGTTTTTTACCTTGGGCCTTATACTTAATAACTTGGACCTTCTTTTAAGTATTTTAAATAGGCTTTTTTTGCTTAACACTTTAAAATTTTAAAGTAGACCTTGATGATACTCTTATGGGTCTAAATGGGCCTTTTTAATAAGTTTAAAGTTCTAAATTACTAAGGGGACTATGGTAGGTGTCTTGGATGGGCCTTTGAGTTTAGTGAGCCTTTTAATTAACTCATTCTAAGATCTTTATCCTAAGGTTCAGATTTGGTCACTTATGTAAATGGGCTCTACAGTTAGTTCTTTTGGGCTTTATGAGTCTAAATCACCATTTAGGGCTTTAGGCTCAAACTCATTTATCTTTTTGGGCTTAAACTGAACATTGGACTTAAGTTTAGCCTGATTTTATTAGGTTTATAGATTTGGACATTAAGGTCTTAGAGGTCATTAACACTATTTTTAAGCCTCTAATCACTAGCTAAGCTAGTTTAGGGCCTTAATTACACTTTAGCCTATTTAACTTGATTAATTAAGTCTTAAATCATACTTAACACCAAATAAACATGTCATTAGGCTAATACACCAATTTTTACATATCTAGTGGGTTCATGGAAGTGGCGGCCTCTTAGTGTTCTTAAGGTCATTTTCTCCATTTTCATGTAACACTTGATTTTATGATGATCTTACTTAAGTATCCTATGTATTTACTCATCTAAAACTATAAATGATGGGAATCAAGCTACTAAAACATTGACTTGCAACTGAGCCCGAAGACTAGAGGAACTTATAAGGTGGATCCTCTTGCTTTAACCGACTCTTGTTGAGGTTGAATATCTTTTTATAAAGCAACTCTGTATGCTGAGCAGAATGACTTCCCATCTCTCGAAGATTGGAATGTCAAAATGTCGAGATATCTGCCAAACCACACATGCATGCTCACTCAAGCCCTAGCCAACCACTTATTCGGCATCACTCTTAACAAGAGACCGAGATAGAGAGACTCTAGACTAACACAGTTACCCTTGCTTGGACAAACTAGTTGACCGTACTCTTTGTCTACATCCTCCAACGGTCTTGCCAATGTATCTTCGCTATGTGTACAGGACCACATGTAGAATCTACCACACTAATCATTACATTTCTTGAATATTCATTTTTACCCTTTTGTATTCTTATACATTATTTTTTTTTGGATAATATCCTTTTTGCCTTTTTCCTTTTAAGCAAATTGCCCTAACTTATTGGGTATAGATATCCTTGTATTTGTAGCCGTAATCATCAAACTTTCATCAATATAGCTAAATATTCCTCCTTTATGTAAACACTATTGTTTTCTTTAGAACTATTTATGGGTTTTTGCTTACTTTTCATTCACTTTCGCATTCTTTCGTGCATTTCCCATCATCTCTTCAACTTTTCGGCAGTCTTAGACCCATCTAATGATTGGGCCTTGTCTATTCTCGGTCACAGTTCGCATTAATAATCATCACACAATAGGGGACATGTAAGTTGGAGCATGAAGAAGGAAGTTGGGTTTCATCATGTTTCTCAATGATCAAGATTCAAAATCAACACTACTTTACACTATTTTAGCAACTAGTGTTATATCACTTACTAAAGTGTATTTTCTTCTTACTAACCTTTGCTTATTCTTCATAAATCATCTTAAAACACTTAGGGCATTGTTGCAAAGTAAGGTTCACCTATGAAAATACAAGTTTCTAATACTATTCTATATGAAAAGTAAGGAAAAACTTACTTAACCACTTATCAGAGCAAAGATTGAGGATAGCCTTCTTGAGTGGGTGTACTATGAGCTTGGAATGTATGTAAAGGTGTATGTATGTGTCGGTGGGCTAGGGGAATGTGTGTGGGTAGCGTGAGGCTTGGTGGTGGAGGGTTTAGTGTAATGGTAGCGGTGTAGTAGCCAGTGGTGTTGTGTATGTTTGTAGCTGAAGGAAGGGGATGATAGGGGTTTAGGGTTTGATGTTTGAGAGTATAAAAAAAATGAGTGAGGGAAAGGGTGTGGCCAATCATGAGGGAGAGAGAGAGTAGGGGGACAAATTGTGTGTGATTTGGGTAATCAAGGACATGGCATAAAAAGAGATCATGTACTCCCTTACTTTATTGCCACTTAAGGAAAGATCTTCTCTCTTAAGGGTATAAGATGCATTAAATGTAATTAAGGGATTGTCTTGTAGTTCTTAATCAAGTTTGACTTGTAGTTAATTAAGATGTAATGATAGTTGGTTATGAATTAGGGCTTGATTGGGGTACTTGATTGTAATTAATCATGATTAGGCTAATTAAGTGTAATTAGGATATGTTTAGGGTTTTGTTAAACTTTGATACTATACTTTAGTTAATCTAAGTACCCTATATGTATAGCTAGGGTTTTCTTAAGGTTTGGTGTTCCTTTATAGTAATTTGATTTGTGTACGAGCTCAAAAGTTAGGGTTTCAATCATTTAGTGATATCAGTCACTTATATTGATCGGTTTAACCTTGTTATGAGTGTTTATTCATGGTGTTAAGATGGTTGATCACTTAACTAAGGTTTGATGATCATTTTAGGGTTTCATTATCGTCCTAGGGTTTTCAAGTATTAAGGTTCCTAGGGTTCTTACTTGTTTAGTTAGGGTTTTAGGGTTTACCTTACCTTCGGTCCATTTGTATTAGTAAAGTTTATTTGAAAGAACCCAATATCAATTAGGTCTTGAATCTTATACTTCAATTTCCAACAGTCTTCTATAGAATGACCCATTAGGCGCATGTGGTATTCATATGGTAAGCAAGGATCTGACCTTTAGAGCTTGTGTCTAGGTAAAGGAGGTATAAGGCTTAGTATTCCTACCTCTCTCAACTGATGAAAGAGTTGAGTTATTGGGATTGGAATTAGAGTAAGATGCCTTTAAATCATCTTTGTTTCAAAGTCTGTTGAATTTAGAGCCATTTTGGGACTTGTTAAGATAATTCAATCTTTAACTAATTTACCTATCCTTATTGCCTCCTCTATATGACTACTTGTTAAAACTACCTCTACAAAGCAAGCGACCAAGTGCCCTAGGAGACAATTATAATATGGCCTATTCAATGTTTGGATAAATGATTCAGTTAGTTCCTTCTTTGATAAGGGGGAAGTCATTTTAGCTACCATTCCCCTTTATCTTTGGTCATATTCCTTGAAGGACTTGTTATCTTTCTTCATGTTGCTTAAGTCTTAAATAGATGGTGCTATCTCACATTAAATTTGTTATGTTCAAAGAACGCTCAAGCTAACTTATCCTACGTATTAACTCGCTTTAAGTCTGATTGGACATACCAAGACAGAGCTAGCCCAGTGAGGTTGTCTTGAAATGTCTAAACCAATAATTCCTTGTTTTTAATGTAACAAGCCATCTTACATAGATACAGTGTAATGTAGAGTTTGGGGTATCCATTCTCATCATATTTCTCAAATTTTGGTACTTTGAATTTTTCAAGATAGGCATCAATTTAATATGCAAAAAAATCAGTAATGCTAACCTATTCAAATCCGTCATAACTACTAAATACCTTTATCCTCTCATCAATTTGCTAGGTCAGCTCCCTTTCCTACTCTTTAAGACTATCTTAATTAGACCGTGACTTGATTGGTCGTAAATTGACCAACCATGTATCATCCCTAAAAGGATCGGGATCCATCACTAAACACTCTTCATTTGCTAGTACTGTTGCTCTAAGCAAGGCTATGCTGTTAACCATGAAGTTCATTTGTTCAATCATTTTTGCCATAGTTTGCTCTAATAAATGAAACCTCACTTCTACAAGATTAGTGCCATTAAGGTTGTCATTATTTCTATTGTTGGCCATTGCTCCTAGTAAGAATCCTCACTTGTTAGCAACTTTCTAATTTTTTTTTTTGAAAAAACACGTTTCTTTTAAGAGAGAGAAAATGACTTCTTTAAAAATTAGAATACAAGGATATTTACAAGTTATGAGAAAAGAGTAAAAAAACCATTTCTAAGGGAACAAGAGCCTAAATATTTACAATCAAGTATAATCTTAAGGATGTATAAGTAAGGGTTGATAAAAGAATGGAAAAAGTTTAGGCAAAAGGCACTGAGAAAAGGACTTGTAAAAAAAAAAAATCCAACTTTTACAATCAAAAGCCTATGGACTCAACTCTCATAAGTCTACTTAGAAATTTTTTTTTTCTTCACAAAGTTGTATAAACTAACAAAACCAATAATGAATATTAATAGGTAAAGAGAAATTAGAAATGCAATATAAGAGCATGTAAATGAAAAGAAAGGAGTTGGCAAATTGACTATGGTATGGCAAGAAAAAGATTTTTATTTTATTTTTGAAGTTTCCAATTATTTAAAATTTATTACAAATAATCCCTAAAGTTTAGATCCTCTTTTTCTTGTGGTGTCATGGCCACTCTCCAATCTTCTTCCTCTTCTTTAGCTTAGTTGCCTTGATCCATTTAGCAACCTAAGAGATATCTTCGATGTAGAACTTCTAGAAAGCTCTAACCCAGTAATAGGTACCAACATTTACAAGTAATTTAATGATAACAACAAATGCCTCAATGGGTTTTATCGTTTGGATGCCTTTCTTGTGAAAGAAGTCAATTATGACTCCGAGAATGGCCAATGAACCAAACCATTAGTAAGGCCATATTGGTCTTTAAGTCTCCATTCTTTTCTTCATGGAGACAATTGAGTGATCTAGCTTATGCAGCTAGTAGTGTCAAAATGTAAGACTTTTAAAAATTAGATCACTAGCTCTATAATCCTATGACATATGTGAAATACCTTATTAGGAAATAAAATAGCCCCAAATGCTACCAAGATGTAGGCGTTGATTCTATGTTGCTACCAGTCTTCAAAGCTACTATAAAAGAGTTTTTGATTGTACTTGATAGGGTCGTGAATCAAGTGAAGAGATCGTCTACCCTAATGATTCTCTTGTGAAGATTTGCCTATATTTTACATATTTCATATTCATGAAGGATCAATAGTCTATTGAAAATCTTTATAGGGCTATTCATGATATTTGGAAGATACCCTCTACTTCTGACAAAGGGGACTCCTAACAAATAGGAGTATTCTTCAGCAGTTAGACTCAATCAGCATAGGCTAAAACAAAAAGATCAACTTTGAGGGTCCTAGAAGTGGACCAAAGCTCGTACTATGATGATATTAGTCTGAACTTTGAGTAGTGAGAGGACAGGCTTAATTTTATCTTCAATGACTTTCTATTAGTTTGGATTGAAAAATCAAAATTGTCTTTATAGTATTCCCTTAGGCTCTAGAGGCTCCTGAATGTAGATTTCCTTAAAAAGGGTTAGTGTAAGAGAGGACCTAACCATTTCCTACAAAAATGATGAAAAAAATTACATAAGAACTATCTTATTTACATGAGAATTACATCGATATTCTAAAGAAAAGAAAACATTTATAAAGAAAAGATTAGGAAACTTCATAGTTAAATTTTTTAATTTTTTTTTGTCTTGCCACATCATGTTTATTTGCCAATTTTAGGAAAAGGGTTTGTGAATGCAATTAAGATAGGTTCTAAAGGTTCTTATGTTCTATAATCTCATACACATTTAGGGAAGTGGTTCATTGATTACATTGAAGCTTAAGTGGGGTAGCTTGATCGGCCTTGGAAGATGGTTACCCCATAGCATCTGAAGCTTTTACAATGGTCCCCTATCTTAGGGTCCTAAGACTACTTGGGTCTGATCGTATTTATCCTACATCTTTGATGCAATTAATAACCCCTCATATCGTTATGTATATTGCATGCAAATAATTAGTATAACAACTAAAATAGATCATTTGCAATAAAAATAAATATATAAATAACATGGATATTTTGAAAGAGAAATTTAAATCTAGAATGTTTGAGTAGTTAGCTTACTTAATGTTCCTGATAAAGTCGTCAAGCTGTTAAGTTTGAATTTTTCTTGATTTTTATTATTTTTTTAACCTGATTAGTATTAAACTCTAACCTATTTAATAGTAATAATTGATTAAGAGTTAAGAAAAACTTAGTTTTTCTTTTAAAAATTGTTTGGAGTTGCCATCCGACTAGAGTTAGGAAAAAGACTTAAGTTGTAACCAATTGGGTAGATTTGTTATAACTTAGTTATCGGTTTTTTGATAAAACCAATTTTTAAAGTGGTTTTTCAAAACCAAATATTTGGATTCAGGGGCTATCTTATTAAACTCTTAATAGGTACCACTTTCAACTTTCCGAATTTGAATTTATCTTATAATAATACTCTTTTAAAAAAAAATATTTAATCATATGCAAATAATAAAATTGAATCTACCAAATAGGATAATTGAACCATTATTTACAAAATTGGAAAAAACAAATTTTTATATATTTTAAGTTGCCCTATAATTGTATATGAGTGCTTATATACTTACTATTTAGGATCAAATTTTTGTAGTTTGTTTATGAAAATTTTAATTTGTTATTTCTTTTTAACTTTTGAAAACTAGTCAAGTTTACATTTTTTAACATGGTTTGAGTTATTTAAGGAAAATTCTAAAGGGTTCTAAATTGGTTTGTTTTTATTTTTTTTGAAATTCTAAAAGGTCTTAATTTTGAAAATGGTTGATGTTACTTTATTCTTTTGAAAAATGGTGTCTTGTTAAGTGAAAAAATATTATTCATCTTTTTAATTTTTTAATTATTTTTTTATTTATGTATTAACAGAGTAAATTAAGCTAAGCTTCCCTATTTTTTTTTTCTTTTCTTTTTTTTTTTTTTTTACAGTTACAAATTATAATAAAATAAATACAAGATAATACAATATAATAACAAAGCAAGTAAAGGGGCCGGAATTAGACAATAGCATGGGTAAGAGGACAAACCAAAGCTCCGAGTTAGGAGACAAACTCGAGTCATAGTAAGATGGAAGATGGTAGCAACTAGAGTGGATTTTATGTGGGAAAGTTGATTTTTATGACAATTACATTGATAATTTGGAGGGAGGAGGGGGTGTAGTTAGGATAAACGCCACCAAGTTTAGTGGCTGTTTGAGCATTGGCTAGAGTTGGATAACGGCAGCCGTTGGTGGTGGGCACTCATGATGGTTGCCGAAACTCGATCAAAGGTTGGGTTAGAGAGTTTTGGGTGTAACAAAGATAGTGGTGTGGTCAGTTGACGTTAGAAAGGGGTTGAGATGGCGGTTTTGAAGGTGGAGGTTGTGGTGGCTAAGGTTTGGGAAAGTGGTGATGGTGATCATGATAAAGGGCATGACAAACGTTGTTAAGGGTGGCTTTTAACAACTATTGGGATGAGGATAGTGGTTACAAGGTTATTTTGGTTCAAAAAGCTTCAATTCAAAGCTTATCTAAAGGAGAGAGAGAGTCGCAACTAAAGAGGGAAAGAATTCATAAGTGCATATGGGGTGTGTTCTTCTGAAAGTTCATCATCAGAACAATGACTAAAGGCTACTATTTATACTTTCCAAGCATTAAGTGAACATAGAAAGGTTCAATTTGCCATGAATTTGAAAATTAAACACTTAGAGTCAAAAGGCTATGATTGTGAAATTAAGTTGAATTTAAGTGAATTAGCAAGTCACAAGCGAATCTTAAATGTCTATTCTTGCTTAAAAATCACAAAAGAAGCTTTGATTCTTGCCCAATTTACTCAGATTTGATCAATTTCATCAAGTGCTAAAATCTCGTTTATGACTTTTTTCGATTTTTTAAGCTCAATTTAGCCTCACAAATGACTGTATTTGGACATGTAATTGGCACTCATTTATAGTATCCCACACGATCTTTGTGATTTCACCATTAATTTGGTGACATCACGAAGAAAATCGCATAAAAAATGGTAAAAAACTAAGGACTCTGAGTATGTGCTTCGTGAGAAAATGAGATAAACAAAGGGAAAGTGAGGGAAAGAGGTGGTAACATGGCATCACGTGGCCCTAATTAGATGTGAACACGTAGCATATACAGGTGGGAAAAAATAAAAATGGCACAAAGTGCCTATAGTAAGATTCAATCCTTAGACCTCTTTCCTTATTGCCAATATGAGTCTAAACATATATCGATTAGATCAGTCTGAGTTAAATTTAAATCTAAACCCAAGCCCAATATTTCTTTTGTTATTTCAAACCTAATGCAAATAGTGTTCAAAATACTAAAGTTATTTCAAACATTTCTATTATATTTTAAATTATCTACTACTTCTTCTTTTTCTTATTTTTAATTTTTGAAGTTCCTATTTTTTTTTTGTACTTTTCTCTAAATTTTATATTTTTTGTATTTTTTCTAAACTTTCTATTTTTTTATTTTTTAAATTTTTCTATGTTTTTGTATTTTCCTAGATTTTCTATTTTTTTTATTTTTCTAAATTTCTATTTTTTGTATTTTTTTAAATTAGGATCATTTTTTTATTATAAAAATATCTAAAATTACAAGAGAGGGGTGGGGTAAAAATTGGTGTCTACAGTTGTCCCTCTTTGTGGTAAAATTTGAATAAAACTTTGCTAAAAAAACAAAAGAAAAACCATTTTTACCTTAAGGATGAATTTAACCTAAGCAACATTACAAATAGTTAGCTATCCTAGGCCTGATCCACTAAAGATTTGGGTGAACATTAAAAGACATGTCAAAAGAGAAAAAGGGCACTTTAAGGACTGGTCAAGACATAAGAGTGGGTTTGTGAACGATATAATGCCCTACGAGCTGACTATAACTCTAAAGAAGATATAAGATGAGACAACACTCTATGAGCAGTTAGAACCCTAATGATACACCGTCTCAGATGTGTGGTACAATATTGTTGTTTTGAAGAAAACAAAGTAGACCTTAAATGATCATCTTAGATTGATGGTTTTCCTAAACAAAGGAGTAATTGGACGGATTGTGGTCTACTTTGTGATTGTGTTTAAAACTAGATATGCAATTGTTGAGTAGTTAGGGAAAATCCATATATTTTTACAATATTTGATTTTATTTGCACCTATTATTTATATGCATAGAAAAATTACTTTTACAAATATGATATAGAGTCTAATATAGAAATCAGAATTCAAAAATATCAAATTTTCAGAAGTAAATGGCTAATTAATTTTTGAATAAAAGTTAATAATATAAGAATATAATAAATAAAAATAAAGCAACAATGTGATAGAAGGTGTAAATTATGCTAATATAATTTGATCATTATCAGTGTCAAATTTTAACCCACTAAACCCTTTTTTGGAAACTAAGAGAGAGAGATCGAGGAAGGAAGATTTGGTTGAATCAATTTTTGATACAAATTCATTCGTAAATCAAATTTTAATTTAAAAGCCAACCCAAATCTCATATTTCTTCACCAAATCAATTTAAATCTTACCAACTGTCATGACCACCATGCTTCACCAAATCTTAAATTTAAAGTTTCTATACTTATTATCTCATATGTGATCATTTTTTAATTCTTTTCTATGTGCTCATTTTAATTTAATCATTTGGTTAAAAAAAATTAATCCATTTATATGTGATCATTACTTCATACCGAGACACTTGTAAACATTGTAATGAGAGAGAGAGAGAGAGAGATGTTTCGTTTCTTGTAAAATACAAAAAGATATTTATATTACAACCATATTTGAGTTGTTTTGACCTTTAAAATTTGAATGTGAATTAATAATATGTTAATTATGAAAATTTTTTGAATAAAATTATTTTTTGTTAAAATGAATATATATCTTAAATTGAAATCCATGCAATATATGTGGATTAACTATTTTAATATAATCTCATAAATATTTTCCTTTATATTTAGTTGTACCATATTATTCTAACTTGTTTAAACGGTTTCAAAATTTGATACTATTTAGTAAATTATCTTATGTGATTCTTATATTGTTCAAATAATTCTTTAATTTGTTTTCTTGATAATACATAAAATATTAGCTTATATTTATTTTATTTTTTTGTTTGAAATCATTGTAATCATTATTTAACAAATCATATATAACGAGTTATTTGTTTTCCTCTTGAATATCAACAAATCATATATAACGAGTTATTTATTTTTAGCATCTTATATAGCTTAAATAATTTTTTGAAGTGTATTTTTCATATTACATAAAAACATTTAAATTATATTTAAATTTTTTTGTTTAAAAAAGGAATTATAATTATCTTTCAAACTTTTCTCTACACATTACATAAACTTTTTATTTTGTATTATATAGTTGCAAAAGCTCTTTCCTTTCTCATATCTCAACTTTTTGTGCATCATTAATGCATTTTCATAATTTTTTTACATATTAAATAAATTTCAAAAGTTCTTACCTCTTATATTCTATTGTACTGAATTATACCAAATTATTTAAATGATTTCAAAAGTTGATACTATTAAGTAATTCATCTTAAGTTATTCTTTATATTTCTAAAATAATTTTTTAATGTGCTTTCTTGATAATACATAAATATTATATTTACTTTATTTTTTTCTATAAAAAAATTATAATCATTATTCAACAAATCATATATAACAAGTTATTTGTATTTTACACCTTATATAGCTTAAACAATTTTTTAATGTTTTTTCCTCATAATATCTAAAGCATTCAGATTATATTTAATGTTTTAGTTTAAAAAGAATTACAACCATTATCCAAACTTATATCAACACATTGCAAGGGCTTTTATTTTTTTTATTTTTCTTAGAAAATGTTCCTTATTGACTTGTTTCCTATTTTAAGTGTTCCCTTCATATATTATTTTCTAGTTTATCTTATTTCCTTTATTTGTTTATTTCCTTTCTTATTTAGGTTGGTTTGCTTATAAATAAGCCTTTTTTTTTTTTTTTAGCTAGAACATCACTTGATTATAAAATTTCATATTTGAGAGATTATATCTTTCTTTTGCTTCTTTTGAGAACTTTAGAACTTATCATGAGGTTTGTTTTATAGCATATAAACATTTATAGCTTCTGATTCTTCGTTCCTTATAATTAATGGATTAAGGTTGTATACCTTTGCTTTTTATCTCTTTATAGCTATAGACATGAGGTTTCTTTGTTTCTATGGCTCTTAGTTTTACATAATCAATTGGTAAAGGTTTTCAAACTACATTTTAGCATTCTTGGGATTCAAATTTCAACTATTACTAATTTTTGGAAGCTGGAAACCCAATCAATATAAGAACCAATCTCAAGTCAGCCAAGCTGCAAGCATGAGGTCATTGAAGTAAGGGACTGAAGCTAGCAAAGTGAAGCTTTAGAAATTGGGTTATGAATAACAAGTCAAGTATGAAAGCCAAATTTTGACATCACTACAATGGTTGAAATTGTTGTATTAGAGGGATTTTGATATACAAGTTGAATAGCTAGTTTGAGTGTTCATATTTCCACATCAAGATACATTTATACCTTAAGTAGTAGAGCCATTAGTATAAGCTTCAAGAAACATGCATCATGCATTCATCTATGGGCATTAAATTTATATATAGGCACAATAACCGCTTAAAAAGTAGTAGAATGGTTGAGAATTGCTACCAAATGTAAAGTTATGGGCATAAACAATGAAAAATATTTCAATCCTTTTGTGATCATTAAACTACCATGTCATGTGCTCATTGGTGAAATATATAATGAAAAGTCTTAATACATTAGGCTAAGATATAAGAACACAAAGCAAATTGAGATAGGGGATATAATGTTGTCATCTAGTTTATGATTAAGACCTAAAGTAATTTGATAGATCCATCTATTAAGAGGTCTAATTAAGGAAACTTTTGGTAAAAGATTATACAACCTTGCTTTTGGTAATAACGGTAATGCTATGCCATTCTAGTAGATCAACAACTATGGATTTGTTGCTTATTAACTAATAAGATGAGATATATCAAAATCTCTTAACCAATAATTGGTGTATCTCATGTAAATATTTATAAAGCTGGGATGAGCATAAGGCCTTAGCAAGTGCTACTATTCCACTTATTTGGTTTGAATAGTGACAATGCATGTGGTCTTCTCAATTGTGATGAGCATGTAGATTTTGTCGTTTAATACTGTTGCAATTTTGAAATGTTTATACTAAGAAGTAGTTCAAATCAATACCCCTCTTTATGCATTTTCTTGATTTGGTTGAGACACCTACATAATTGGCAATGATGAAAGGAATGTTAATTAAGTTACCAATGATGTGTTTTTGGACTTTTGACAAAGTGTTCAAAAGAACCTGGACAAATTGGAGCCTTGGTCTTTACCAAAACAGTGGTACCAATGCCAACGTGTGAGATCTAAACAATGTGTCTTCCCACTTTTTCATGTAAAAACTTATTTCTGATATCCTTTGAATCAAGAACTTTGTTTGAAACTCACTTGTGTAAGATTTGAGCAAAGTCCAGCCTAGATAAAGAGATGATGAAACAGACAATTCGTCTAAACGAGCTATTTGACATTCATACGAAGTTTGTCTTGCTGAACTTTGTATCTACTCAAATCTAGTGTCTTTTCCTTGAAAGTAACGCAGTATTTGAAGCATTGTGTTTTATCATCATTTAAAGGTCTAAACCTTTTTTTTTTTTTAATTGTCCTTAGCTAAGTGCAATGGATAAAAACAACACTAAATGACCAAATCTGGGTATTATAAACTTTGTGTTGCTTTGAAACGTCCAAAATTATGTGTTAGTTGTTGCACCGCATTTTTATCACCAATTATTCTAGAAAACTCTCTCCCTCTATTTGTCAAATTCCCTGAAACCTTTCAAACATCCAAAGTGGTACTAAAGAATAAGAGAGAGTTTCTTCTATTATTAACACTTGCTTGCATCTAGGAAAATACGTGCATATCCTTAACAAACTTACATACGATACATAAAATTTTTTGATGATGATGATTCTGTGCATCTTCAAGTTACAAAAATTTTCCTTAAATTTTTTGTATGTAAATCTAATATAAACTTTGACACCTCATATATCTGGAGACCAAGACAACGTGGAGCTTCATATATTGGGACCAATTTCTAAACTCATAATAAAAAATCGATTTGATCGAGGGCAATCTAAGAGAAATTATTCCACAAGCTAATTAAGTTATCAAAATAATTAATATATTCCGGTGATGATATTTATGTATCTTTTGTGGGTTTACATATCGCTTAAATGATATATAGAAAAGTATTGATATATTAACATTCCTCGCTAGATGTAGTCACTTCCCTGATAATAATTTCTCTAATTACCTTTTTATAAACTGAAACATCATCTGAAAGTATAAAATACATGATACATAAAATCTGAATGTATGAAAAGTACTTCATAGAATAATTGAGTAATTTATTTTCAAGTGAGATGCCACTTCATAAGATAGAAAACGTTTCCTAGATTCTGTCTCCCAAGCAACAAAAGTTGAATTGCATGAATAAGCATACATCGAACAGAGATTATTGAATAAGAAATGAACAAAACTACATTGAGCCATGACACTGATTCCTTTCTTATTTTTCTTTTTAAAGAAAAATCAGCATTAAGAACCATAGACCCTTCACACATGAGAATATAAAAGATTCATCATGGAACACATAAGTTAACATGACGAAGTCACGAAACCTAAAAACTTCCCAAATCGACACCGAACTGAAAATTACACAACCCACGAAACAAACCCTAAAGAGATGGTCCGTTTTAGTACACACGAGAATGAGAATGTTGCTAAACCAATTACTCTCCGATCAAATCTTTTATCATCAACGATAAGAGAATGGTCCTTTTGGATGAAGCTGCTTGCACAAGGCAAGATAGGTCAAGTAAAGGACACGGTCCTTTGCTCCAGTCCTATGGTTCTTTGTGTGCTTGCAGAAGTACTTGAGTTGCTCAAGTGTGCAGCATCCAAGCATCTGCCCTAGCAGCAAAAACAGCCAGTTTATGGATTTCTTCTTCTCCCCTATAGCCGGCTTCGTGCAATTCTCGTTGTTGCAATGCCTATCAAATATTATCATGCATCAATATATATGTATATTATTAAATCAATATTATTTGTCTGACTCCACAACACATAATATACAACTTTTAAGAAATAAGATAAGAAAATTTAGTTACATATTTTGTCAACATGAATTTTCAGTACATATGGCACTTGCTTTTGGTAATAAATCAATTTTTTTATGGAAAAATACACACATACATATGCACTTAATAATCTAAAATTTGAAATCTAATTAATCATGCAAAAGGGTAGACAATTTGTTGTGTGATAATAAATTTTATTATCATAGAAAACTCAATTTAAATCGATTCAGATTACATAAACTTGGTTAGTAAAATTGAGAGTTTGAAGAAGGGTAAAGACATGTATTTTAATGTTCTTGAATGCAACAAATTATTTGTCTATTTTTATAATCATTTCTTCTCTTAATTCATTAGTAAGAGGAGAGGATAAAAATATACAAGAAATATTTGATGATTTTAACGGGATATACCGGCAACTCGGGAGCACAGGATTCATCCACACAGGGGGAGCGCGATCACGCATCTCACTATTCTTACTCATGATAAAATCCCCCACTTCACGGAACTTTTCCTTAAGATCAAACTCGATCTCGAATGACTTATCACATTTCTTACACCGAACTTCTCCTTTAATCACCTTGATGTTCTTGGCCTCTAGGGTTTCAAGGTCATAAACGGTTGCTCTCCTATCCGTGGCCCATGGATATGGCGGGGGAATGGTCTCGCTTTTCCCTGCACGCCGAGCCACATCCTCTGGGAGTGCCCTCTTCCTCCCACGTGCCTGGCGCACTGGCTGCACAGGTGGTGGGACCGGCACCGGGGGTTCGTTATCAGCATGTTGCCCTAAATGGCGTCTGATTTCAGTAATGAATTCCGTTTGTGAAGGAGGATAAATGAATAAATGCGAGTAATCCGGCAATGATGCCGGCATAGGTGGTGGAGAGCGAGGGCTAGGACCGAGGCCAAGACTAAGGAGGTCTTCATCAGTGTTGCTTTGTCTCTCGGGTTCAAAATTTGGAGCACTCATGTTAAGGAACTAGTGATTCTCTCTCTCTCTCTCTCTCTCTCTCTCTCTCTCTCTCTCTCTCTCTGTGTCTTTATTTCAAGACATGGATTAGGGTTCAGCCTTAGGATGAAAGAAAGAAGAAAGGAAGAGAATAGTTGGAAAGAGAAGAGACGAGAGATTTAATGATGGATTCGGAATTCAAATTTTGGGAGGGAATGATTTGATCGAGAGAAAGATTAGGGATGGGGTTTGTTAGGACTTCAATTTGCTTTGAAATTTGAAAAGAAGATCATTGAAGTACAAAAAGATGAGGATGAATCTGTTTTAAGTCTACTGGTATTGTGATTTAGTTAGGGTTAAGATATTAGGGTTTTGCTGCCTCAAGAGAGCTTTAAGTTCCCGCGTAATCCCATTGATTTTTGAAGAAGCGGAAAACAGAAAAAACAAGATTAGGATGCAGGATGCATACCAATCAAAGGGCCGTCTTGAATTGTCTAGTGAACTAATTAGGGTTAAAAAAAAAAAGAAAAAGAAAAAGAAAAAGAAGAAAGAAGAGAAAAAAAAAAATATCCTATAGTCTAATGGTATCCTTATTCATCTTATATTGAAATAGACTCATTTCTCAAATAATTCCTTTCTAATAAATTCAATGGTGAATTTGACCACTTATTTCAAAAGAGATTCAATTAAGTTTATTGATTTTAGTAGATTTTACATTCATGTTACGGTTAGAGTTTTTATTGATTCAATGATTTATATTTATACGAGTGAACAAACTACAATTGAGTAATAGTTCCAATTGCTTCAAAAGAATAGAATATTTTTCTCAGTCATGTTTTGTTTACATTATTAAAAATATATGTGAAAATAAAACAAAACTTATATGTTTACGTTGAGAGGAATAATAGCTGACTCTATTTTATTGCATTTAGTTCTTTATTAAACTATAAATTTAAGCCCATAAAGAGAACAAAAATTTAACCTCAAAGTCCGTAGGTTTTAGTTTGACATAATTCTAAGAGTCACAAAATTAGAAAATATATATATATATATATATATATATATTACACTAAATATTATGGTTTGTAGCAATAGTTGAAAAAATTGAATTATTTTACCAAATGTTTACCTAATTTAGTTTTTTCAAATAAAAAAAATATCATATTGAATATCATGAAAAATTGAATATTTTCACCTAATTTAGTTTTTTCAAATCAAAAAAATATTACATTGAATATCATGGTTTGCAACCAATGATTTATAGTAATAGTTGGAAAAAATAAATATTAGAAAAAATTATTGTTCTAGCCAAAAATTTAAAAGTAAAAAATTATTGTAGTTTTTTCAAATTGAAGCAATCATCTGCATTATTAAAATAAAAAACTTTAATAACTAGTGGTAACTATCAAAATTTGATGTCTTTATTATTTTATATTTTAATTTTAATTACTATTATTCAGTATCTCATATTGTCACACCATGCATTTCAATTGTTCTTTTATCTACTCATATTTTGTCAATTATTTTTTTTTAATCCACAAAAATCACTTAAATCATCTTTTAAATTAGCAACTGCAAGTAATTAAAAAAAAAAATTTCCCTCCTCTTCTTCTCTCTCTTAGAATCTTGCATTAAAGTATAAAGAAATAAAAAAAGAAAAGCAAATATTTCCATTTACAGTAATTTAATATGTCGTAAATTGAAAAATGCCGTTTTATTTTATTTTTGTATACGCAGTGCAAATGTACGTTTATTAGTAATTGTTAGAAGAAATATTTTCTAACATTGGTAAATATTTGACTATGATATTTCTAATGTTGTTTAAATGTCAATTTTTTTCTAATGTTTACCTAATGTAACATTTTTCCTAATGATATATGATGAGTGAAAAACAAGGAAGTATACCCATCGCTTAGTAATATAGTTCGAAAAACGGATGTTGACCTACAGAGACTATGATTACTAATACTAATTAGCTCTCAATTATCTACTCGGTAAATTTGAATTCAAGAAACTTAAAGAACCTAAACTAAATTGTAGCAATTAATAAATTTAATTAAGATTTAATCAAGAAACTAAACAAGAAAGCAATCGATTTCATATTTAATTCAAGATTCAATAACATACCTAGATTTTTGTTTCTCCTAGATTTACATGTGTGACTTTTACGAAAGAAAATCTAATTTAATCTTTATTTTTTCTTAATCAGGAGAATTCTTTATTAAAACTAATAACTTTCGCAACTTTATTAATCCTAATCTTTATATTACTTATTAGATTCTCTTCTCAATAGCATAACCTAAGATCACATTAGTACATAATGAATTATCTAACAATACTAATCAAGATCCTGGAAAGACTTTATAAATTATTTTTAATCTTACAAGAATCTCCATTAACTATGCCTTGATCTAATCATACAAAAATTTATTTTCAATTACTTTTTGTAATGACCATTTATTAAAGTATCATAAGAATACTGAGAAAGGAAATGTTAAGTTTACTGAAATAAGAGAAAGAAAGTATGTTATGATCCTAAAGGGGATTTGGTAGGATTGCTTGAAATCTCTATATTACGTATGCATTTATAATATGGAAACCGCCTTACAAGTTAAAGGTTAGAAGACTATATCTAATTAATCTTTATGGCCGTAATTTTTCTTTTTACATTTATTAATTTAATATAAAATATAAATAGTACAAATAACTAGGAGACCATAATCCATCAGGACCATAATCCATCAGGAGTCGATATCCCCTACTAAATAATAAGATAGGGAAAGTACATCTTAGAGTTCTAAATCTTAATAAGGATGCAAAAGTTTGAATAATAGATATTCATTATAGAAAATATTCTAAACCAATTATGCAAGCTCTTTATGGTTTCTAACTCCTCATACACCACTTACTAAATGCACTTTACATTCGGCTCTCATCCTAGTCTCAACTTAAGGTTACTTGCAAAAGAAATATGGAGGAACGAGCAAACTACAACTTAGTGAGTTTGTTCCTTACAGCTATTGTTCAAGTAAGTTATTAAGTACTATCATTAGCACATATGTAAGTCTATAAACACAGGAAATGAAAGCATATGTGATGAATACAAACAACACATTCATGGGAGTCCAAAAACATGAAAGATGTAGATTTATATTGTCTATATGTCAATTATCTCCTATACTTACCTACAGGGGTACCTTACCTTACCAGTATGAGGTTGCCTAGGGATACTGTCCCTCTAAATGACACCTTAGCTATCACCCTTGTTGAGAAAGAAATATAAGTCAAATCAAGGGGATCCCAACTAGGGTCATCTACTATCTAAGGCTTCACTAGCTCAACTATACGAGTTCTCTCACTATTAATCAGTTGGAGATACTCTATTAGTTTTCTCTCAATGATAAAAATATCATTGATGGTCTATATGTACACATGTTGAAGTTGTACAAAATCTTTTTAGGCCTAAAAATATGTTTCCAAAATTACTTTTCTCAATTTGTTTTGAAAGTTAGCAAAGCTAGTATTCTCCATAAGTATAGTAGTCAAGTTATAGACGTGAGATAAGTATAATAGATTATTTTAGTCAAATATTTAGATTTACCAATTCAATAAGGTGGTCATGAAGATAATAGCATACAAAGTAAACAGTTATTCAACAAACATTCAGTAACAACCAACAAATCAACAAGCAATTTCAAGCACAAACAGATAGCAAATCATTTAAACTCCCTCACTTTGGCATAATCACTCACTCATCCCCATCTTCAAAGTTCTTGAATTAATATTTGAGCCACCTAAAGAGATAAATAAGATCTATGTAAGTGGTTAGAAGGGCTATGTTCCTTGAATAAACTAAAGGACTATCGTGTTTAGCTTAATATCATAGTTATGCCTAATTTCTTATTTTGGCTATACTTCCTCAACTTTACTTTTGTACAAAGGAATCTCTATGCACCCTTCTATGGTATCCTCCAACTTGATCTTATCAAAATCCTTATTTAGTTATTTTTCTTAAACAATTTTAATTAATAAAATCCCCCTTTTTGTAGAGAGTATTCATCTTTATCCTTTAACTTATCCAATTTTACCACGAGTGTAACTCTCATTTATTTATTATTTTATTATTTTTTTCTACACTTGTTTAGTGGATCTCATGAAAATTATTAGGTGTATCACAATTATCGTCATCATCATCATCATTATTATTATCAAATTCAATAGACTTTAGAAATTACTATTTTAATTAATACCATCATACCCCCCTTACTAGTATGACTCCATACTTATACTCTTGTACTTGTATATTCTCAATATAGAGATACATTGTATTCATAAAATCTATAATCATTGTTGTAGTATTCATGATTACACTTAGGTACATCTTTCAACGACATAATATAAAGATATACCATTATGCATATATTTCAAACATACACACACACATACTAAAATTCATAGATGCATGTCTTTCAAATCTATTCTCATGTGCTTTCACAAGTTAATACATATACATATATATTTTGCTAAAATAAATTTTATACATATACTTTGGGGTTTTGTTAATATAAATAATCTTTAAACTCATAAAATTACATAGTTGAGTTACACAACATAACTTACTGTTCTAAGTACATGACTAATGTAACCTAAGCTACTCATAAGTGTTTTTAACTTACTATTCTAAGTACATGACTGGTGTAACCTAAGCTACTCATAAGTGTTTTATGTTTCCAAGTGATAAAAGGATCTACTAGCAATCAATAATGTGAGTTTAGATACATGCCACCAT
The DNA here is from genome assembly GCA_024138015.1 of Lumnitzera littorea. Taxonomy (NCBI): domain Eukaryota; kingdom Viridiplantae; phylum Streptophyta; class Magnoliopsida; order Myrtales; family Combretaceae; genus Lumnitzera; species Lumnitzera littorea. The sequence continues at coordinate 23,771,621 of JAMXBB010000011.1, forward strand.
ACATTTTTTACTCTCAGTTACGTAGTTACTATCTTATATAGGAGTAAAATTTTTTAAGGAGGCAATGAGGGATTAAGTTCTTGTAAACCTTGTAAAATTTTAGTTTGAATCCTAAATTGGATTCAAGTGTTTTAGATAATTTCATGAGTCAATAAGGCTAGATAAAATAAAAACATTACTAAACTATAAATTGGAATTTACAACAAATGAGAAAAACCCTAATATACTGATTGAAAACTTAATCACATATAAAATTCATAAACCTTATGTACTTGTAGATATAAAACATTGAATCCAAATTCCATAAAAACCCTAAAACTAACACTTTAAGCTTATAAAATATATAAAACTTACCTTAACGACGATAAAGCCCTAATTGGATATGATTATCGGCTAACTTACATAATCGCTTAAAGTTGCTAACGAATAAATAGAAATAACTCATAAATATTTATAAACATAAAGAGTCCCAAATAAATTAATTAGATTAACAAAATTACAAATATTATTATATGATTATTGTGACTTCACATATGTGTATACATGTGTGTGTTAGTGTTACATTGATTTAATTATTTAAATTTAATTTTAGTATATATTTTATGTTTATGTATTATATAGTATATATTAATTTTATATAAATATTTATTTTTATAATTACATCATATTTCATTCAAAAAATTAAATAAAATGGGGAAATGCATTTAGAAAAGTAAAAAAGTCAATTTGTCTTTATTTCTTTTCCTTTTCCTTTTTTATTTTATTTTCTTCTTTTTCCTTTTCTTAAATCACAGTTGCCTTATATATCAATTATGTCATTTTCACCTTTTTATCTTTTTCCCTTTTCCCTTTTCTTTTCCTTCTTTTCCTTTTTCCTCCTTCCCTTTACTGTTGGCCACTTGTTATCCTAGAAGGCTCCATAATTTTCTTTCTTTTTTTCCTTCACAATTTCAATACAAATCGAGTCACCCCCTCATATTTTTGGATTGACAACTTCCCTTTCACTTTTTAACTTTCTCTCTTTGTTTTTCTTATTCTCTTTCTCAATTACCACTCAAATGAAACTCCCACAATCTACTTCATATTCCGTCATCATTACTACTAGTATTAAAAGGAAATAGAGAGCTATAACCCTAAGAACTTTAAAGATCAAAGTAAATAAAGATTTCCTTTTATGTATTTTAATTTTCCTTTGTAATTTAAGTTTATGTATTTCCTTTTTATGTTCATATGTATTTTAGTATTATATGTATTGGAGGATATGTTGTAGAAAATATGTATTTTTAGGATCTTGTAATAGGAATTAGATGAATATGTATTTGATAGTATATACAACTCTTTTTCTTCATACTTATGTATTTATACATGTATACATACATTTAAGTATATTTAACTTATTTCATATATATGTTATCCGGTGATATCATGTTACATGTCTTGACATGATACGTAGCAATTGATGTGTCATAAGCAATTGATGTGTTAGAGATACGTGTTATGCTACGTAGCTTGATAAGTGGATAGTAATGCTAACGTAGTGCCATGTTAGCTTGTAGTCTAATGATCAAGTGTTATGTATCAATACATGGAGCCCAATAATTTCCTAACAAACGGCGATGTGTGTTGTGAAGGAAAAATAAAAGGTAATTTATGCCTTTAGTGAGATTTGAACCTAGGATCTCCAAGTTAATTCCAATACAAGTCCAAATGCTTAATCAGATGGGTTGTTGGCTTTTTCTTGTTTATATGTACAACTAAACTACACATATAAACTAGGTATGCTTAGATTAGATTTAAATTTAAGCTTAAACCCAAAATCCTCCTTATCATTTTATTATCTAATATTTAAAAAATACTAAAAGTATTAAAATTTTCTATGCTATTCTTAAATTTTCTAAATCAGTTTTTTATAATTTGTGATTTTCTAAGTTTTTTATATTTCTTTCAAAATTTCCTATTTTTCTAATTTTTTTTTTGTAAATTTTCTATTTTTTTTGTAGTTTTCTAATTTTTTTTTGTGCTTTTCCTTTAATTAGAACCCTTTTATCCCATTCTAGAAATAAAAATAAAAAAAAAATGAGGCAAAAATAGGGTATTTACAGTTGTGCCTCTTTGTAGTGAAGTTTAGGTAAAACTTTACTACAAAGATAAAAAAAAAAAACACTATTTTTTGCCTTAAGTGGTGAATTTGTCCTAAGAAGCGCTATAACTAGGTAGTTATCCTAAGCTTGGTCAACTGGGGATTTGGTGAACTAAGAAGGTTGAAAGAGAGAGAGATGGCACTTTAAGCGCAAGTTGAAACATAGAAGTGAATTTAGAAGGATCTAGTATCAGTTTGAAACTCAGTCATGCTCTATTGAGCTAACTAACCTAGGTAGGAGTGTCTTTAGAGGACTAACAACCTTAAATTGGAAATTGACTTGGAAAACCTAATTGTGCTCTTTTGAGCTCACTAACCTAGGTAGAAGCGTCTCTAGGGGATTAGTAATCTTAAATTGGAATCGATTTGAAAACTTGGTCATGCTCTTCTAAGCTCACTAACCTTGGCAGAAGCATCTTTAGGAGACTAGCAACCTTAAGTTGGAATTGATTTGAAAAATCTGATCGTGCTTTTCTAAACTCACTAACCTATACAAGAGCGTCTCTAAGAGACTACTAACCCTAAATTGAAATTGATTTGAAAAACCTAGTCATGCTTTTATGAGCTCACTAACTTGGGTAGGAGCATCTTTAGGGGACTAGTAACCCTAAATTGAAATTGATTTGAAAAACTTAGTCGCGCTCTTCTAAGCTTACCAACCTAAGAAGGAGTATCTCTAAAGGACTAGCAACCTTAAATTGAAATCAATTTGAAAAACTTGTCATGCTCTTATGAGCTCTTAACTTGGGTGAGAGTGTCTCTAGGGGACTAATAACCCTAAATTGGAATCGATTTGAAAAACTTGGTTGCACACTTCTAAGCTCACTAACTTAGGTAGCAGCATCTCTAAGGGACTGGCAACCCTAAATTGGAGTTGATTTGAAAACTTAATCGTGCTTTTCTAAGCTTACTAACCTTAGTAGGAGTGTCTCTAAGGGACTAGCAACCCTAAGTTGGAATCAATTTGAAAAACCTGGTTGTGTTGTTTTGAGCTCACTAACCTAGGCGAGAACGTCTTTAAGAGACTAGCAACCCTAAATTGAAATTGATTTGAAAACCTGGTCATGCTCTTCTAAGATCACTAATTAAGGTAGGAGCATCTCTAAGGGACTAATATTAAGTTAAATTTTCAGTTTTTCTTGTTTTTTAGATTTCATATTTTCAAAATAACATTTTTATAAAATCTCATATTTTATAAAATCTCGTTCTTTGCATATTGCATTAATTTAGAAAAATTGCATTAGACATGTTAGGGTTTTCTTGATAAAAAAATCATTTTGATGTTCATAAAATATAAAAAATCTTTAATTGACTTCTTTTTTATGGCGAAATATCTTTTCCATAGTTTAGACTTTTTTTCTATGGTTTAGATGACTTTTCCATGGTTTGAACATCTTTTTTATAATTTAGACATATTTTCCATAATTTAGGCTTCTTTTCTATAGTTTATATATCTTTTCCATTGTTTAGGTTTTTTTCCTATAATTCAGACATCTTTTCTATAATTTAGATTTTTTTTTCTATGGTTTTAAAATCTTTTTCATAGTTTAGACATCTTTTCTATGATTTAGATATCTTTTCTATGATTAAGGCATCTTTTCTATGATTAGGAAATTTTTTTTTCTTTCTTTCCTTTTTAATGTTTTAAGCATCTCTTCTATATAAAAGTTTCATCATGTAGAACATTGTATATTTCGTAAAATCTTTAGGGTTTTTCTTGAAAATAAAAAAATTATCACTTAGTTATTTTTAAATAAAAATTTTAATTTAGCGCTTTTCAAAAATTAGGTTTTTAGGTTTTTTTTTTTTATATTAGGAATATAAATTAGGCTTCTAGGGATTTTTCTTAATAAAAATAAAATGGTTAATAAAAATGCAAATTCAACCAATCATTTTTTATAAAAAGAACTAACCCACTAAAATTTTTTTTGAAAGAACTGCGATCATCTGATCTTGACTAGCGGGTACATAGGCACCTTCAGGGCGATGATAAAATATATAGAAACTTAGGTCCCTCTTTTTTCTCTCTTTTGATTTTATTTATTTATTTATTTTTATTTTAAATATTATAATTAGAAAAATAATTCTAATTTCGGTAAATAGATAGTGGTACCTGTTAAGGGTTTAATATGTTAGCCTCCGAATTCAGAACTCTCTGGTTCTTTATTAAAATTGAAATCAAAGACCGATAGTTAAATTGTAACCAATCCACCCAATTGGTTACAGTTTCTTTTCTCTTCCCGACTCCAATCGGGTGGCGACTCTAAAAATAATTTTCCTGAAATTTCTCAATTTCTTTAGTCGAGGACTAATATTAAATGGGTTAGGGTTTAGTATTAATCAAGAAATGAGAAATCAATTTTAAACAAAAATTGAAAAATCAGACTCGACAGTTTGGCGACTCCACTAGGGATGCTCTAGAGGGTTAGCTACTAGAAGTTGCCGAAAATAGGATTATTTTAAAAAAAATATATAAAATGATGAAATAATAAAAATAATAAAAAAGCAACTTAGGTATGTTATTTGATATATTTGTTTATTTTATTTATTTGTTTTTTTTACTAACATTTTTTTGTTGTGGCAGTTTATTTAAGGGGGAATTTTGAGGGGTTTTACTTTTACTTTTACTTTGTTTTCTGCATTATAAATGCATAGTAGACACGGTTAGAACCAGGCCGTCTTAAGACCTTAGGAGGGGGGCCATTGTGTAAGCTTCGGATGTTGTGGGGAAACCACCTTCCGGGGCCGATCAGGCTACCCTACTCAAGTTTAAATGCGACCACAGAATTGTTACTTTGAAAAAACGTAGTGGTTACGGAACTTGAGGACCTTTAGAACCTACCCTTTATATTACATGAAAACTTATTCAAAAATTCATAAGAATCTATGATGTGGCAAACCTAAATTGATAAAGACAATTGTGAAGTTGTGATTGTAATTGTAATTGTAATATTTCCTTATAAATAACTTGTAAAATTTTATGTAAGGTTTAGATTACGTTGTAATTTTAATTTTGATTTTAACTAAGTCATGGCTGGATCAAATCACAAGGGTCTTTTAAAGACATTTATGTCCACCTATTGCATTAGCCTCAAAAACTGCTTTAAACGTGGTTTCGACTCTTCAACCCAGATAAACAGGAGTTTATTAAGAATAAGATTGGGCCCATCTTCTCTTTACAGAAGATCCCCATGAATATCACTCTAGTGTGGGCCTTCGTATATCTATAGGAGCCCGAATCTATCGCTTTTTTGTTTGGGCCCACATCAGCTAAGCCCAACCCTTACGGAGTAAATAAAAAACAAAAAAATAAAAATGAAAAAAGAAGCCAAACGAAAAGAGCCAAAAGAAAAGAATCAAACTTGTAAAATAATAGGTAGTTATCATTATGCCTAGTATTTTACCCACCAGAAATATTCATTCTTTTAGGTAAATTCAATATTTTGCAAATAGCCTTCTTCATTTAGAATAAATAAGATTTAGATATTTTCTTTGTTTAGTCTTTTATTCTTCAGAATTCCTCATTTGTAAATAGACTCTCAGTAATGTTGTTCTCGACTTGTATATATTTCCATGAAAGCAATCTTCCGTAATCATCCATTCACAATTCCATAACTCAGTCTTTGTAACACAAAAGCCCTAACTTTTCCTCTCTCTCTTTCAAAAAAAAAAAAAAAAAACAAAGAAAGAAAGAGAAAAGAAAGAAAAAGAAGGAAAGGAAAGAAAAGAAAAGGAAAGAAATTTGCTAACGGTTACAGATCCTTATAGGGTTCAGGATCAACACAATTACTTGGCCCGTTAAGGCAGCTAACCTAAACAGGTCCACTTGGCCCATTAAGGCAGCTAACCTAAACAGATTTACTTGGCCCAAGAAAATAACCAACCAAACCCGAACCTTAGCCCATCAAGATAGTTGAACAAACTCAAGGCTTGAGCCATCAAGTCCAACCATAAACCGAGTCAAAACACAAAGCCATAAAACACTATCCTAAGCTTGATCCCTGGTACAAACAAAAAGGGCAATTCATTAGTCCCTTCCACTTCAAAAGTTATCAGTTCCTGCCCATTCGAACACTAAAGAACCTAGCCCAAAATCAGATATGGAAGCTTAAGGGCGTTAAGACCTATAAGTCTGGGGCATGGGGCATTTAGTCTTTGAAATTTCACAACCGAGGCATATTCCAAGGAATTGGAGTGTAAGGTTTATCATCACCTTAAGGTTGATCCATCCCTATGTAAGGAATTGGTAACTCACTTTTAAAAAGTTTTAAATAAAAAGAGGCGAGCTATATCCTATATACTAACCCTTAAACACTTTGAGAGTTAAGAGACATCATGATGAGGATATTTTGGACTCATTCCTTTCCATTTTGAATTTGATACGCAGATCCAAATGAAGTTAGGCATTCATTTTCAAATCCCAAATATAATTATCTTTTGATAACCCCGTTGGACTGATCTAGAGTCATCTCAAATGAAAACCTTGTCAAGAACTACCCCATAGTAGGGCAATTCGGAGGTTAAGGTCATTGATTAGGAGAAAAGGATAAAATTGATTTGTGCTTACCCCAATAATAACAATTCAAGGATAATTTTTGTTTTTGATAAATTGTTCCCTTTGAAGAAGAGCTAACATTTTTCTAAATACCCCAAAGGCCATACATACCTTACCTAAGTCAATGCACTTTGAACCTATGGATTTAGGGCCTTGATTCATCTAAAGACAAAAACTTGACAAAAGAGATAGTTATTTTTGGGGAAAGAAACGAAAGAAAGGAAACGAAATGAAATGAAAGAAAAAAAAAAGAAAAAGAAAAAGAAAAGAAAAAAGAAAAACCTAGGAAAAAGGAAAATGAAGAAATACCCAAATATCGGGCTTGAGAAAATCCCCAATCAAAGAAGGCCCAAGTTGCTCTAAAAACACAAAGCCTTAAATCACATTCCTAACCAAAAGCATAAAACCTCATGTTCATTTAGAATCATATTTTCAAACACAAACCAAAAACTCCATATTCAGTTTAAAATCACACTCCAAATCACAAACATAAACCCTTTCTATCTACTCAATTTTCAAACACAAGACCTTCCCACCCACAATACCTCCTTACTTAAAAATCTTGCAATTTTGAAGAATAATTTATCTAAGATAAAAATTATTTTTGAAACTAGGGCAAGCGCACATCTAATTCATTCCTAAAAGGTTCTTGACTTGTACCTTCTGGGTTGGATGAAAGCACTTCTTCAAAAATAGGCCCTCTCAATTAACTTCTTTTGAAACCATTTGACCAAAAGCCCAATTTACAATATTGAACCCAAAAAGACTTAATGGATCGATCAGAATATATCACTTACAAACTCGATTATAATTTTTAGAATAGTAATCAAGAGTGAAATCCAGACCGAGAGTGTGCAAGGAAGTCCTCTTTGACTAAACTAATCATGAGTTACCTTTTCCTTACGAAATGAATGTTTAAGGCCTATCCAAGAAGCTCATTGTCTAGGTTACAAACTAGGGTGGATATGAGATACCCTACATGATTATAGCATTTGCCTTTTAAATAAGAATTTATATCCGTTAGCAAACTTTTAAGGAAAAAGGATAAAAGAAGAAAAAAAAAAAACATGAAAAGGAGAGAGAGAAAGTGGAGGCTTGTTACAAGTTTTTCCATTCATTTTCCAATCTATCTTATCCATAATGGCCAAAATTTCAATTCATGTTATAAATAGTTTTCACCAAATCCTTCGTTTGTAAATTTCTCAAGTCAAGAGTTTTTTTTTTTTCGAGTTAGCTATGTTTGAAGGGTGCTTACTCTTTATCCATTTTCTTAAGGATATAGCCAGCTCATAGAGCATTGTTCCTATCTATATCTTCTTTAACGCTTCAGCCAGTTTATAGAGTGCTATCCAGATTCATATTCTCATTTAGGGATCTAGCCAGCTCATAGAGCGCAGTCCCAATCTAAAGTTTCTTAAGCTTTTGGCTGACTCCTAAAATAGTCTCAATTTATAATCTCCTAGGAGCTAGCCAGCTCGTAAGAGTAGTCCTAATCCAAAGTTTCAAAGGCTCCCAGTAGTCTAACTCACAAAATGTTGCTTAACTTATAATTTTTCAGGGATTTAGCAAGGTCATGGAGCTCTATCCTAATTCAAAGTTTTCTTCAAATTTTTAGGTCTTAGCCAGCTCAAAGGGCGCTTTGACCGCCTTAGAGAGTTAGTTCTTTAAGGGTACGATCTAAGTTTTCCTTCATATTTTTAGGTCTTAGCCAGCTCAAAGGGCACTTTGACCGCCTTAGAGAGTTAGTTCATTAAGGGCACGATCCAAGTCTTCTTCATATTTTTAGGTCTTAGTCAGCTCAAGGGGCGCTTTGACCGCCTTGGTGAGTCAACTCATTAAGGGCACGATCTAAGTCTTCTTCAAATTTTTAGGTCTTAGCCAACTCAAGGGGCGCTTTGACCGCCTTGGAGAGTCAACTCATTAAGGGCACGATCCAATTCTTCTTCATATTTTTAAGTCTTAGCCAGCTCAAGGGGCGCTTTGACCGCCTTGGTTAGTCAGCTCATTAAGGGCACGATCCAAGTCTTCTTCATATTTTTAGGTCTTAGCCAGCTCATCGGGTGCTTTGACCGCCTTGGTAAGTTAGCTCATTAAGGGCACGATCCAAGTCTTCTTCATATTTTTAGGTCTTAGCCAGCTCAAGGGGCGGTTTGATTGCCTTGGTGAGTCAGCTCATTAAGGGTACGATCCAAGTCTTCTTCATATTTTCAAGTCTTAGCCAGCTCAAGGGGCGCTTTGACCACCTTGGTTAGTCAACTCATTAAAGGCACGATCCAAGTCTTCATATTTTCAGGTCTTAGCCAGCTCAAGGAGCGCTTTGACCGCCTTGGTTAGTTAGCTCATTAAGGGCACGATCCAAGTCTTCTTCATATTTTTAGGTCTTAGCCAGCTCAAGGGGTGCTTTGACCGCCTTGGTAAGTTAGCTCATTAAGGGCACGATCCAAGTCTTCTTCATATTTTTAGGTCTTAGCCAGCTCAAGGGGCACTTTGACCGCTTTGGTTAGTCAACTCATTAAGGGCACGATCCAAGTCTTCTTCATATTTTTAGGTCTTAGCCAGCTTAAGGGGCGCTTTGACCGCTTTGGTTAGTCAGCTCATTAAGGGCACGATTAAGTTTTCTTCATTTTAGGTCTTAGCCAGCTCATGGTACGCTTTAACCGCCTTGGTTAGTCAGCTCATTAAGGGCATGGCCAAGTTTTTTTTTTCATATTTTTAGGTCTTAGTCAGCTCATGGGGCGCTTTGACCGCCTTGGTTAGTCAGCTCATTAAAGGCACGACCAAGTTTCTTCATTCTTTAGGTCTTAGCTAGCTCAAGGGGTGCTTTGACCGCCTTGGTTAGTCAGCTCATTAGGGCACTACCAAGTTTTCATTATTCTTTTTAGGGGATTTTTGCCTACCCACAAAGACACTATCCCTCGTTATTCTTCATTTCAAACTAACCCTCGTCAAGTGACTTAACGTTCCTTAGGATAAAGTTGTCCTGAGGCAAAAATAGTGTCTCTTTTGTCTTTGTAGCAAAGTTTTGCTCAAACTTCACCACAAAGAGGGGCAGCTGTAGACACCTAATTTTTGCCCCTTTGAAGTCCTAATTCTTATTTTTACAAAAAGGGTCCTAATTCAAAAAAAAAAAACAAAAAAAAAAAAACTAATAAAAGATAAAAAGATAATAAAAATTAACAAATAATGAAAATACCAAAAAAATGAGAAAAGGAAAAATTATAAAGATTTTGTAGATTTTTAGAAAGTAATTTATATTAGGAATAATTAGTTTTAGTGTTAGTTTTAGTTTTAGTTTAGTTAAAAATTTTATTTTAGGGAATCGGATAATTTAAATATAATTTAATGGTAATGAATGTCAATACACAGGCCAACGGCTTAATGGATAAGAATCGGAATTTGGGTTGGATTTAACCTGAGGTTAGGGTTCGAGTCTCACCAGACATCTATGTCTTTTGTTTTTTTTTTTATATATTTTACAAGAGCGAGAGAAATAAACGGAATTCATATCTAATTAAAAACATTTTAATCTAATTTGATTTTATCGAGTCAGATTTGAATTAATTTGGATCTAGTTTAATTAGATACAATTGATACGATATGGTTTGGATTTAAAAAGACAACAATATAACTTTGTTTGGCGGTAACCAATCGATGACGACATTACTACACACGAACAACACAACAGAATTATTCTTTTGGCTAAACAGTACACGAATACAAGCTGTCGACGACATGTGACCCTCATACACAACAGCACATGGTGAAATACATACTGTACAATATAATCAAATCAGTCACTGAGCATGCACGGTTTTCATCCTTCATCCATCCACTGTTCATCGTCGATGTTATCAATAACCATAGCAACAGAGCAAGCAGATGTGATCCAGTACTAGATTTTACTGCAAATCTTCAACCCTTTTCTCTAACCCCATAACAGCCCAACCATTAACAGCAGTTGCAACAACCACAACAATTGAACGTGGCAGCCCCCACGCTCATTCTCCTCCTTGCCTTCGACACATCACCATGTTCCTTGCCACATACACCGTTTAACCTTACGTCCACCGCGTCCTAGCTCTTGCACACAGCTTCACCGTATTGTCGAACAGCAAGCTCAGCTAGCAGCACCGTCGCAACTTTTAGATTAACCTACCATACCAACGTCTGTAGCAGCAAGCCAAACCAAGTTCCAACATCCAGCCATACCCTTCATGCAAGCCACCATAGCCGTAAATCCATCACTGCTGCAAACATCCGATTGATCCAATGCTGCTCCGAACGACAATATACGCATGCCGTAGCTGGGCATCATCAGGACTGGGGATCCAATTTGTTCCTTTTCATCAGCTTTGCGTGCTTTGCTTTGCAGGTATGTAATAGTGGTTTTTAATTATTGTTTATAGGTTGTTTTATTTATTTATTTTTATCTCAATTAGTATATGCACAGTTATTTTTAAAACTTGTATTACTTTTTTTTTTAATTTTTATCATATTTTTAATTGCTAATAATTAGTTATAGCATTAGTGTCTAGTGAACATATATTAAGTTAAATTTTCAGTTTTTCTTGTTTTTTAGATTTCATATTTTCAAAATAACATTTTTATAAAATCTCATATTTTATAAAATCTCGTTCTTTGCATATTGTATTAATTTAGAAAAATTGCATTAGACATGTTAGGGTTTTCTTGATAAAATATCATTTTGATGTTCATAAAATAAAAAAAATCTTTAATCGACTTCTTTTTTATGACGAAACATCTTTTCCATAGTTTAGGCTTGTTTTCTATGGTTTAGATGCCTTTTCCGTGGTTTGAACATTTTTTTTTATGATTTAGACATCTTTTCCATAATTTAGGCTTCTTTTCTATAGTTTATATATCTTTTCCATTGTTTAGGTTTTTTTCCTATGATTCAGACATCTTTTCTATAATTTAGATTTTTTTTTCTATGGTTTAAAAATCTTTTTCATAGTTTAGACATCTTTTCTATGATTAAGGTATCTTTTCTATGATTAGGAAATTTTTTTTTTCTTTCTTTCCTTTTTAATGTTTTAAGCATCTTTTCTATATAAAAGTTTCATCATGTAGAACATTGCATATTTCGTAAAATCTTTAGGTTTTTCTTGAAAATAAAAATTATCACTTAGTTGTTTTTAAATAAAAATTTTAATTTGGTGCTTTTCAAAAATTAGGTTTTTAGGTTTTTTTTTTTTATATTAGGAATAAAAATTAGGCTTCTAGGGATTTTTCTTAATAAAAATAAAATGGTTAATAAAAACACAAATTCAACCAATCATTTTTTATAAAAAGAACCAACCCACTAAATATTTTTTTAAAAGAACTACGATCGTCTGATCCCGGTTAGCGGGTACGTAGGCACCTTTAGGGTAACGATAAAATATATAGAAATTTACGTCCCTCTTTTTTCTCTCTTTTGATTTTATTTATTTATTTATTTTTATTTTAAATATTATAATTAGAAAAATAATCCTAATTTCGGTAAATAGATAGTGGTACCTGTTAAAGGTTTAATAGGTTAGCCCCCGAATTCGGAACTCTCTGGTTCTTTATTAAAATTGAAATCAAAGACCGATAGCTAAATCGTAACCAATCCACCCAATTGGTTACGGTTTCTTTTCTTTTCCCGACTCTGGTCGGGTGGCGACTCCAAAAATAATTTTCAATAAAAAACCGAAATTTCTCAATTTCTTTAGTCGAGGATTAATATTAAATGGGTTGAGGTTTAGTATTAATCAAGAAATGACAAATCAATTTGAAACAAAAATCGAAAAATCTGACTCAACACTTACTATAAATATTCCCTTTCTCTTATAAGCTGTAGATAACTTACGTTTAAGACTGAATATTCTATTCTTGTAAGACAATCTCTCTAAGTCCATCTTTTATACACTCTTATCTAATCTTACCAAGAAGCTTATGATTAGTGGCAGGTAGACCTTGACATTAACTTGTGCATCATATTAAGTGAGGTGTCAAGTCGTGTTGTGTTTGTTGGTGAGTCACATTCTCCGAGCAGCTTCACGTCTACTACTCTTATTCGCCCATGGACCATTTCTCTTTTATTTTCTTCGATATTTTGGAGAACCCATTTTAGTTAGATTTGCTCCGATAAATCTTACTGATGACTAAGCTCCTAGGCACACCAGATAATTTGCTAGTATCAGAGCTTAAGGTTGAGACCTAGAGTTGTGTAGTGATAGTTAGTCTATTGTTTAAGGTACTTATATGTATTGAAAGCATCTGAGTATAGTGTCTTTATTGAAGCTTTATGTTAAGAATGTCGAACCTTAGTGTATAGGGACAAATTAACGATGTTGAGAGTGATACTCATGGTCGTGGTTGAGTTACCCAACAAACACTATGTACTATTGATGAGTAGATACAAGATCTTACTGCTATTGTGGCTAACTTAACTGTCTCAATAAACAGAGTCTTGGAGACTGGACCGCATGAGAGAGTTACTGAGCAAGGCTAAGAAATGAGAGATAGATTGAGGATGTAGATGAATGAGCGAGCTTTGGAAGCCTTTCCAGTGAACTAAGCACCACCGTGACGTGTCGATAGAGTTGTGAGAAGAAGGTTGGAGTTGGATGAAGTGGAAGAGTACGAAGAAGGAGAAGACCAGTATGATGGGATTGATGAGCATAAGTTTAGAGCACCAAAAGGTGGCAAACATTTTAAGGTACAAATTTTAAGCTTTAATGGGTTTGGTAGTGTTGATGACTACCTGGACTGGGAAGAGAAGATTGAAAAGATATTTTACTTTTACGATTATGAAGATGTTGTGCGCATTGAGTAACCATGTTAGAATTTTCTAGATATGCGGCAATGTAGTGGAAGAAGCTACAGAATGTTCACCTAGGGACCCGATGTGAGGTCCGAACATGGAACAGGATGAAGAGAGTACTGAGAAGTAGGTTCGTTCCTGAACACTACGAATAAGATACTTCCGATGACTCTAAGACTTGAGGTAAGGTAACAAATCCATAGACGACTATGTTTGAGAGTTTCAGTTGCTCATTATATGATGTGATGTCAACGAGCTTGAGACTTGAACTATAGCATGGTTCATCTTTAGACTACGAGTTGAGATTGGTAACGTTGTGGAACTGTAGAGCCTTACAACTTTAGATGAAACCATCCATGTAACCTAGAGAGTTAAGTGGCAACGGCGGAACCAGGCTAACTAAATGTTGAGTAACTAAACACTAATGCTGAATAGGAGTAGCCTATTGAGTCGACTAGGGAATGACAGGGTACTAAATAGTTTTGAGGTAGAATGATGAGGTCACATACTGAGCTGACTAGATGAAGGCTGAAGTAAGAGTAAGATAGAGGAGCCTAAGATTTGAAGAGACCAAGGTTAGAGTTCAAGAAGGAAAACCCGAGAAATCAAATGTTTTAAATGCCTTATCTATGGACATGTGGCTAGTCAATGTCCGAACCGCCAAGTCATGATCATAAAGGGAGATAAGCCCTAGTTTGAAGCAGAAAGTGTGAGTGAAGGAGAGGAAGAAGTGGTAACCGATCAGATACTGAAAGAATTTCAAGAAGACCCCAATGCTAAAGTACCTTTTGAGGGTGGAGCCAAGTATTGCTTTGTTGTTCGACGATCTCTCAGTACTTTTGTAGCTAACGAGAATGAGTAAAGAGAGAACATCTTTCATACAAATTATCAAGTGAATGGCAAGCCATGTACCATGATCCTTGATGGTGGGAGCTGTACTAACGCCATTGTGCAAGGGATAGTTAAGGCTATGAGATTGCCAACCTTTTCTCACTTTAAGCTATACAAGATTCACTGGTTGAACGATAAGGGAAGACTACATGTTTCTAAGCAAGTTAGAGTGCCGACTACCATTGGTGATAGGTGTAAGGACAAGGTGCTATGTGATGTCCTTACTATGTGTGTATCTTACATATTACTCGGCTGACCGTGGCTATTTGATTTGAGAGTGTTACATGATGGTATAGAAACACCTACATATTCTAAAAGGATAGAAAGAAAATTATATTGATACTTATGAGTCCTAAGGAAGTGTAAGAAGCCTAGGAAAAGGTTGCCAGATCTTTGTTGTGGAAGTCCTTGGTGATATCTTGAGCTCAGTTTGCATGAGAAGTTAAGGTCGAAGACTATGTGCTCCTTTTAGTTAGGAGATTCTTAGAGGTTAGAGAGGTCAATAACTTACCTGCCGAAATGTAGCAACTACTTCAAGACTTTGCCGACCTCTTTCTTGTTGAGATGTCGAAAGGTTTACCTCCCTAGAGAGGAATTGAGGATTGCATTGACCTCCAACCAGGGGTTGCCTTACCAAACCAACCCACTTACAGGCTCAATTTAGAGCAGGTAGCTGAATTGAAGAAGCAGGTGGATGAGTTGGTGGATCGTAGATATGTCTATAAAAGCATAAGTTCTTATGCCGTACCTACTATTCTTATGCCGAAAAAGGATGGAACATGGTGAATGTGCATTGATAGCTGAGCTATCAATAAGATTACTATTAAATACCGATACCGGATCCCACGGCTTGATGATATGCTTGACAAGTTACATGGCGCCTGCATCTTTTCTAAGACTGACTTGAAGAGCGACTACCACTAAATACGGATGAGACCTGGGGATGAATGAAAGACGGCCTTCAAGATAAGGGATGGCCTGTTTGAATAATTAATGATGTCGTTTGGACTAACTAATGCACTAAGTACATTTATGCGGCTGATGAATCATGCACTAAGATCATTGATCGGTAAATCCATTGTGGTTTATTTTGATGATATTCTAGTTTACGTACCTACCTCCTCGTTCATGTCAAACATTTGAGATTGGTGTTTAACATACTCCATGTAGAGAAATTATTTGGCAACCTGAAGAAATGTGCGTTCTATCAAAAGCGAGGTTATGTTATTCGGATATGTTGTTTCGGGGAGTGGAGTTCGAGTTGATGAGGAAAAAGTCAGAGTTCTTAATAAGTGGCCTATGCTAACTAGTGCTACTAAAGTCAGGAGCCTTTATGGTCTAACCTCATTCTATCGGAGATTTATTTGAAACTTCAGTTCCATAACTGTGCCGTTAAGTGAATTGATCAAGAAGAACATTGAGTCTAGATGGATAGAAAAGGTTCAAAGGAGCTTTGAAGATGTGAAGGCCAAACTAACTTCTACTCCAGTACTTACCCTGCTAGATTTTGAGAAGGTTTTTAATGTTGAATGTGATGCGTTTGGTGTAGGCATTGGTGCTATCCTTATACAGGAGCGCCAACCCATTGCCTACTTCAATGAAAAACTACAAGGTGCTGCCCTGAATTACTCATCCTATGATAGGGAGTTCTATGCCCTTGTCCGAACACTCCAAAACTAGCAACATTATCTATTACCGAGAGAATTCATCATCTATTCGTATCATGAATCTCTTAAGCTTCTTTGTGGATAACAGAAGCTTTCTCAGCATCATGCCAAGTAGGTTGAGTTCTTGGAGACCTTTTGCTATGTCATTAGCTATAAGAAGGGAAGTACCAACATAATGGCTGATGCACTTTCTTACCGTCATACCCTAATCACAATGTTGTAAGCTAAGGTGTTTTGATTCAACACTTTACCTGATTAGTATGAGCATGACTTACATTTTGGACCCTTGGTAGCTAAGTGCAGTACTAGAGGAGCTACGGAAGGGTTCTACTTGAGTGAGGGGTTCTTGATGAAGGGTAAGTAGATTTGTGTGCCAAGTGGTTCTACAAGGGAGCTATTGGTTTGAGAAGCTCATACTGGGGGTTTAGGAGGCCATTTTGGGGAAAAGAGGATGATTGAGATATTGAAGGAGTGCTTTTACTAGCTTGGGATGATGAAGGATGTACACCGAATACTTGAGAGGTGCAAGGTGTGTAAGTATGAAAAAGGGAGGAGAGAGCCCTATGGAGAATATACACCCCTACCAATTCCCAAGTGGCTATGGACTGATCTAAGCATGGATTACATGCTCAGCCTTCAGTACATATTGAGAAGATATGATTCAATCATGGTGGTAGTCAATTGATTCAATAAGATGGGCTACTTCATGTCCTGTTATTGAACTAATGGTGCTTTATTCATCACTGACCTATTTTTACAGGACATTGTGC
This sequence comes from Lumnitzera littorea, assembly GCA_024138015.1. NCBI lineage: Eukaryota > Viridiplantae > Streptophyta > Magnoliopsida > Myrtales > Combretaceae > Lumnitzera > Lumnitzera littorea. The sequence goes on from JAMXBB010000011.1 coordinate 23,788,455, forward strand.
AACTACATAGAGTGTCGAGAAGTATTATGTTTGATCGTGATTTAAAATTCATGAGCTTCTTTTAGAAGACCTTATGGAGGAAACTCGACACTAAGCTCCTATTCAGTACCTCTTGCCACCTCCAAACAGATAGCCAAACTGAAGTAGTTAATAGAACCGTTGGTAATCTCCTATTTGCTATTATTGGAAAGAACTCTCATGACTAGGATTTATGCCAACCGATCATTGAATTTGCCTACAATCACTCAACTCATAGCTCAACCGGAACATCACCATTTGAGGTTGTTTATGGACTTAACCTGAACCTACCTTTAGACTTAATTAATAGTCCGACTACATAAGGGAAAAGTCAATCCGGCTTACAGCATGTCGAGGAGTTCTAAAGGTTACATCGGAAGATTGCTAAGCAATTGACCAAAACTATAACTTGACAGAAGGAAGTGGGAAACCGTAGAAGGAGGCGAGTTGTTTATACTCCTAAGGACCTTGTTTGGGTCCATCTTAGTAAAGAGCGCTTCCTTAGTAAAAGGACCAACAAACTATCTCTTAGAATGGATGGACCCTATAAGATCTTAAGGTACATTAATGATAATGCCTATGAGATTGAGCTACCTAAATGCTTTAGTGTGTCGACCTCCTTCAACCTCGAGGAATTGATGAACTATTGACCAACAGTACCATTACTTGCGTACGGCTTCGAGAACTTCAATCCCTTACTCGAAGAATCTTCTCTCTACAACCTACTACTGATGAGAAAGTTTACACCGAAGGAAGGTAGCTGTACTCCCTAAGCTCCCTACATTGTCATACGATGATCTATACACTCGATAGTGATGATGTCGACCATTCCCTTACTAAGGACCTATATCGAGTAATCCAACCAATTGCTAGCAAGAGGTTTTTACCAAGTGACGAGAGACTTACTTACCAGCCAAATAGTTTTCTCTCGACATGTTACCATCTCTTTCGTCTTATCCCCTTTATTGCCACAACAACTTGATCCCTCTCACCTGTTGTATTAAAAGAATATTTGTACGGAACCAATATTGCACTGCCACCTGTCTACCTCATCTGACGTTGTACTACCTTTCCATTTTTGTCTTTTGTCCTTTTTATCCCTTTTCATATGTATTAGGAATCCCTTTTTTGTAATTTCTTTATTTGTAAAGTTATCCTAGGGACTTACTATAAATAGTTCCTTTCTCTTGTAAGCTGTAGATAACTTGCAATTAAGATTGAATATTCTGTTCTTATGAGACAACCTCTCCAAGTCCATCTTTCATATACTTTTATCTAATTTTGATGAATAGCTTAAGATTAGTAGGGGGTGGACCTTGACATCAATTTGTGCATCATATCAAGTAAGGTGTCAAGTCGTGTTGTGTTCATTGGTGAGTCACATCCTTCGAGTAGCTTCACGTTAACTACTCTTATTTACCTATTGATAACTCTGATTTTAAACATATTTCATATGGTGATTTTATAGTATTTCCCTCATATTTTTGGTTTTCTTTAAAGAAATTGATACTTAATTGAGTAAAATTTTGATTTCAAGGTTTGAACGCATTCTAGGATCGAAAATGAAGAAAAGGAATCAAGTTTCACTTAATTCGAAGTTCAAACGAAGAAGTTATAAAGTTTTGAAGTTATGTAGAAAAATTTGCCTAGGTGCAGAAAGTTACACTACCTGGGGACACGGCCATGTCCCAGGCCGTGTCTGGTGACAAAAACAGAATCCTTATAATACATATATAAAAGGATATCTTAGGGTTTAGAAAAAAGAGAGACATTAGAGAAACGAATGAGATACGAGAGAAGAGAAGAGACTTGAGGAGAAAGAGAAGAAAAAGGCGAAAGCAACATCAACTTTAAGACTAGAGAGATTATTCATCGATTAAAGAGGTTTTTCATGTTTTATTTTATGTTTTTTATGGAACTCGTTTTTAGATTCATTATGGTAGCTTAGAATTCAAGTATTTAGGATTATGCAACCTAGGGTTTCATGTGACTCTCGGATTGAATTATAATTTTCAATAAAGTTTCTATCTTTTCTTGATTCAATTATGTTGTTTAATTATTGATTGATAATTCTAGAGTGTCAATTTATGATATTATGCATGATGATTGAGAAATTGCATGTGTAATTAGATCTTAGCATAATTGGAGAGAATTACATGTATACTTAGAGATAAGAGACATGTTTCTTCCGGAAAGTTGATTGTTTGTGTGGGAATTCATTATACATTAATGCAATTCTAAGTTATATTACTAAGTGAAGAGATTCTGGTAAATAATTTAGAATTAAGGTTAATATGCTTGAGAAAGATATTAGCTTTAATTGCGAATCCCTCCGGTTAAGAATAATAGAAACTGAATTGAATATATTTTAAGTGGTTACATGTTAAACACTAGGGGAAATAATTCCTAAATACGTTATTAATTTCTTGAAGTCGTTCGTAGTTTTATTGCTTTCTAATTTGCTTAATCAAGTCTCATAATTAGTTTAGATGATTAATTTCAGTATTTTTAATTCATTCAATTTATCACAATTTTCCGGTTAGATAATAGAGCTAAGGTTAATATTAGTACTCGAAATCTCTAAGGGATCGACTTGGACTCACATCCGCTATATTAAAATTGATAGGTACACTTGCCTCATATCAAGTTTTTGGCGTCGTTGCCGGGGATTTTCGATATTAAGAACACTAGTTGCTTTATTACTTTGACCATTTTGTTTTTCTTTTGTTTTCATTGTTTATTTTTATTACCTAGAGCTGCAATTGATTTTATATTTCTTGCCTTTGTAGTGCATGACCTGAAGCAACCCGGAAGATTTAGTAGAACTTGATCCTGAAATTGAGAGAACTGCCCTTCAAAATTTGAGATCGTGACCTAGACAAGTTGTGGCAACCATAAATGACGAGTCAATCGTTGAAATCAAGGAAGAAGGTGAAGAGGCCAACACTCAATTCATCGAGCAAGAAGATCCACCACACATGGCTAACAACGGGGAATGAAGTAAATCGGACCATGTCCGATTATTCAAGGCCTACACTTATTGGAGCTGACTCTAGCATCGCAAGGCCAACCGTCGCGGCTAATAACTTCCAAATTGCACCTAACATCATACAAATGGTGCAACAATATGTTCAGTTTGATGGTCTCTAAGATGAAGATCTTAATGCCCACATCTCTAGTTTTCTAGAGATTTGTGATACATTTAAAATTAACGGAGCCACAGATGATGCCATCTGACTACGGCTATTTCCTTTCTCTTTGACGGGAAGAGCAAAACAGTGGTTGAACTCCCTACCAAGAAATTCAATCACAACTTAGAATGAATTGGTAGAGAAATTTTTAGAGAAGTACTTCCTACCTGCAAAGACCGCTAAACTTCGGAATGATATTTCTTGTTTTGCTCAATTGGAAGTGGAGGCGCTATATGATACTTGGGAGCGGTTTAAGGACTTGCTTAGGAGGTGCCCACATCATGGCCTCCCACTATGGATGCAGATTCAGACCTTCTACAATGGTCTCAATTTATCTACTAGACAGATGATTGATGCATCCGCAAGAGGTACTTTGAACACAAAGACACCTGAGCAAGCACAAAACCTAATTGAAGGAATAGCGATGAACAATTATCAGTGGGAAACCACTAGAGCCAAGCAAAAGGCCATGGGAATTTATGAGGTGGACTTGACTACTGCTTTGGTAGCCAAGGTGGACTTATTGAGTAAGAAGATTGATGCACTCTCTGTTGGCCCTCAATAAGTGCAATCGGATGTAAGTGATTTTGGTATGCAGGGGTATGGAGCACAAGAATAACTGAAATAGGTAGATTATCTAGGAAATCCACCTAAGCAATAAAATAACCCCTACGGCAACACTTACAATCTAGGATGGAGGAATCACCCCAATTTCTCATGGGGAAACCAAAACCAAGGCCAGTAGAAGACCAACTTTGGCCCACCTGGATTTCAAAGACCATTCCTACCTCCTCTCCCTCAAGAAAAGAAGTCCAGTATGGAAGAACTTCTCACAAAATACATTCAAGGCAATGAGGCTCGCTTATTGAACATTGAATCCTTGCTAAGGAATCAAGAGGCTTCAAATCGCAACCTTGAGAACCAAATTGGTCAACTTACGAAGCTAATCTCTAAAAGACTGCAAGGAACGCTACCAGGAAATACAGAACCCAATCTAAAGGAACATGTTAAGACAGTGACACTTCGAAATGGGAAGGAGTTGCATGCTGAGAGGAAGGTTAGTGAGGAGACTAGCAAGAGCAAGGAGGGGACGAAAGCAACGGAAGATGTAGAGTCATCAAAGGTGAAGGAACATCAACCACCTATCTCATATCCCCAAAGACTCAAGAAAGATTGCAATGACCAACAATTCAGTAAGTTCCTTGACCTCTTTAAACAACTGCATATTAACTTACCTCTTGTTGATGCCCTGTCACAGATGCCGAAATATGCTGAGTTCTTGAAAGATTTGTTATCCAACAAGAGGAAGCTTGAGGAGCTTTCTACAGTCATCTTAGATGAAAAGTGTTTAGCAATTGTGCAAAACAAGTTTCCCAAGAAGCTAAAATACCCAGGAAGTTTTACAATTCCTTATCATATTGGTAATCTGTTAATTGACAAAGCTTTAGCTGATTTGGGTGCTTGCATCAATTTAATGCCTTATAAATTTTTTAAGAAACTAGGATTAGGGGAACCTAAGCCTACACGCATGAGTTTGCAATTAGCTGATAGATCTGTGACGTATCCTAGAGGTATATTTGAGGATGTATTAGTTCGAGTGGGTAAATTCATTTTTCCAGTTGATTTTGTGATACTGGATATGGATGACGATTTTGAGTTACCTCTTATCCTAGCAAGACCATTCTTAACTATCGCTAGGGCTATCATTGATGTTAGTGGTGGCAAGCTCATTCTTCAAGTAGGAGATGAAGAGATCACATTTAAAATTTTGGAGGCTATGAAAAAATCTGTCGATTAGGATGATACTTACTACCTTCCAGATGTTATTGACACTTTTGTTTCAAGTTATATGCAGGAAGTTGTTTTTAAGGATCTGTTGGAGAGTTGCTTGCAATTAGGCATGGAGGAAGCTTTGGAAGATCCTGTCAAATTGGAGGTGGTAGCCTAACTGGAGGCAAATAAACCTATCTCTATTGAGAAAGGGTTTGAAGAGTTTGAAAAGAGGAAGGAAGCACAGTTAAAACCTTCAATTGAGGAGCCACCAGTATTGGAGCTAAAGCAATTACCTGACTACTCGAAATATGCCTTCTTAGAGAAGGACTCCAAATTACCGGTAATTATAGCATCCAATTTGGAACAAGAACAGAGAGAAAGGTTGCTGAAAGTACTCAAGGAGCATAAGAGGGCCATTGTTTGGAAAATATCCGATATTCGAGGTATCAATCCCTCCTTTTGTACTCATAAGATTTTAATGGAAGAAAACTATAAGCCGGTTGTGCAGCCCTAGAGATGCTTGAATCCAAACATGAAAGAGGTAGTAAAAAAGGAAGTTATCAAACTCCTTGATGCAGGTATGATATATCCTATCTCTGATAGTTCATGGGTGAGTCCAGTGCAAGTAGTTCCAAAAAAAAGTAGGATGACAGTAGTCCCTAATGAAAAGAATGAATTGATCCCAATGAGAATGGTAACAGGTTGGCGTGTATATATCGATTATCAAAAGTTAAACAATGCTACATGTAAGGACCATTTCCCCTTACCTTTTATTGATCAAATGATAGAACGACTAGCTGGACATATTTTTTACTGTTTTCTAGATGGCTTATCTGGTTATTTTCAGATACCTATTTCATCGGAAGATCAAGAGAAGACCACTTTCACTTGTCCTTATGGCACCTTTGCTTCTCGCAGAATGCCTTTTAGTCTTTGCAATGCACCGGCTACATTCCAGCGATGCATGTTAGCTATTTTTGATGATTTGATTGAGGACATAATGGAGGTATTTATGGATGATTTTTCAGTTTTTGGCAACTCATTTGACCTTTGTTTGAATAATTTGGACAGGATACTTACCAGGTGTGAAGAGACCAATCTTGTCCTCAACTGGGAGAAGTGCCACTTCATGGTACAAGAAGGTATTATGCTGGGCCATAAGATCTCTTATCGAGGAATTGAGGTGGATACTGCCAAAGTGGATGCGATTACAAGACTCTCATCTCCAACTTTAGTTAAAGCCATAAGAAGTTTTTTAGGACATGCAGGTTTTTACAGGCGATTTATCAAGGATTTCTCGAAAATTGCCCGCCCTTTGACTAAGCTATTAGAGAAGGATGTGCCTTATGTTTTCTCTCAAGAGTGTTTGAAAGCTTTCAATATCCTTAAAGAGAAACTTACCAATGCTCCAATCATGGTAGTACCTAATTGGGCATTCCCCTTTAAGCTTATGTGTGATGCAAGTAATCACGCAGTCGGGGCAGTACTGGGGCAAAGACGAGACAAGTACTTTCAACCAATTCATTATGCTAGCAAAACTCTTACGAATGCTCAGGAGAACTACACTACTACAGAAAAAGAGTTGCTAGCAGTTGTTTTTGCCTTTGATAAGTTTCGCTCTTATTTGCTTCTATCTAAGGTGATTATTTATACTGATCATTCTGCCCATTAGGTACTTGTTAGCAAAACCGGATGTAAAACCAAGATTGATTAGATGGATCTTGTTGCTACAAGAGTTTGATGTGGAGATCAAAGATAAAAAAGGCGTTGAGAATTTAGCAGCAGAAGTTGGAAGGGTAAGACAGATCTAGTAAAGCAAAGAAGGCTTGGCAAAACAGGATACAAATAATAGGCTAGGACAGAATTTGCATAGCACGTCAAATCTTTTGATGTTGCTACAGTTCATAGATAGGATTATGGGAGAGCTTAGACGGGATAGAGTAAGGTGTATACAACATTGTAGGGTAAACCCAACAGAGCAGGACAGGCCATCGAGTACTAGTAGAGCTTATAAATAGGCCATCCATTCGCTTGGAGCTCACAAATGGGCTTCCTATATAGTTCAAAGTCGGGCATGTCGTTGGATCGGCATCTAGAATCCCATGATCCCTTCCTTCTTGGAAGAGTTTTGACTTAAAACTTAGCAATTGGTAGATCCAAATCCCTTTAAGTCAAATATTAATTGACAAAATTGAAATTCAAACATAAGAATACACTTCGGTCCTTGCAAGAACAACATCACCAACCGATGGTCCCCCACTTGTCATGGGCTCTATTAATCAAATCTTTTATCTTGGATTTTTCCTTCCACTCATCATGGATCCAATTAACTACACCTTAGTAGTTCCAACAACTAACAATTACAGGAAGTAATACAATCTCAAGGTCATACAAAAAGATTATGGGCTCGTAGATCTTACGTCGATAGGATGTAAGATGGCTCATCAATTGCAAGTGCTTCCACCTCTTCACGCTTAGCTAGCTCGGATCCTATAGCCTCCTCACTTGTTGTAATCAGCATTCCCTTTGCTTCCTCATGAATCGATTCTTCTTCCTACTTCCATCTATACACTTCATATCCTTCTAACATAAGAGTATTTAGAGTCAACATAATATATCCCCAATACACATATCCATCACCTTGGCCTTGATAAACTCCAATTGCCAGTTGATAATTACTCACAGGAGTGACGATATAATTGCTCATATCAATGCCATGTAAACTTGTTAGATGACTTGGATGTAAGATTCCAACATGAGGAAGGAAAACGTAGTAATTCCTAAAGCTAACATTTATAGTATTCATAGTGGGTAATGGAACCACTTCTGGAACATGGGGGTTTAACAACAATTTAGCTTGGTTTCTTTGGCCCTACTACTCATCTCTCTGGTAACCTCCACCTCTTCTTCTCCTACTTCCTCTTCTCAATCTTCTTTCTCATTGGTCTTCTCTATTCGAGTATCCCTTTGTTATCTTATTTCCTCTTTAAGCTTCTCAAGTTGATTAAGTATAACCTTTAGTTGTTCTTGTACGTTATAATGGTTGGTACCAATGGTGGATCCTTCTCTTAAGGCTAGTCAAATAGCTTCATTTAAGCTTCTTACTCCTAAGGGGTTAATACGTCGGGTAATCTCCGGCCTCAATCCTCTCATGAATTGCGAGATAGTACACAAAAGAGATTCATACAACTCATATCAATTTAGGAGTGCCATGTATTCCCTAGCAAATTCTTGGACACTCATTTGTCCTTATCTTAAGGTAGATAGCTCTTCATACAATTTGTCTTGATATGATGGGGGTACAAATTTTTCTCTCATTGTAGGTCTCATTGAGCTCCATGTAGTACTTGCCCCTCTTAGGATCCTTTGCCTTAATACATTCTTCTACCAAGCCCTAGCAAGGCCTTGAAGTTGATCCTTGATGATATATTCCTTATCACGTTTAAGGTACGGATACCTTTCAAAGACTTTATTGACTTGAAATTCCTAATCCAAGTATTCATTTGGGGGTCCATAACCATCAACCATGGGTATTCACAACCTTATATCTTCATAGTTATAGTCATAACCATATTTTCGTCAATTTTCATAAGCCATGTTAAATGTAGGTATCACTTTAGCAAACTAGCTCGGCTCACAAGAAGTCCTGTTGGTAATGACTAGAACTATCCAGCACTTGGTGATTTAAGAAAACAGCAGCTTGAATGCTTGTACAACTTAGATCTTCCACTTCACTTCTGCACTTCGACTCAACTTGGATACTAGAATTAGCTCGACTATTAGGTTGAAGCAACTCGGATGCTTACACATCTTAGATCTTCTACTTCACTTCATCAACTTAGTTTAGACACTTACACTTCAAGCACCAAGCACTATGCCAATCCCTAGGACAACAACACAACCTACTAACACAACTGTAATCACCACTAGCACTAAATTGTCCAGCACAACACCTAAGGAAAATCTACTACTTGTTATTGTTGTAAAAACTAAGCTTTCACAGCAAACAACCACCAAACATTGCAAATTAATGTCGAAAACTCTGATTTCAACATGAGTATCTACAACACATTCCACCAATTGTTGTTGTGACAACATGAAAGAAACCCATTGAATGACCCTCCATCCAAATTTGAGGACCCAAACCTTAGAATTTGAGTACGTTTGTCAAAAAATTGAACACCTACTTCTCAATTTAAGGCACCTAATTCGAATCCCCCATAATTCCCGTACCTATGGTTACGTAACTTAAAAACTATACACAATTTCTATCCTAATACATGTAACCCAGTCGCGTACTTCATCAATATAGTAACAAACTTGCACGACTTTAATTTCCTACCACCACTACTACAATAGTAAAATGTCACTCCAACCTACGGCTAATAGAACTCAAACGTATGGGTGGACACAAAAATGACCCTCCTCTATTTTTGCAATGGAGAACAGAGTATAATAGAGCACAATAGGAACCAGAATTGTTAATTTGTGGTCAATATTTTCAAAACTTACTCTAATCGGACCAACTCCAGTATCTATGAAATATACTCACTATAGCTGTAATACACTTACTACAGTAGCTACGAGAGGAACACAATAGCCACTAATAGTACATAAACAAAAACTTCATGAAACCTAACACATTCCCTTGTTAGAACTATGCTTTGATACTAATAAAGCTTATGTGTCTTCAGGCTCGGACATACAGAGAGGCACTACAATGAACCAAAAAAAGAAAATAAAATGAGGCTTTAGCAAATCTATGAGCTATCTAACTGGATATGATACACTAACAAGATCTAATATAGCTTAAGACTTACTGGATGTGACGCACTGGTCCAAGTGATAAGGTTGCTCACCATGATCCTTATTAAAGGGATTGATAAGAGTGAGTAGAGGAGAGTTTTCCAAGAGAAAAGTCTCAAGGGTTTTTCATTAAAATGTTAAGTTTGTCTAAAACCCTATACAAGTGTTCTATTTATACAAAAGGGGTAAAGTTGTAAATAAAATGACTAAAGGATGCCCTAATAGTATTCCAGTAATTACAAATGAAACATGAACGGCAGCTAACGGAAAATACAAGATATGGGAAATCCAAATAATATAAGTAAAATAGATAGCTGAATAAGATTTTCGAGTGAGGGGTTGATGTTTCATTCCGAAGGGTTGTTAAAGACTTTGGAGCTTTAATCTAGGCAAACTTGAGATTCTAGATGACTTGTCTTGTCTAAAGTTGATTTGACATGTTCAAAGCTGAATTGACATTATTGTGGGTAACCTTAACTAATGAGGCTAGCCCGATATGGCAATGATCGATTTGAGGCCAACTTGACATGATAGTGCCTAACCTTGCATGGTTAGGTTGATCTTAACATGGATAGTAGCTAACCTTGTTTCAGGCTGACTAACCAAATTGGATAGAACTGGCTAAGTTGAGCTGGAAGGGTAGGATAGACCTAGTAAAGTGAGGAAGGCCTAGCAGAACAGGACATAGATAATAGGCCAAGACAAAATTGACATAACATGTCAAATCTTCTGATGTTGCCAGAGTTCTAGATAAGACCATGGGAGAGCTCAGACGAGATAGAGTATGGCATACACAACATTGCAAGGCAAACCCAACAAAGCAGGACAAGTCATTGAGTATTGGTAAAGCTTATAAACAGGCTATCCATTCACTCGAAGCTCGTAAATGGGCCTCCCATATAGTCCAAAACTAGGCATGTTATTGGATTGGCATATGGAATCTTATCAAGAGGATTGATTAATGGCTAAGATTCCTAAGGCAAATGAGTTGGGATAGCACTTTTAAAAGCAGGCTATGACTCGAAAGATGAAACAAAAGGTAAGTGCCCTATGGCTTAGCTAAGAACTTTACCCAAAATATTTTTAGGAGGAAAGTATCTTAAATACTGGTTACTATCTAAGGAGATAAAGCCTAAATGTAAATGCAATATTCAAAAACCAATATGCTAATGTTGTATAAAAGTACTTACCTGGTTGTGTTGATAGCATCTAAATTGTTAAACCTTTCTTTGGAAAAGTCTTATCAAAACTAGCTAACTTGTTCTTTGAAATGGATTCAAACCTGAAACTCTACTGGCCCTCCTTAGAAGTCACAGAAATCAACTTGATATGGAATGCCATCTACTATTTTTTTTTTTTCAATCAGTTGATTGTCTTTTAGATTTTTATGAATTGAATCCCTTATCCCTAACCAGTAAATATCTACTGTGAGATTCTTGCCCATCTAGATTTTTCCTTTCCCTGAAAAATAGACTATAAAACTCCCCATCGAAGGGGGATCAACCCATAATAAAATATTTTAAAGAGATTTGTTAATTACCAATGTTTTATATCTCACTTGCATCTTCTCTCGTGTTTTTAGTATATGGTTTCATTTAAATGGAGTAAGGGAATTGAACCTTTTGATGGAGCAAGAAAAGGGATGGAGATGATTCCAATGTTAACAATTGCCAAGGATACCAATGTTTCTTGTAGAAGATGAAAATTAGACCATAATAACATTTAAGACGATTGCCATTTTCATGTTCTAAGTGCAAATTTCCATTGACTTTCATAGGTAGTATAATTTTATAAGAACGACATTTACAAGGTCTCTCAATTTTGGACCATCTATTTAAGACAAAATTAAAGCCCCTCTTGGTAACACTTGGTTCATGATATAATGGCCTTTGTAATTGGGAGCAAAATTTCCTCTAGAGTCTAGTGCATTGCAAAGAGCATTTCTTAATACCATATCACCTTCTTTGAAGTTCAAAGGCTAAACCCTTTTGTTAAAAGTTTGATCCATTTTTTGTTGGTAACATTGATTATGACATAAGGCTATTAATCCTTTCTCATCAATCAAATTTAGTTGCTTGATGCATTTCTTAACCTAATCGGCCTCATCTAATTGAGTTTCTAGTAGTACTCTAAGAGATGGGATCTCAACTTCCATTAGTAATACTGCTTCAGTGCCATTTACTAAGGACTAAGACGTTACCCCTATTGATGCTTTGATGAAAGTCTAATAGGCTATGAGTACGAAAGGTAACATTTCATGCCAATCCTTGTATGTAACAACCATCTTTTCAATTATCCTTTTGAGATTTTTATTGACTGCTTTGACAACCCCATTCATTTAGGATCGAGAAGGTGTATGGTTCCTATGGATGATCTTAAACTATCAACACAACTTTGACATAAGCTTATTGTTGAGATTTGTACCGTTGTGGTGATGATTGTTTCTAGTGCCCCATATTGAGCAAAGATATTCCTCTTGATAAACTTGACTACTACCTCTTTAGTAACACTTCAATAGAATGAGGCCTTAACCTACTTACTAAAGTAATCGATGGCGACTAATATAAAGCAATGGCAATTGGATGCCATTGGAGTAATCAGGCTAATAATGTCTATACCCTACATTGAAAATGGTCATGGCATAGAGAGTGTATGTAAGTCTTGAGGCAAGGCATTTATCTTGTTTGCATAAACTTAGCATAAGTTGTAATGTTGGACATGTTTGATGCAATCGCCTTCTATTGTTGACTTGTAATATCCTAACCTCATAATTTTCTTAGCCAACATGTAACCATTCATATGGGGGCTACATACTCTTTCGTGCACTCTTTAATCAAATTCTTGGTCTCTTTATTATCTACACACCTTAAAAGTGTATCATCAAATGATTATAGGTACAAAGTGGATTCACTTACTAAGAACTAGGTAGCCAATCTCCTGATTGTCTAATGCATTAGTAAATTTATTATAAGTTCTCGGTACATAAGTGAAAGTGATTTCTTCGAATTTCTCCATTAATTTTATGAAGTGATGATGATAAGGTACCAATTAAAGATCCTTTGTTTTATATCCCCCTCGAGCTTAGTCAATAATGAGTGAAGAGTCCCCATACACTTCTAATTCTTGAATGTCTTTATCCAAGGCTATTTTGAGTCCCATGATGCATGCCTCATATTCCACGATATTGTTGGTGTATAGGAAGACGAGTCTTACAGCTATAGAGAACTACGTACCTTCAGGGGATATCAATATATCCTCAATTCTAGACACATTGGTAGCTCCATCAAAGAGCATCCTCCATTTAAGGACCTTTGTCTTTCTCTTCATTAGAACTTCTTTCAATTACTAAGATGTCTTTGTTAGGGAACTGGACTTGTAACTCTTGAGGGGTATCTTCAGGGGGATTCTCTACTAGCTTATCTATTAAGACTTGCCCCTTGACTGAATTTTGGTTTACGTACATGATGTTGAACTTTGATAGTAACATTTACTACTTTGAGATTCTACCAATCAAGGCTAGCTTTTCTGCCAAGTATTTCAGGGGGTCATACTGTAGTAGCAATTCAATCTGGTAATAGAACGTGTATTGTTTGAGCTGAATGCATTACCCAAACCAAAGCACAACACATTCTTTCAATTTCTGAATACGTCTGTTCCCCTTCTGTAAACTTTTTACTCAATTAGTATATGGCCCACTCTTTTCCTTCCTCATCTTTTTTACTAAGTATACACCCCATGAATTCTAATAATATCGTAAGGCGTAAAAACAATGACTTCCCAAGCTTAAGAGCTACCAGAATTGGAGGGTTCATAAAGTACTCATTGATTGTTGTAAAGGCTTTGTCGCATTCTTCATCCTAATTTATCTTAGCATTCTTTTTCAACAACTTAAACAAGGGATACATTTTTCTATAAGTTAAGATATGAACCGAGCTATGTAGTTTAAGTAACCTAATAAGCCTCTAATTTCTTTAAGTGTGCATAGAGGGGGAAAGTCGACTATTTCTTTGACTTTACTGAGGTCCACTTTGATGCCCTTTCAGCTAATTATGAAACCCAATAATTTCCCTGAAGTTACTCTAAAGGCCTACTTTTCTGGGTTTAGCTTCAATTAGAATTTTCTTAACCTATCAAAAAATCTCCCCAGGTTATCCACGTGATTTTACCCCTCTTTAGACTTTACAATCATATCATCAACATATACTTCAACTTCTTTATGCATCATGTCGTGAAAGATTACAACCATTACTCTTTAGTAACTTATGTTGGCATTTTTGAGTTTAAAAGGCATTACTTTGTAGCAGAATGTGCCCCATGTTATAATGAATGTTGTCTTGGCTTTATCTTCCTTGGACATTTGAATTTGATTTTATTAGGAGAATCCATCCGTGAAGGAGAAGAGATGCTTCCCATCTGTATTATCTACTGAGATGTCACTATAGGGCAAAGGGAAATTATCTTTAGGGTTTGCTTGGTTAAGGTTTCGAAAATTCACGCACACTCTAACTTTTCCATTCTTTTTCATCATTGGCACAATATTGGCTACCCATTCAAGATAATCAAACACTTTGATGAAACCAACCTCTAGTAACTTTTTGACTTCTTCTTTAATTTTTAGTGAGATATCTGGTTAGAATCTCCTTAGCTTTTGCTGCTTAGGTTTGATATCCTCTCGTGTGGGTAAGCAATAGAATATAATTGATGAATTTAACCTAGGCATATCTTCATAAGACCATGCAAACACATCTTGATACTCAGACAATAGTGCGGTTATTTTTTCCTTCTATTCCTCTTTCAATTTACCTCCATTCTGCAAATTCTTAGGATCATCATTAGTCCCAATATTAATTGCCTCAATTGGCTCATCAATGGAAATTCTACCCATTTCATGTCTTTACCAACTCTCTAACACATCACTGTAGTCATTAACATCACTCTCGACGACTAACCTAGTAGGGTTGAAAGTGATATCAATATTTTCATCGCCTATTTGCCATCACCTACATGTGCAAGGTTTCTTTGGCTTTTATTTAAAGCATCAAATTTGGGCCAAAAGTATGTAAAGAAGGAATGGAGTGGAATGAAGAAAATGGAAACTGTTCTTTTATTAAATTAAATAGTTCTTTTAAGTACATCTTTGTAAAACAAAGGTAATTATTACAAAGCTCAAGAAAATATTAAAACATGATTAATCATTTACCCTGGAGAAGACTTATCGCTATTCATAAGGAAAGAGAACTAGTTACTTAAGTGTTGGAGCTTATGAGATGGGCCCACTATTTCATTCTTGCTGGGGGTATCCTCTTTAGCAGATTTTTGGATCTGAACATTAGCTTAGATGAATGTCTCTATCAGTAGTGGAAAGGTCATTAGGGCGTGATATAATCTATCACCTCTCTTGCCCTTTGCTTGCTTATTTCGCAACTCTTCCATCGGAGTTAGAATGTAGCCGAGCCCATACGTACTAACCTCCCCTTCTTTGAATTTTGGCTTCTCATCCTTCTTTTTATAGGTAATCATACACTTCTTCAAACATCTGGAGCCTAAAATCCTCTTGCTCTTCAACACCAATTTAGGGTATGGTCGTTTCTTTATATATTTCATAATCTTGATCATCTAAAATCGTTATGACCTGGCTATTTGAGATGAAATTAACCTTCTGATGTAAACTTGAAGGTATGTCCCCTACTAAATGAATCCAGGGTCTCCCTAATAAGAGGTTAAAAGTCTTAGGGATGTTTAGGTCTTGGAATCAAATGTTGAAAGTCTGTAGGCTAATGTCAACTGGTAAGTTGACCTCCTTAATAATTGCTCTCCTAGATCCATTAAAAGCCCTAACTATTGTTGAACTTGGCTTAATTACGGTTACATCAATACCCAATAGATCTAAGGTAGCGAGAGGGCAAACATTTAGTGATGATTCGTTATCGATGAGGACTTTGGCTATGATTATATTGTTTACCCTTACAATTATGAAGAGTGGCTTAGCGTATTAATTACCCTCCTCACCTAATTCTTCAATGGAGAAAGAAATCTGATCCATAGTGAGGATAGAGTTGGTAATTAACCCCATTTTTTTAGTTGATCTTTCATGAGGGACTTTGACTTCCCTCAATGTTTGGAATAAAGCTTCCCTATGTGGTTCAGAAGCCATCAACGGACTCATAAGAGATATTTGTTCTAGAGTCTTAAAGAGTTGGTCCATTACTTTGTACTTACTTGACTTGATCATCTTAGTGAAGGTAAACAATCCTTCTTCATATTTAGTTGGTTTGTTTTTTGATTCTTCTAACATGTTCTTCTTTTTAAGGTCTTCTTTCAGGTCGTAAATCCTACTAGAGCGGGTGATCCCTCCTACGAGTGAACTCAATTGCCCTAGTTAACTACTTAGTAGTTGAAAGGATCAGATTATAACTTTTAAAGGCTTAGGGCACATGGAAGGTGTACCTTTTGGTTTTTGAAGCTTGCTTCTCTTCCTATTTGTAAAATCTTGAGACCTTGGGCTCTTGGTTGGAACCAATCATGTTGATGGTAGGGTTTTAATCGTCAACTATCATATTAATGATAGGGCTATGGTTAGGTAAAGGGCTGTTGTTGACATTTGGAATTAGAGCCTCTATGAAGTCTAACTGGACCGTACCTTCATTGATTAAGTCTTGAATTTTATTTTTCAATCTTCAGTACAAGTCGGTTGAATGGTCTACCTACCCCAAATGATACTAACACTTTACGTTGGGATAAAAAACCCTTGGCCTATACCTTTCATTGGGAAGCTCAAAATGGAGCAAACTATCTTTTCTTAATTTTTCAAGAATCTAGTTAAGAGGAACTGGTATCTTAGTGAACTGCCTTAGGGCCCTATTGACTTGTGGCTAGCTTCTAAATTATTACTGAACTGGTAGAGGATTTGTTATGAAGGAAACTCAGGTATTGGACTTGGTGTTTGAATTCACCATATCGATAGTAGCTTCTTTGGGCTTACTAGTAGTGGGCATTGTAGAGGGTGGTCTTTTGTTTGATGGCTCTTGTAATTTACCGAAAGAGATAGCACTCTCAATCTAGCATCTTGTAACCATTACCTTTACGAAGCTAGAGGAGGTGATAGGAATCAAGCTACGGGACCCTTAACTCGTAGCCGAGATCAAGGACTAAAGGGGCTGGCATGACGAATCCTTATATTTTAACCAACCCCTACCGAGGCTGAGGCCGAGTACCTCCTTGCTGAGTGACCTCTAGTGCCATGTCATATGACCACCCATTGTTGTGTGGTATGTCAAGTTAACGATTACTCTTTGTTATCGAAGTGACCAATTACTCAGCCTCTTCCTTGCCAAGAAGCCGAGAGAGAAAGTCGGACTGACTAGGCCATCCCTGTTCGAACAAACCTATGCGTTCGTATTTTTTGTCTACATCTCCTAACAACCTCACCAATGCCGCATCACCACGTGTATAGTATTACGTGTAGAATCTATAGCACCAATGATTATTTTCTTTGTATATTTATTTTTGCCCCTTTACAACATGTATATTGCCTTCCTTAGGAAATGTCCTTTTTGTCTTTTTCCTTTTGGATAAGTTATCCTAGTTTACGAGTATAAATACCCTTGTACTTATAGTTGTAAGAGGTAGATAATCTTTAATATACTTCTGAGTACCTTCTTCCTTACGTAAACATTATTGTTTACTGTTGACATCACTTTTATTCTTTCCTTTAAGCAAGGTTAGGTGTTGAGTAACCTCATTGGACCAATTCGTGCATCACATTGAATTGTGCCATGAGTTCTCGAAAGTTCGATTAGTGCATCATATCCTCTAGAGCTATTCGTGGGTTTTGCTTACTGTTTTTGCCCTTTGTTTTCACCCTTTCATACGTTTCCCCATTTACTCTTTTTAAGCTTTCTATAAGCTTGGACCCATTCAGTGACCAGCCTTGTTTGTTCCTGGTTACAGTTCGCATCATCTTGATATCAGAGTAGAGGTTTTGTATGAACTATAGTTAACTCTTCTTAGATTTCTATTATACTTTGTTTTTTCCTGTTTGAAATAGAGTCAATTAGTGAGTTCATTTGACTGTAGTATTATTAGTTGTTTACTTTCTAATGTGTTTGTTTAAATTCTGAATCTGTGGCGAAAAAAAAAATGATAGACCTAAATATGAATGTTGGTACCGGTGATGTTAGTGGAGTTCCACTATAGGCATCAGTTTCAAGGAACTCCTAGAAGTACTGATGAGAGACTCGGTGAGGTAGCTAACCTTCTAGTAGATCCAACTTCAGCTGTTTATGTATTGTCTTCCTGACCCACTAAGGCTACGCAAAACACTCTACAAGCTGCTCAACTTATTAGAGGTCAAAACCCAACTCAACCATTTTGAGGTAAAGGAGTTAGTGGACAAGTAAGGCGAAGGATAGACCTGAGAGAGCTTGATGAGAAGGAAGAAGAGTATTTTGAAGAGGAGCATGTATAACTCCCTAAAGCATCCGACCATATGTAACTTCAGATTCCGAGTTTCAATGGATTTAGGAAAGTCAACAAGTACCTGGATTGGGAAGAGAAGGTGGAGTGTGTGTTTGATTACTACCAGTATGAAGATTACGAGAAAGTGAGGACTACTGCTATTGAATTTTCTAGATATACCGCCTTGTGGTGGAAGAATTTTTAGGCCATGAGAAGAAGAGAGGGGTATTAGGAGATTAATACTTAACTCGAGATGAAGAGGGTGCTCAGAAATAGATTCATACTAGAAACATATCTCCAAGATACTTTCACATGGCTTTAGGAGTTGAGATAAGTAGGCCGAACCGTTGATGAGTATGTTCAAGAATTCCAAATGCTTATGATAAAATGCGAAGTGGAGGAACCGCCTACCTGAATAGTTTCAAGGTTTGTCACTGGGGTGAGAGGAGACATCTAAGACATTGTGAAACTCCAACGATTTAACATAATATATGAAGCTATTAAGATTGCCCAATGGGTAGAGAGGCAAAGAAGAAGCCGAGTAGCGACCAGAGTGCCAACTAGTCGACCAAGATAGGCAAGTAACCGGATACTGCCGAGTATCGAGCCAAGAAGTAAGATAGATGTCAAAGCTGAGTAGAAAAGCCAGTTTGAAGATCTAGTGCCAACCTGAATGTATGAGAAAGGGTAAGGGTCTGGTAGGAAGATTAGCCAGATCAAATGTTTCAAGTGCCAGGGGTTTAGACATATGGCTGCTTAATGCACGAACTAAAGGGCAATGGTCATTAAGGGAGATACCCCGAAGTTAGACATAAAGAGTACGGATGACGAACTCAAGGAGGAGGAGGTTCCTACCAAGAATGAGAATGCCGAGAAAGAGTTGATCGAGGAAGACGTGTATGCTAAGGACTTAGACCAGCTACTCATGGTTGTCTAACGTATTATGAGCGTAGCTGTTTGATAGGAAAGTTATCTATGATGGTTATAGGAATACCAAAATGTTCAAGAAGGATGATCGGAAGATCACACTGAATTCGATGCCGTTGAGAGAGGTTCACAAGTTATAGATAAAACTTGCTCGTGGATCAAAGAAGGCTCTGGTGATGAGTAGAGTCGAGCTTTGAGAGGCCATTAACGCCAATGAGCCGACCCTCCTATTGGTTGGGCGACTACTGGAAATGAAGGAGCAGAATGATTTACCTTAAGAGGTAAAGGAACTGTTGGATGAATATGCTGACCTGTTCCCAAAACAGTTGCCAGTAGGGTTACCCCCGACCTGAGACATAGAGCACTGCATTAACTTAGTACCCGATGCTGTACTATCAAATAAGCCAGCTTATCACATGAATCACAAGTAGGCTTTTAAGCTTCAACATCAAGTCAATGAGTTGCTAGAAAGAGGATACGTGAGAGAGACCCTCAGCCCTTGTACTATGCCTACACTTCTAGTGTTGAAGAAGGATGGAACTTGGTGGATGTGTGTCAACAACTGAGCTGTGAACAAAATCACGATTAAATATAGGTATTTGATCTTGAGAGTAGAAGACATGCTAGATGAATTGGGTGGAGCTAAAATTTTCAGCAAAATGGATCTCAAGTCTAGCTACCATCAAGTTTGCATGAGGCTAGGAGATGAGTGGAAGACTGCATTCAAAACTTAACATGGGCTTTACTAGTGGATGGTCATACCCTTCAACTTATCAAATGCCCTGAGCACCTTCATGAGACTTATGAACCATGTGCTGAGATATCTCATCGGGAAGTGTATCGTAGTGTACTTCAACGACATCCTGATCTATAGTGTCGACCTGCCGAGTTACTATAAACACATTAGAGCAGTCTTAGATATTCCTAATGCCGAGAGATTATTCAGGAACTTAAAAAAATATTGTTTTTGCTAGCATAAAGTGGTATTCTTGGGCTATGTAGTTAGTGAAGAAGGCTTATAAGTCAATGATGAGAAGATCCAAGCAATTGTTGAATGGTCGACCCCTGTTACTTGTGTCGATGTGAGAAGTTTCCATGGACTAGCTTCATTTTGCCAAAGGTTCATCAAAAACTTCAATACCCTTGCTGCACTACTTACTGAATTAATGAGGAAAAACACCAATTTTCGATGGGGAGAAAGGGAAGAGAGGAGTTTCGTTGAGGTAAAGGAGAAGTTGACCTCCACCCTATTATTAGTACTCCTCGACTTCAAAAAAATTTTTTAGCTAGAGTGCAACGCGTCTGGCATTGGAAGAGGTGTTGTCCTGGTGCAAGAAGGATAACCAATTGTCTTCTACAGTGAGAAGCTTTGAAGATCTTAGTTAAATTACTCCGTATATAACAAAGAGCTCTTGGCACTAATCTGAGCACTACAAGTGTGGTAATACTATTTATTGCTAAGAGAATTTGTCATATATACTGATCACGAATCACTATAGTACCTTCAGAGTCAAACCAAACCGTCTAAGCGATAGATAAGATGGGTTAAATTCCTTGAAGGATTCAATTTTGTGATTAAGTATAAGCAAGGAAAGAGCAACGTAGTTATAGATGCTCTATCGAGGAGGTATGTGCTCTTATCAAAACTATAGACTAGACTATTTGGTTTTGCAAGTAGCAAAGGACAGTAGTCCGAGGATCCACACTTTGGACCAATAATTTCAAGATGTATGGATGGGAGAACAATGGACGAGTATTATGTGTAGGATGGCTATCTGTTCCGAGGAGGAAAATTGTGTATGCCGACTTGTTCCTTACGGGAATTATTAATTAGGGAAGCCCATGGCGAAGGACTCTCCGAACGTTTTGGAGAGAGAAGGACCTGTGAACTAGTGAATGGCCAATTCTTTTGGTTGAGAATGCGAAGAGATGTACACTAAGTGGTCAAAAGCTATGCTACGTGCAAAAAGGCCAAGTACCGAGCTAAAGAAGGGAAGGTGATGCCCCTACCTGTTCCAATAAGGCCGAGGACTGAACTAAGCATGGACTTTGTTCTCGGACTACCAAGAACTACCTAAGGAAACAATTCTGTGATGGTCGTTGTAGATCAGTTTAGTAAGATGGTAAACTTCGTACCTTGCACCAAAACTAACGATGCTTCGGCTATTGCTTCTCTTTTCTTATAGGAGATTGAGTAGATATATAGCGTGCCGAGGAGTGTAGTCTTTAACAGAGACTTAAAGTTCTTAAGTTATTTTTGGAGAACCCTATGGCGTTGGCTAGGAACCAAATTACTCTTCAATACCTCCTGTCACCCCCAAATTAATGGCTAAATAGAGGTGGTTAATTGTACTTTGATTTCACTGCTCTGAGCTACAGTCGGCAAGAACTTGGTCAATTGGAACGTCTGCTTGCCATTGGTCGAGTTTGCTTACAATCGCACTACATATGACACCATTAAGTAGACCCCCTTCGAAGTGGTCTATGGATTCAATCTCAAGAGCGAATTGCCTCTCGACCATGCCTCTATACCTATACTTGCGCAAAAGGACCCTAATGCCTTAGCCAGGGCACAATCCTTTCAGCACATCTATGATAAGGTCACTCGGCATATTGACCATGTTGCTAGAAGAATGCATGAAAAGACTAAGGGTTGGTTGACAAAACAATTTTAGCTAGGAGGCTTGGTGTGGCTACACCTTAGCAAGGAACTATTCCAGAATAAAAGAAGAAACAAATTATCTGCAAGAGCGAAAGGACCTTTCAGAATCTTCCAGAAAATCAGCGACAATGCCTATAAGTTGGAACTACCTAAGGACTATGGGGTTTTTGATGCCTTTAACATCATTGACCTCAGTCCATATCACCCTAACAGAGAATTGAGCGAACACCATCCAGATTTGATCCTAAATCCAAAACAACCCAAAAGAAATTATGGGAATCAAGCTACAGGGCCCCTGACCTGTAGCTGGGCTTGAGGACTAGAAGGGTTGTTATGACGAATCCTTATGTTCTAACCAACCCCTACCAAGGCTGAGTACTTCCTTACCGAGTTACCTCTAGTGCCATGCCATATGACCACCCATTTTGTATGGTATGCCTAGTTAACAATTACTCTCTATTGCCAAATTGACCAATTACTTGACATCTTCCTTGCCGAGAAGCCGTGAGAGAAAGTTAAACTGACTAGGCCATCTTTGCTTGGACAAACCCATGCGTCCATACTTTTTGTTTACATCTCCTAACGACTTCGCCAATGCCGCATCGCCATGTGTACAGTATCACATGTAGAATCTGTAGCACCAATGATTATTTTCCTTATATATTCATTTTTGCCCCTTTATAACATATACATTGCCTTCCTTAGGAAACGTCCTTTTTGTCTTTTTCCTTTTGGGCAAGTTACCCTAGTTTGTAGGTGTAAATACCCTTGTACTTGTAGTTGTAAGAGGCAGATAATCTTCAATGCACTTTTGAGTACCTTCTTCCCTGTGTAAACACTGTTGTTTACTATCGGCATCACTCTTATCCTTTCCCTTAAGCAAGGTTAGCTGTCAAGTGACCTCATTGGACCAATTCATGCATCACATTGAATTGTACCGTGAGTCCTCGGAAGTTCCATTGGTGCGTCATATCCTCTAGAGCTATTCATGGGATTTGCTTACTATTTTCGCCCTTTGTTTTCACCCTTTCATACCTTTCATGTGTCACATCGAATTTCGCCCTTTCATACCTTTCCTTATTGACTATTTTCAAGCTTTCTACAAGCTCGAACTCATTTAGCAATTGGCCTTGTTTATTCTTGGTCACGGTTTGCATTAAGAGGCCTGCTTAATCAAGTAAGAGAAGTATGGCCTCTTAAAAGTATTGATGAAAGTTGAAGTTAGCTCTTTCTCAATCATGGAGGTAGATACTCTTGTAGCTAGGGATCTCTACCTCTAGGCTTATTCCTTGAACGATTCATTATGCCTCTTTTGCAGGGCAACCAAGTCCATCATGGTTAGTGCCACTTCAACATTGAATTTGTATTGCTCGTAGAATACCCTAGCTAGCTTCTCCTATGTGTTCACTTGATTTAGATCTAATTAGGCGTACTAAGTTAAAGCAGGACCAGTCAAGTTGTCTTGAAAAGTTTGCACCATAAGCTAGTCGTATTGTACATACTTGTCCATCTTACGTACGTATAACTTGGTGTATAGTTTAGGGCAGCCAATCCTATTATATTTCTCAAAGTTAGGTACCTTGAATTTTTCAAGGAAGGTATAGTCATAAGCTGAGAAGTATGTAATACCAGTCTGCTCCAAACCATCATAACCTTTAAGCATTTTCATCTTTTTAGTGATCTATTAGGTCAACAACCTTTCTAATTCTTTCAATTAGTCTTAGTCAACTTTTGGTTTCAAGTTAACTAGAAATGAATAAGTGTTTAGTTCAAATGTTAGGTTAACCTTTAGATAAACCCCTTTTATCTCAAAAGATTTAAAAGCTAGGTTAGCTTTAGGGTAAGCATCTTTTGCTTCAAGGGGTGGGGCTTTGCCATTCTTTCCATATTAAGCCTTGGAGCTTTCCTCATTTGATGGTGCTATAGATTAGAGTAAAGCAATGTTGTCAATGAAGAAGCTTAACTAATCTGCAATCTTTCATATTGTTCGATCCAACGAGCAAAACCTTAGCTCAATAAGATTGATGACTTTTGGGTTGACACCATTGTAATTGTTCTTGGTGTTCATGTTGTCATTTCCTTAATTAACCATCCTATTTTGAGAGTGGGTTCAGATAAGACTCTTGTAAAAGGTTTAACACTTGAGAGCTATCTTTGCGACCTAGTTCAAGATTACTTCTCAACAAGTTAGCACATATATTTTAAAGAAAGGAGATGAATATATAAATGTACAAGTAAAATGCAAATGTATGTCATACAAATGCAATAAAGCAGAACCAACAATTAATTAGCAAGATGGTAACTTTATTACTTTGTAGCTTTTGTAGTTCCCTTTTACAATTTTTTTTTAAAAGAAGAATACATTATTTCAAAAAGTACTCCTATTTCTAAACAATTTTCTAGTACTTGACTGGTGTTCCTTTCTATTGCTTGCTAGATCTTGTTCGTACTTCCTTCCTCTTTCTTAAGCTAAGCTCATCTGCTTCTTCAAGTTCTTGGAGCCTTCTTTAAGTCATCTTCAATTGATGTTCTAAGGCCTAGGAACACTGTTTGGATTCTCCAAAGAGGTCTTCTTACATGTCGCACTCTTAGTAGTTAACTTCTATACAAGCTTGTACTTGGTTCATGTAGGTCTTGATTTCAGAGTTTCGTTCAGCTGGCATTGGTTATATGACCTCTAGTGCTTGATACTAGATCTCCCTTACCTTATGGAGTTGATCGTACAGATATTCTTTAGAGACCGTATTCTTGTCTACTTCTCCTAGCCATTCTCTTAAATCAATATTAGGGCTAACAGTCCTTGTTTTCCACAGTTTCTTAATTGCATGAAGTTTAGATATTTTTTGCAGCATTAGAAGCTAAAGGTCTTTGTAATCTAAGGTCATGATATCTAGTGGGAACCTATAGACTATGTCTTGATTTGCTTGAACTGCCTGATTATGTTGTTAGGGTAATAGCCCGTGCACCATTTCATCCCAATTAGGGGTACTACTTGATAATTTTTATAGACTAGGATTACCTTCTTGAAGTTGCTCCACTTGGCTATTCATAAGATATTAATGACTTGGAAATTCCATAGGACTTCCACCTAGCAGTAAGTAGACTTCTCTTCTAGCAAATGAACCATCAATCGAATCAATCCTATGGGAAAATTCTCCTCGAATCAAGTTAAGCCTAAAACACTTCATGTGGCTCATGAACCAAACCATTGATAATGCCACGTTGGTCTTTTATTATGCCATTTTTTTTTCTCTTTCAAAATGTTTAGGCTTTTAGTTTGTTCTATGAAGAGGGTTGAGACATATGACTTGCCTTCAAGAAATTGGCCTACTAACTTTACAACCCTAAAATGGATGAGGAAGTTTCCATTAGGGAATAGGAGAGTCCCAAATACAGTTAGGATGAAAGCCTTCATTTTGTTTTGTCCCCAGTCTTTAGGATTACCATAGAAGATGGTTCATTTACTAGAACTGGGCTTAGTGGTAAACCGCGTTTTTAAGTCTTCCAGTTTGATGCAGTTTCCACTGTAGCTCTTTAAGGCCTTATTTACTTCAACATTTCTGATTGCTAAGAATCTTAAAAATGTGTTTATTGGGTCAATTTCCAAATTTAGAGTATATATATCCTCTAAGGAAGGAGCTTGAAGTAATTAGATGTACTCTTTTAGTGTTAGACTAATTAAGTGTGGCCTAACTTAAAAAGCTACCTCTTTAGGTTGCTTGAAGTTAGTTAAGGCCTTAATCAAGTTAATCTCAATCTTTACCCTAGGAAGTGATAGAATGGGCCTAATCTTGTTGGTGATGATCTCCTGTTCCCTTAAGTTGAAATGTTGAAGCCACTGGTCCAAAGCGGGCTTAGGGTTGTTGAGGTCATTAACAAACCTTTCTCTAAAATGGATGGAGTTAGATGAGCAAGCCATTTCTTAGGTTGAATTATAAAGAAAACGTTTGTTATAAGATTGAAAAACTACTTTTTACAGTAAAGGGAAAAATGAAAATGAAACCTATTTACATCAATTCTATATTTATAATATGGTGAATTTACAAGGGAAATTAAAAAAAAACTCCGAGCTGTTTTCTTCTTTTCTTATTTTCACCTTAGATGATTATTTGTTGGTTCAAGATATAGTGAATGCATAAAGGGTAGGTTCTAAAGGTCTTTAAGCTTATGCGACCTCACTTGTTAAAAAATGCTTTCATTAGTTACATGAAGCTTAAATGGGGATAGCCTAATTAACTCCGAGTGGTGGTTACATCACACTACTCAGAGCCTATACAATGGCCTTCCTGTTCTAAGGTCTTAATATGGTACAACAATCCCTTCCCACCCTAAAATAATTGAATAAAAACTAACCTTACAAAAAGTTAGTACAATTGTAAAAAAAAAAAACAATAAATAAACAAATGGATAAATAAATAAATTGCATTTAGTAAGGTGACTTCAAAATTTAATTCTAAATTTGGAAAGTTAGATGGCTAACCCTCTTGACCTCTCCAGTGGAGTCACTAAATTATCAAGCTCGATTTTTTTTCTAGTTTTACAAATAAGTTTTCTTTTAAATCGATCATTATTAAACTCTACCCATTTAATACTAATCATAAACTAAGGTTTAAAGAAGATTGGCTTTTTATAAGTTTTAATTTTTGGAGTCGCCACCCAATCGCGGTCAGGAAATGGTTTAGGTCAAAACCATACAGGTATATCTGGTTTTAATCTAGATATTGGTTTGCATGGGAAAAACTAATTTTAGAGAAAAGGTTTTCAAAAAACTAGAGAAATGAGTTCGAGGGTTACATTCTTTAAATCCTTAAGGGTACCAATATTTTCCGAATTTGGATTTAATTCCTAAAATCAGCTTCTTAGAAATACAACTTAATTTATCAAAACTACTTTTAGTTAAATAATTTTAAACTAAAAGAAAGGAAAAACTAATAGTTTCATTTTTTATGTCGCCCTAAAGGTGTTTATGCACTCACTATTTGGAATCAAACGTACGTAATCTTTTTCTGAAAACATTAGTGGGTTGATTGATTTTAAATTTGAAAAGTGACTGAGTTTACGTTTTTTAATTTGATTTGGTTTATTTAAGGAAACTTTCTAAAAAAGGGTCTTAAACCATGTTTATTAAATTTTTGAAAATTCTAAAGGTCCTAATTTCAAAAAAGATCCATTTTATTTATTTTTATTAAGAAAAAGGTTTTCTAAGTGGTAAAATATTTATTTTATTTTATTTTTATTATGTATTTTTTTGTTTTATGTTTTAATAAAATAAACGACTAACTTCCCATTCTTCTTTTCCCATTTTCTTCTTTTTTTTTCTTTTCTTTTTCAATTTTTTTTCTTTTTGAGTTACAGTTACATCAAAATTTAATAAATAAATAAAAATACAAAAAACAGAAAATGAAGCACATGCATAGGTCTTGGAGCGGGCTAGGTCAGTATGCCAGTTGGATCGATCTTTGATGGGCCGGGTTGGACACTCGGATTGGATCGTAGTCAGGTTGGTGAGAAGAAGAGAGCGACAACGGCTAGTTAGGGTGATCTTGAACGATTCAAGCACCAAATTGAGAGGGTAAAGGGACTTTTGTGTAGAGTTTATTGGAGTTTTGGGGGGTGGGTAGGTGTATTGGTAAGGATAAGCACCTTAGCTAATGAAGGTGGGTTGGGTGGTAGTTGGAATTGGTAGCTGATAGTAGTGTTGGGTAATGTATGATGGAGGCTTATTAGAGTTCAAGAGATGGTTAGGTATTTGCTTCTAAGGTATAGTGAGCTTTGTAGTAAGGTTGTTTTCGTGTAAGAAGCAATAATGGTGGTGGTTGGAGAGGGGGCAGTTGGAGCAATTTAGGGTTTAGTGGTAATGGTGTTAGCTTTGCAATTAAGGGGTGCAAAGGTGCATGGAGGTTGCTACGTTCAAAAGCTTGGGGGCTAGGGGTTTCGATGGTAGTTATGGTATGGTCTTAGAGTAGTTAGAGATAGAGAGAGACATAGTGAAAGAGGGATGGTAGATAGTAGAGTGAGAGAGAGTGCTTGAGAGGAAGAGAAATCCCATACAAAGAAGGGAATTGATCCCCTAGAACTCTCGTTCAAGCTCCAATTTATGGTTTTGGAGCTCGAATCGAAGATAGAAACTCATCAAATGCCAATTAATCGAGATTGAATGAAGGAGGATAACTTGGCTTAATTCTCAAAATTGAGCACGAATTGAAGTTAAATTATAGTCAAAGCTGTACATAAGATATTCGTTTTTGCTTAAAAGATCGAGTAGAAGCTTCGAAATTTAATAAACAGCTTGAATCAAGGAATTTTAAGGAGAAGGAAAATCTAGGTTTTTATGTTTTTTTCAATTTTCAAAAGCTGATTTGAATGCCAAAATGTGTGAATCTAAGTGTGTTCTTTATGCTAATTCATAATATTATAAGTAATCTTCATGATTTCACCATTAATTTGGTGAATTCACAAAGAAAATTGGATTAAAATGGCCTTAAAGTGAGTTGTCTAACTTGTTCTTGCACAAGAAAGTGATGGAAAGTGCAGGAAAGGAGGAGAAAGAGAAGGAAATGTGCAAGTGTAGCGTCACGTTAGCTACGTTATCCAATGATATCATGCCATGTGTCTTGAGGTGATGCGTAGCAGCTGATTTATCATGAGCAGTTGATGTGTTTAGGATATGTCTTGCTACATGGCTTAATACGTAGATGTTAATGCTGACATGGTGCCATGTGGTTCTATGTTAGCTCATGGTCCAATCATCGAATGCTACGTGTTAAGACACGTAACCCAGTAATTTCATAACACATGGTGATGTGTGTTGTGAAGGAAAAATAAAAGGTAGTTTATGCCTTTGTTGAGATTCAAACCCAGAATCTCCAAGTTAATTCCAGTGCAAATCCAAATGCTCAACTAGATGGGTTGTTGGCTTTTTTCTTGTTTGTATGTGCAATGAAATTGCATATATAAACGAAGTCTATCTATGTTGGACTTAAATTTAGGCCCAAGCGCAAAATCCTCCTTATTATTTTATTATCTAAGACCTAAAAATTACTAAAACTATTAAAATTTTCTATTATGTTCTCAAATTATCTAAATCTTTTCTATTATTTCTAATTTTCTAAATTTTTTTGTATTTTCTCTAAATTTCCTATTTTTTCTTTTCTTTTTTTTTTTGTAAATTTCTATTTTTTGTAGTTTTCTAATTTTTTTATTTTTTTGTGCTTCTCCTTCAATTAGGACCCTTCTATCTTATTTTAAAAATAAAAAAATAAAAATAAAAAATGGGGTGTCTGCACATACTAAAATGATTTAATATATCAGAATGTAATTCATGTGTCACTCTAGTGGATGTTGGTGTTAAACTTGGTAAAGGTGAAACTGAGAAGCATGTTTATTCCACTTTATTTAAGTAAATGGTGGGATGTCTCAGATATTTGTGTAATACTTGACCAGATATAGCTTATGGGGTTGGTTTAATAAGTTGTTTTATGGAATAACCTAAGATATCTCATATGGCTACAGCTAAGAGATTGTTAAGATATGTAAAGGGAACTCATGATTATGGAATAACCTAAGATATCCTAAGTAGAAACAAAACAGATGGTGTGATAGAACTATGTGGTTACTCATATTCAAACTGGTGTGGAGATAAAGTGGATAGATGAAGCACATCGAGTTTTGTTTTTCAATTTTGTGGTGCTTCATTTGCTTGGAGCTCAAAGAAACAACAAATAGTGGTGTTATCATCTTGTGAAGTTGAGTAAGGAGTAGCCTCAATAGCAACGTGTGAAGCAATTTGGTTGGAAACTTTGTTACATCAAATGAAGTTTGAAATGTAAGGCATAATAATGTTGAAGATGGATAATAAATCTGTAATAAGCTTAGCAAAGAATCCAATTGCTCATGGGAGGAGCAAGCACATTGTTTTCATTTTCTAAGAGAACAGGTGAATAAAGGCAAATTTAAACTGGAATATTACAGCACTGAAGGACAAGTTGCTGATATATTGACAAAATGATGGATTTGAAGAACTAAGGTTGTTGCTAGGAATAAGATCACTTAAGAGCTTAAACTAAATTAAAATTAAGGGGGAGTGTTAAGGAGTAATTTTGATTAGGTAGTTTAATACACATGTCAGTCCAAGTGGATGGCGGCTAGCATTTGAAGGAAGTTAAGATAGGTTGAGTTATGATTTAATAAATACAATGTATGTGTGTGTGCATGCGCAAAAACATTAGAGTGTATATGAGAGCAATGTTGAAATGCCTTTAGCATTAATGCATAGTGAAAGTGAGTGTATGTGCGAAAAGTGTATAGTGAAGAATCATAAAAGAAGTGCATTGTAATGTGTTCATTAGTGAATAAAGTGAAGTGAAAATTTTCAATGATTTCTTGTGTTTGCATCAATTCTTTCTTTACTTCTCATCCATTTACCATTAAAATAAATAGTAGCTTCCAACATTAATTTGTCACTTACATTTTCCTCGAGCCCAATGCTTAGTCCATGTCCTACTACATATTTCATGTCATGTCCATCTCTAATAAAAAAAACACTACGAAACACTAATCTTTTCTATGCCTCTCTCATTCAAAACCCTACATTCATTTTCTAAATGTTCTTTTTGTTCTTCAACCTTCTTACCATCTATAGTTTGTTCCTTCTTCTAAACTAATCTATTCCAAGTTTCTTTCTTACCACCTACTTCTTCTTCTCTAAGCAAACAACAAATACCACTAACTCACTACTATCCTTTCCTTTATCTTTTTTCTACTCTATAATGTGTAATGGACTTTTACAATCGCTAATAAAGCCAAACTCCTTCTGCAAACACATTTTCCCAATTTTTTTGCACTCACTCTCACCCCTTCATGGTTAATCGTGGTGTCTTCCTTCCCGTGGATTCTTGCTACCTTCATTTTATTGTTGACCATACTACAAGGAATATCTTTAATGCATAGATGATGATTTAATGGATGATACCCAATAGGTGTTTGACAAAATGCTTTAATGGAGTAGTAAAGCTTATGATCAGTAATCCCTTAGTTTGAACTCTTATTTCTATTCCCCCTCTTGTTGAAAATAACCTTGTAATTTATTGTTAAGGCTCTAACCATGCATGATAAAATCAATTTGACAAAATCAAAGTCTAAAGGCTGAATACAAAGTTAGCAAATTGGTTAAGTAGATGATGACCATGAAGTGTTTGCTGAAATGCTTCATTGGTGTGATTTAAGCTAGATGCTAGTAAGAATCCCATCTTTTAAAGGTTTATTTTTATTTTTGACTTTTTTACTAACTTTGCTCTACATTACTAAGGTTTGTACCATATTTGTGGCATCTATCATTGATCCATCATATTCCACATCGTTATTAGCAAGCGGAACAATAGTTTCCTTAATGCGGTAAAACACTATGCTACTTCTCTTGTTAGTGTTTACATCTACTTCCATCAACAGCTTCTTGTCCTTGAGGTTGTTAATGCATTCAAGTATCTTTATATCTTGAAGTTGTATCTTGCTAATGTTTGTTTCTCTTTCTTCAAGCCATGGAGGTATTGACCTTAGAATAGTATTCTTCCTATTTACATAAAAACATGCAGTGGCACCAGCTATATGTTTTCAAATCTATCAAGGTAAGGGCTGTATAACTACTATAGTGGATAAAGCTCGTAGCACATCTGCATTAATGTTAAGTTTCATTAAATGTAGGCTTCTCTTAACATCGGTACATGAAATTGCATTATTGTTTTGCTATAATCTTAGAGTGTTTCTCCTTAATTTATTATTTGTTGCATAATTCTTGCCATGAGGACTACCTAATTCCTTAATAGTGATGCCTACAACTTTATTCTCTTTCATGGCTAGGTACACCAACATAGTGGGATTTTTTTATTTGTACTTTTGAACCGGACTATGAACTTCATCATTTGTGAATTTTTTTATTCTTTTCTATTATCTTTGTAATGATAATTCTGTGAATGTTGTCTTCATTGAGTACTAGAGGCTATTTGTTCTCTTGAAAATCGTTTGGTGTTTGTATGTTAATGAGCTTGTAGAAATTATTGGGTTTGTATGTAAGTGGCAACTGAGGAACTTTAAGGTATGGATAGATAATGGGGTTGCTTGTTTTGAAGGAATAAGAGATACATTGATAGGCATCAGGTTACCGACCTAATCAATTTCCAAGTTTTGGGCTATGTTAGCAACTTGCTCATGCATTCTCTATATGTTAAAGAACTATTTAGAAGCTATACATGTGTAGAAGACTTATTTATGAGTTCTTATCAGATAAAATCATCAAAGATAAATAGGCCTACTTGATCGGGTAAGCTCTTCCAAGTCGATTTGGTAAGATCTACTTAGCTCGACATAGCCTGCTCAGTTTGGTTAGTTATGCTTAACATGGCTAGTCAGCTCAATCAGGTTAGCCAATGTTTTAAGTCTACCTAGATCAAGTCTTTAGGGTCTCCAATAGCTCATTAGCCTAACTCATCAGCTCATCATCTCTTCACCTCAAATATCTCATTTGATTACTTATTTTTGCTTATGTTATTTGGACTTTCTATTTTTTTTATATTTTTCCTAAATTACCCTTATGTCTTATTTTGTATTTACAAGGATTCCACTAAGGCATCCTTATAGTCATTTTATTTATAACTTTGCTACTAAGTATAAATAAGACACATTTATAGGGTTTTAAACAAAGTTTGGCATATTAATGACAAACCCTTAAGTATTTTCTATTGAAAAGCTCTCATTTACCTACTCTTATCAATCTCTTTAATAAGGCTTGTGGTAAGCAATCTTCTTACCTAAACCGACGAGTCACATCCGGTGAACTATAGGTCATGTAGGATTTTGTTGGTGAGTCATATCCAACTAGGTAGCTAATGGATTTGCTAAACCCTCCTTTTTATTTTCTTGTTCTAATTCGTTATGGTATGGTCTTCGTGTGTATGACCCCAAAGATACATCACTGGTATCAAAGTGTGGTTTCGAAGAGAGAGCGTGTTAAGTTGCAGAGAAGTTTTTGTACTTGTATTGTAGGTGGCTGATGTGTTCCTTCTATAGCTACCATAGTGAGTGTGTTGAAGTTGCTTATTGGTATTTAAGAAAGTGCCTATTCATTGGTTTATGTGGTGCTACTTGAGTACTATTGACCAAAGGTTATCTTTGGGTTCCATTTAGAAAGTTCTTTAGGATATCATTGAAGGGTATCCATTTGTAGAAATTATATCAAATTGCTTGCTTTGTTGAAACACCAAGATTAATGACATAAGGTTTAGAATTGTAGAAAGCTTTAAGAGTCACAAAGGATTTAGCCCTGGCACTCAAATTTCGCAGTAGGAATCGTAGATTGTAGTTGCTATTATTAGGTTGTAGCTTTGCTCTCTCTAATTTTTACCACTATTATAGGTTAGAGTGAGTTGTAAAGTACATAGTTGGTGCTCAAGTTATTGACCGGAGTTTGTTTTGGTAATAGTAATGGTGTGTGACAAGTGTTGTAGTTAGGGTTCTGTAGTGGTGGTAGTGCATTACATGATATGTGCTCTAAATCTTGTTAGGGACATCCATTTTAGACATTAAAGCGCTTGTTAAGGTTTATTGGGTGAGCTGTTGTTATAGTGAATCGTACTCGATTGAGGGGCTTAAATACTCGATTGGTAATTTAGGAGTATACCATAAGATTCATTGAATTGGTGAGGCCATTGATTTGTAGTAGCAATGGTGATGTAGTAATGGGTTTATAAGCTTAGGTGTAGCGATCACCGGAGTTGAGTAATGTAAGGGCATTGTAATTTTACGTAGTGTATAGCAAGAGGTAGTTGTGCCTTATTATACTCATTAAAGAGTGTGTAGATAGGGGTGGAGTTACATGGTGGTCTATGGATTGTGTAGGGGAGTAAGGGTGCATCTGTATCAGTGAGGCTTAGTGGCTGCGAATTGGTGTGCTTGTAAGTGTAGGAGTTTTGATAACTCACTATGGTGGACAGTTAAGGAGTTACAAGCAGCATGAGTATCAAGACAAATTGTGTATGCTACTTATAGTAGAGTGTACAGTAGGCGAAATTAGTTACCAAGCTATTGTAAGGTGTGACCTCAAGCACAAGCTATTGAAATGTGTAACTAAGCTTAACTAACATATAGCTGTAACTTTTGGAGCTTTGATCTAAGCTACTCTGAGTTGATCTAAAGGATTTATGCTGTTGTCTAGAGTGGTCTTATATGTACCAAGCTATCAAAGAGTAGATCTAAGTTAAAATTAAAGTGTAGAAGTGACGAGCTATTATGTTGTTTCGAGTGGATGTGAGTGCCATTGTACGTATTGTCTTGATGCAGTGGTCAAAAGTAGTGTGTTAGAGTGGGAACTGAGCTATTTTGTGTGTAATTGAGCAGTAACTAATTTGCATGAGCCAAAATTCCAAGTTGAATTGTTTGTCAAGCTACAAACACTTATAGTTTGAGCTGCTCTATCAAGTATTCGAGCTGTTATGAAGGTGTATTAGGCTAAGTTATTCAAAACAAAGTTCAGTGCTGAGTTGACTTGAAGTGGACTCATGCTCTGCTATTGCATGTAAAGGTCATGCCAAACTACTGTTGATTTATGCCATGCTGTCATGTACTATGCTATGTTATTGAAGTGTGTTAATATATGAACCGAGTTGTCCTAACTTAGTGTAGGGAAGTCTAAAGCTACTAAGAAGTGCAATTGGCCTTGGATAAATGTCGAGCTAAAGTGTCAAGTGTATTGTTACATGACCTAAGAAATTCCTGAGGTGAACTGAGTAGGTTATGTAGTAGTCCAATTGCCGAGTTGTAGAAATAGAGATGTATTGATCTATTAGATCACTATCGAACTGAGTAGAAGAGAGGACTCATGTATTGTATTAGATTAAGCAATTGCTGAGTTGAGACATTGCTTTTCTAAGGTACTAGTCTTGACAAACTATCATACTCCTAAGGTTGCTGAGTTGTTCACCTATCCCTATTCCAAGTTGTTGTGAATGTGTGTAAATTGTAGAATTCAAGCTATACTTTCCTATTTTTAAGCTTTAAGCTACTATCGAGTTTCCTTCTCCAAGCTAAACTTATGATGTTAAGTTGCTACTATCTAATGTGTCAACCTGTTTCTTGATTGGAGACTAAGATCTGTGTTGAACTGTACAATAGTCAAGCTGAGTGGTGCATATCCTAGCTGATGAGGTGCTTCAAACTGAAGTGAACTTGAGATTCTATGCTAAGTTATAAGCCCGTGCTACTATATTCCAAGTTGTTGAGCTAAGTTGGATGGAATAGTAAACAGTGCATGCTATTCAATTTCTATTGAAGGAAATATCTATGTTTGAACTATGGCAAAGTACACGAAATCCAAGTATCGAGCTATTTGTTGAGCATTACCATACTGTTGTAAGCATGATAAAGAGTAACTGAGTAGTTGTAACCATTGTTCGAGCTAATTTCCAATGAGAATTCGAGCTACCATGGTCTTAAAGAATTTGCTAAACTATAGAAAATTCCAAATCTGAGTTTCTTTGTGAAGTTTATCCGAGCTTATTGTAAGTGTATTCAGTTGCCAAGCTGAATTTGGTCATAGTAGTAGTGTGTAAGGTGTTATGAATTGTAATTACAAAACTACCAAGTTATATGGTTGCCAAACTGATTTATTCTAAGTCAGTAAGCTAAATTTCTGTTAAGCAGTTTTGTTTGAGCTACTGTGTTACGTGTTGGGTGATTGATATTGTTATCGAGCTAATTTATTTGAGTTGTCTCTAATCCAAGGTATAGTAACAGTAAGAGTAGAAGTGTTGCATAAGGAAAAGCTATGGCCTTGTCCATTCTATGATAATTGTCGAATTGTATGCATGTGTTGAAGTGTATACGTGGCAAGTGCTTATGCTTGGCTATCCACACAAGTGAATTGCCGAGTTGGAATTAAAAGATAAGTGAGCTACTGTCCTTTATTCATTTCAAGTACCTCGTTGTTGTGCATTACTGATCTTTGACAAGTTATAAAGAACTAAGCTACTCGAACAATGGTGCTATTGGTAACTCAACTTTGTGGTGTTCTATGCCAAAGTATTGTTTTGGAGTTGCCAAGGTTGATATATTGTTTGTCTCATTGACAATTGCTAGAGTAAAATAGTGACTAGAACCATTAAGAAATTTCCATTGATTAGTTGTATTAGTATTATGTGCTGCTCGGAGCCATTAGCTTAATTGAATTTCAAAATTTCACAATATGGCAAAGGAGCTCAATTTATGCAATATGGCATCAAATAAGTTTTACATAAAGGGAAAGCTTAAACAGGGTATTATACTAATTCGGTTTAGTCACTATCTTGTCATTGCTGTTGGAAGATTAGGTTATAAAACTACCAACCACTTAAATCCGTATGACTTTGTTTATAATGATGAAGTGATTTGAGTGATGAAGTAAGGAAGAATAGCCTTCTCCATTGGCAAATTTCAAGATGAAGTTTTATTTGATGTTGTCGATATTGAAGATTGTTGCATGTGTTTAGGTTCTCTGTAGAAGACGAGTCATAGCTTGAGTTATACACCCTTGAAGAATACTTATTCCTTTCATGACAAAGAACGAGTTGTGCTCTATCCTATCTCCTTGGCTAATCTTGAAGATGATTTAAAAATTGTTAAGACTTCAATTAAGAGATGGAGGACTGAAAGGAAAATCTGTAAGGAGGTCATTAAAGAGGAAGAGGAAGTTAATGGAGTTGTTACACCCTCTATGGTGACCAAAGAAGAAACAAGTTGTGAGGAAATGGATGAGGTGATAAATGTTGAAAATGAAGTTGAGGGGCTAACATTGAGAGAGCATGAAACTTTAAGAGTACTTGAGGTTGAGTAGGAATTTGAGGTCAAGCAAGAACTTGAGGTTTTATAAGTTCATATCCCCTGAATTCATATCATGTTTGAGCTTGAACTTATGTTATTCCCCATGATTGATAGCTATTGGAACTACTTAGGGATAATTGACATGATACATGATGAGTGGGAGGAAAGGTGTTTAATGAAGAGCTTGATTGATCATTCTCATGATGAGTAGAAAGAGTGTCGGATTGTGTTTGCTTTGATCATTGAGTTGAGCTATTATAGTTTATTTTTGTTTTTCTCTTGCAAATTTGTTTTTAATCTAGGTGGAAGTTAGAGTAGTCATTTGCTAAGTTTTGGGTAGAAACTTTTTCAAGAGGGGGATAATGATAGGCTTCAAGGTATAGACCTAATCAATTTCCATTCTATGTATTGAAGACCTATTTAGAAGCTATACATGTGTAAAAGACCTGTTTATGAGCTCTTCTCAGATAAAATCATCAAGAATAAATAGGCTTGCTTAGTTAGGTCGGCTTGGCTAGATCTGCTTGGCTCGATCAGTTATGTTTGGCTCAATTGGTTAGCTCAATCAAGTCAACTAAAATTTTATGTCTACCCAAGTCAAGTCTTTAGGTTCTCCAATAGCTCATCAGCCTAGCTTATCAACTCTTCACCCTGGATATCTTATTTGATTACTTATTTTTGCTTATGTTATTTAAACTTTCTGTTTCTTGTATTTTTTCTAAATTACCCTCATGTTTTATTTTGTATTTATAGGAATGCCACTAAGGCATGTATAAGACACATTTATAGGGTTTTAGATAGATTTTGGTATATTAATGATAAACCCTCTAGTCTTTTCTCTTAGAAAGCTATCCTCTACTCGCTCTTATCAATCCCTTTAGCAAAGATTGTGGTAAGTAACCCTATCAATCGAATCGGTGAATCACATCTGGTAAGCTATAGTCCATGTAAGATTAGTTGGTGCGTCATATCTAGTTAGGTAGCTTATGGATTTGCTAAAACCCCCTTTTTATTTTCTTGTTCTTGTTTGTAGTGGTGCGATCTTCGTGTGTACAACCCTGAAGAGGCATCATATATGCTATTGGCAATGATGTAATAGGTTTTTGAAGTTGTAAAAATAATGGGTTTGGGTTTATTTGAGAAATGGGACTGGTCATTTTAGTTGCAGTAGATGCTTAAAGGTCAATATGGGTTCAATGGGTTGTAATGGTAGAATGGGTATGGAAATAAGTCGGTAATTGGTAGTTTCTAGGTTGGTGATTAAGTCAAGGGTAATGGTGGTGGGAGATACTACAAGTGGTAGTTTAGGTTATGTTGTGGGAATGATGGGTTGTTCAATGTTTAGGTTTAGGTCAATGGAAATGATGGGTGTTGATTCGAGTAGTGTTAATATAAATTGGTTATGAATCTATTGTAATTTTTGTTTTTCCATCTTCATTTCCTTAATTCCTTTTAGATTATAAGTCGAATTTAGTGCACTTGTAATTGCATGATTTCCATTAGTTCTCCTTATTATACTAACATGGATTTCACTAATGACTCCATTGCTAATTTTAACTACCTTCCTTGTTCTTCCTAGATCTTCTTGAACACTTCTTCAAACTTTGAACTAATGGCAACTGTAGAAGATGAATTATCCATCTTTTATACCAATTGAAGCACGGTGGATATTTGATATGATGATTTGAATGTAGAAAATAAAATTGATTTTTGGTATTTGTAATTTAGATGTAATGAAGTGTAAATGGATAAGGGCTTATACTGAGCTATAGTGAATGTAAATGCTTTTTTATGGTAAACATTTTGGAATATTTAATTAGGAGTTGAACAATGGAAGTTGATGTCTTACTCTAAATACATAGATAATTTGCCGAATGCAGCTAAAGTTAGGGAGAATATCTTTTTGGTTTTTCATTCATAATTTTTTATAAAGGATGTCCATGAAAATATATAATGCACTCACGATGTGTGTCTAATAAAAAAACTACTTAATAATATTTATTATGAAAAATAAAAAACTACTAAACAAAGCTAGTGATAATATTTCAAAGGTTCACTCTTATGTTGGATGAAATATGAAAATGAAAAAAATTTCATTTATGCTTTTATAGTTATCTATGGAAGAAGTTTTTATGGCATTTTAGCTCATGATTTCTTATTATATTGGCAATAATACTATTCATAGGTTGATTGATTCATTAATGTCATAGGTGGAAAGAGGAAATTTGCACAAAAATATTAATTAAACTTGTAGGAAAATATAATTCTTATTATTTGAAGGGGGAGTGATTAAATGATGTGGGTAAAAATATATTTTGTAAGATACTAAGTCTAATATTTCTAGTGTCAATATAGATATAGATATACAAAATACTAAATTAAATGCAAATAAATGTGGTTATTATTTTAATAAATAATAATCATGAAAATGTAAGCATAATGATGATTGTGATAAATGTAAATGATGATATATGTAAAAGTAACTATTTTTTTTATGTAAAGAGTGAATTAAAATAATTAACTTTTATAACTCTAGTTAAACAACATATTGTAAAATCACATATAGTAAATAACATAAAATATTGATATCATAAAAGGAAGATTTAAAAAAATAGAAAAAGACATCAAAAGCCACACTCTTTTACTAAATTTTAATTTTAATAGAAAATAGAAAGAGATATTCAAGATACTTAAAAAAAAAGTCTAAAACTAAATAGAAGTTTGAATATTATTTTGAGAATGAGAAGAGAAACAAAAAGAAAAAAAAAATTGCTATATTTAAGTAACAAAATTAAGAATCTTGAATATAATTACAAGCAGAAGAGAGCAATTAAATGTACAAAGAAAATAATGGATGCTATTAAGAGTAGGAGAGAATAATTAAAAGGAAGGAGAAAAAATAGGTGAATTACTTGATTTACCTTTTATTTTATTAAGTTAGATTTTAATATCATATTTTTTAATGGCTATTTTCAATGTGTTTTGAAGGTATTTTAATTAACTGCAAAAAAACACCAAATGACTCACTTCTTTCACTTTAATAATATAGATATCAATTTCAATAAAAAAATATTTTTTATTCAAAAGATTTTTATAACTAACATGTTATTAATTGATATTCTTTTTTAAAGATCAAAACACTCAAATATTATTATAATAAATATATCTTTTTTTTTCGTAACCAACAAAAATCCCTTTCTATATAATATACATCTTTGTCTCTCAATCTATCTTATTAGAATATTAAGTATTCAAGTATTAAGTAATCATCACATATAAGAAAATAAGTATAGAGATTTAAATGTAAAATTAGATAATGTATGGTAGCCTTAATAATATTAAATTGATTTTGTGAAGATTCAATTTAGTTAACTAAAATAAGATTTGATGTATAAATAGATTTGTATTGGAAATTGATTCAAATAAATCTTCTTTAGTTAACCTCTTTCTCTAGCTTTTGAAAAAATATTAGCAATATACGAGTTAAAGTTTGACATTGATAATCATCGAATTACATATCAAATCATGTCATAAATTGACATTGACATCATCAAATTATAATGGCATAATATATATTTTCTATTAAAATGTTATTCTTAATTTACATTGACATTAGTAATAGCCAATAATCTATAGTTTTATTACATCTTTTAAATTCAAAAACATATTGTTTTATCGAATTCCTTAAAAGTAAATTAACCATTTCATGTTTATTTTCAAAAAATACAAAAGGCTTTAAGAAAACATGTAATGACAATTGTCATTAATGGAAATTTATGGCAAATTTAAGGTGAGCAAATTCAAGGTAGGTAAGGTATAAGAACCTATCCATACCCTACTCTATGGGTACAAATTCCAAAACTTTGTTATCTAAAACCTATCTTATAAATTTCAATATGGCTATTTTTTCAAAACATAAAACAAATTTTTTTTTAGAAAAGCAATTGTTCAATTTAGTCAATATTTTAAATAATGCCAGTGAATATGGTCCATGGAGGTATATTTTCTAACCTTTTTTTTTCCTTAAATGATTATTTAACTATTATTATTATGGATGAATTTTAATAGAAGTGTAATATGAAACATTTTTTATATAAATAAAATATTCATTCTATAATAATCTCAATGTAGAGACATTTAAGGGAATTAGCATACCTTTTAAAAAATGAAAGCAAGAAACATTATAGTTAACGTGAAATTTACAAAGTTTACTAAAATTTGAATAAAAGATTTACAAGATTATTTAATTTATTAATTATGAATGTAATGATAATATATTATCAAACAATTAACTACGGGAAAATGAAGACGTAACATGGAAAACAAAACAAAACATAAATTCAAACTAAAATATATTTTTTTTTTCACAAGATATATGCATTAGTAAAATAATCTCCTCATGTGCGAGAAGATTACATGTTTACAACGAAAATTAAAAAAATTACATGAAAACTAATTATATTAAATTAATTACATATATAAGGTGGCAAAAGCGATTTTGAATTTTGTGTTAACATTACATTTATTAGATGTAATAAATGTGATATTAACCCTGTTTAAAACAAAAATGCAAAGGCATTACTCCTAAGATTCAAACCCATATCCTTGTGCAATCATGAGCACACCTTTACCAATCAACCATAGTGTTATATCTATCATGTACATTAATATTGTATTTATTAAATGCAGTATAGTAATGATACCCAATTTATTAAATTGCAATTTAAAAATGTAAGATATTTATAAATTATGATATTGCATCTTCAAGATACAATTTAGCATTGATAATTAGATAATTAAATTTTTCTCATTTGTATTAATGTAATTTTTTTTTTAAAGAAGAATGGTAGATATATATTGAATCCCCCCCCCCCCCCCCCCCCCCCCCCATACTCTAATAATACCAAATCTTTTATCAAATAAAGAAAAAAAAAAGACTATTTCATTATAAAAAAACAAGTAATGGACGTATCTTATGGCTTGTAGGTAGTGTTAGAAGTAGAAACTAATAAAATCTTAAAACTTTACTAATTGATGGATTTAGCAAAGGTAGAAGGATTAGGAAGGAAACAACAATTGAAAAGAGAGTAACAATCATTTAATTTAATGTTTCAAATAGATTAAGCTTTAGTTTATTTTAATTCAATGGTATCTTGTATTTATTAATTTATTTGATTACTATTATAAGGTAGGGACCTTGAAACCCAGGTTCTATATACTTCAAAGTACAGGTTCTAGGGTAGGTACGAANACTTGTTTCTTCCTCATACTCTAATAATACCAAATCTTTTATCAAATAAAGAAAAAAAAAAGACTATTTCATTATAAAAAAACAAGTAATGGACGTATCTTATGGCTTGTAGGTAGTGTTAGAAGTAGAAACTAATAAAATCTTAAAACTTTACTAATTGATGGATTTAGCAAAGGTAGAAGGATTAGGAAGGAAACAACAATTGAAAAGAGAGTAACAATCATTTAATTTAATGTTTCAAATAGATTAAGCTTTAGTTTATTTTAATTCAATGGTATCTTGTATTTATTAATTTATTTGATTACTATTATAAGGTAGGGACCTTGAAACCCAGGTTCTATATACTTCAAAGTACAGGTTCTAGGGTAGGTACGAAATACCCTGACTTCTTACTTATACCAAATAATGTGAGAATAAGTTTCGAAAAATTACTATCTAAAACCTACCCTATAGTCTTAATTACCCACCCAAAACCTATTCGATTGAGCAGAGTCCAAGTTAGTACTTTATACGATAAGGTTATCATGAATCATTTTTTATTATGAAAATATGAGAGTAAGTTCCACAATGATCATACAATCTAATAACTACTTAAAAAAAATAACTATACAATCTAATTTGATTAGTCATTATAATAAAATATATTAAAATTTTATTGGTCATCCTAATTCTAAGTATAATTGAAAAAATTAGAAAGGTGTTTATTTATTCTTTTTTATCATATATAATTATTATATCATAGCCCTTTTATATTATATGACAAATAGTATCAACAAATATATATTATATATGTAATAAGTATAATTTTATTTTACTTATTATGTGATAAATGCATATATAAATAATATCTTTTTATGTATTATGACATGATGTATTATAAAAATAAGAAAAGAAAAGGTTTTTACTCACTATTCCCTTAAATAAATTTTATATCATAGTATTTTTACACTTACTGTGAAATGCATAATAATTGTTTAAGATCTCTATTAAAAAATATGTATTGTCATATAATTAAATATTTATCTATATTATTAAAGCCAAAAGACTTTAATAACTACCTATAACTACCAAGTTTAATGTCTTCAGTCTTTTAAGTTAGTTAATTATCTCAATTATCAAATATGACCCATTATATAGTGGAAGTTATCAGCTATAGTTGGTTATCATTCATATTATCTATTAAGTAGCTTTAGATTTTTCTTAACTTTTAATTTTTACTAATTTGACTCCATAGAAA
This sequence comes from Lumnitzera littorea, assembly GCA_024138015.1. Classification (NCBI taxonomy): domain Eukaryota; kingdom Viridiplantae; phylum Streptophyta; class Magnoliopsida; order Myrtales; family Combretaceae; genus Lumnitzera; species Lumnitzera littorea. The sequence goes on from JAMXBB010000011.1 coordinate 23,831,621, forward strand.
TACACTTTTTCATTTTTCTATTATAAATGACATCATATTCTTATTATATATCTATATTTTATTTTTTTAAACACATGTATTGTGGGTGCATGGTTCTACTAATATTATATGATTTGATTACATATTATAATATTTCATATAATACATATTATCTAAAATCTAGCATATATTATAATTATATTAAAAACTATATGTTATATGCTCACTAATATTATTTTAAAAACAAATATACATGCATACGCAAGCGTGCATACATACACACACATTCTCTCTCTCTCTCTCTCTCTCTTTTTCTCTCATGCGCACAAACATACACACTATAGTCTTTTAAATTCAAATTTTTTATCTACATCAATATAGAAATAGACTAAATTATAATGTAGTTGATACCATCTTTAAAATAATAATCAAATATAATGAAATGTTTGTAAATAAAAAGGTTGAATTAGAATGTAACTAATATAAGAATATGACATAATCATAATTGTATTAAATATATATACATTACAAAAACATCTTATAATGAAATGAAATATTAAGAAATAAATAAACAAAGAATCTAAACTACTAAATTTTACAAGTGAAAATTTACATAATCTTAAAATAAATAAAATATTCCATTACAAATACGGTATTTATCACTCCAATTTCTATTTTCTTCTTTCAAGCAAAATAAATTAGTATAAAAAACATATTATTTTGAAAGCAATTGAAGCAAACTTTAAGATGAGAATCAAATATGATAAAATATTGATTGTAAAGGAGTTAAAAGTAAAACCTAGTTACTATCATATACTTTCAAGATTAAATTCGTTTTTAAGACCACCATTATAATTAAACACTTTGCAATTCCATTTATTCAATTTCAGTAATAATTATGATTCTAACTATAAAGAGGTTAGATGAAAACATAATCAATGTAAGAAATGCCATCGATATAGTTGTTATTATCATTATAGTATAAACTAAGTAATAGGATAAATACTATTATTTAGTTATAAAAAAATACAATATATTTAAGTTTTATATAACGATAAGGCAATTTCCCATGAGATATAATGACATGTCAATAAAAAAAGTATTATAGATATTTAAAATATAAAAGTGAATCTTATGATTGCAAAGAGTTGTGCTATTTTGCGTTAAATTATGCAATAGTTGCATAATAATTTGAAAATTGAAATATACATTACATGCATAAAGATATATTTTAAATTTTAAACAAATACTTTCAAAATTACACATATAAAAGATTTAATTCCTAAATATGAGGTTCATATTTTGCTTTCAAACAGTAAATTAACTTTTATGGTTAATGTAAAACCTCGGCCTTTGACCTATTACTCAAGACTTGGAACAGTGAACTACTTTTACTATATGTGAGACTTGGAAAGTATAGTTGATGGAAATGGCAAAATAAAGTCATTAAGAGAAGTTTAAGGAATGAGTTTATCCATCCAACCAAACCTTAACTATTTGATATCATATGAATTAGAGCATTTGGAACGATTTAGGGCTTTTAAACAATTTTGTTTGAGTTGACCCAAATTTTAATATAAAGTTACAAAAGTTAGACAAAGAACCTTAATAAGGTTAATTTCTCAAAACTAGGTAATATAATATTTAATTTCAATAAAATACATTTTTACTAGATACGTTTGTTAATTATTGGGAACTGGACATTTGAGCCTTGAAACACAACAAACCCTTGGAAATAAATTATTTAAATTATATAAATAATTTTTAGGGGTATATAAATAATTATATAATGTGATTATGTGTTGATGTAATATACGCATCATATACCCAATATGTAAATATAATATAAAATATAGTAAATAATTACTAGAAAATATAATAAATCAATAAAAAAATTAAAGGTAAAATGCTAAATGCACTTGAATCCTCTAAAATTGGATGTGGCATGCTATTGGTGTTGTTTAGAACAAAAATCTTAGAGCGTGCCACAATGCAACATATGGTATAATAATATATTACACCTTATTTGGTTAAATTATGACACTTGAACACCTACACTTTACCTAATGAACTTAGCTACCTATAAAGGAGTATAAGGGATGAAAATACATTTACTTTACAAACTAGAAATAGTGGAAATCCTCTCCCAAAATCAAATTAGGTAATTAAACAAAATTATAAAAAAATAGAGGAAAATAGGAGAAATTAGTGTTTCTAAAGCTACACAAAACCTGACATGGTGGTGTTTTAGTGGTTAAAGAGTCACATTAAGTGGAGTCCAGTTGACTACCCCTCTTTAGCCAATGGTGGCTGGAACTCTAGCAATAAGGTGGTGTTACATTTAGCTTTTAAATTAGTTTATTTTACTAAACTATCAAATGATGTTAAAAAATTATGAAATTTGGCTTTCCCTGGTATTTTTGTGTATAGAATCAGAATATTAACCTAGAATTTTTAAATTTAAAGTTCCTTTATAAGATCCTTACGAACAACTTGATTTTAATGAATTTTGTATGGACTTTTAAAAATAGTAAATGATATTGTTTTGAGCTAATTTTTTTGTATATATTCCTCATATGACATATTTAATTTACATAAAAATAATTTTTAATAAAATATATGTTTAGTATTTATTAAAATTATTCTATTGAATCTACCCTATTTTTCATATAAAAAATAATACACTTTTAATTAAATTCCTTAATGAATATGATTTGTGATAATTTTTTGAGCTTATTTATGATTTAAGAAGCATTCAATTTGGATCTTGTGATTTTATTTGGTTATTTACCTAATTAAAGCTAATTTTTAGTAGATTTGTGCTTAAAAGTCAATATTTTAGAAAATATGTGTAATGGCCATATTTAAGAGTTATAATAATCTTACGTTAAGCTATATCATTTTATGAGTTTACAGTATTTTCTAGGGATGTAATAGAGTATAAGGACTAATTATTACATATTTTCCTATTATTTGTGCATATTTTGCCAAGTAGGATAATATAAAGTAAATTTGTATAATCAATATTATAGCATAGGGGAGTTCTAACTATTGTTGTATTTGAAGCATATACTATTAATCTTAGTTTGGTTTATTTGAAAAGTGGAAATAATATAAGCAAACATGATATTCTTAGCAAATTAGAACCTAGATCAAAACCTGAATCAAAAGTTGCTATACTTAAGTGTTTTTGTGGAAGCTGAACCTATACAACTGAGCTAGGTGTAATATTGGAGATTTTAGTTGATAAACTACAAATATAAGTTAAATAGTATTCGATTAAGAGTTTTAAAGTTAGGTCAAATCAGAGACTAGTTTAAGAGCTAAATTAGAAGCAAAATCATAAACTAATAACCAACAAGTGAATATTTAGCTGATATATATGTAAGCATGACCTATAGTTCACCTTGGTAGTATTTATCATTATAAGGTAAAGCAACTGAAGAGGAAACTCATGTTAACGAGTAGTGTCAAAGCATTCAACAAACCTAGATAAGTAAATATTTGTGTATGCCTTGAGTAGATTTATGTCTGTTTATTCCTAGCTTTATATGATTTGTGATGTTTGGCTTGGTTGAACTTAGTCGCGAGTTAATGTGCTATTTGATGAGTTGTGAGGAGCTTCTTTTATAATTTTTTCTGATTGAAATATATTCTAATATAGGATTTAGTTGATGTGATTGCATTGCTTAATGTTTTTGCTGCATTTGCTTGGATATGAACTAACTTAGAAAAAACTTGGTCGTAACCTTACCTCATATAGTATTCTTACAGGAACTAGTCCAACAACTGATAAGGCTAGTCGGAAAGGTGGGTCCAAGCTTGTGGAAGGCTTGAAAAGAAGGGTGAAAATGTACGTAAACAACCTCGATCTACTAAAAGGATATGATGCATCAAGGAACTACCGAGGACTCATGGCTCAACTTGATATGATGCATAAGCTGGTCCAATGAAGGTACTCGCTACCTAATCTTGCTTAAGAGTTAAGATAAAAGTGAAGTAAGTAATGGAGAATAATGTTCACAAAAAGGAGAAGTGTAGACTCAATATCAAAAAGTGTAAGATCATTGAGCAGCTTCATGTATAGCGAGTATTTATACCCAAAAGTTAGGATATCTTACCTAAAATAGAAAAAACTAAAAGGGTAATGACCAAAATAAGTACGATAGAAGGAATATCCAAAGGATATAAATGAAAATACAACAAAAATGGGTATCTTGTGTAGAAGATTCTATCATATGATTACTTAGATACGTGACTCTCAATGGATAGGTGATTTTTTGGTAGAAGAAGACAAACTATACAATTAGGTTGGTGATTGCCAAATAGAGCTACCGAACAAGGATGGTAGATCAAATGTGCTGAGTTGAGCACATGATACTTCTAAGGTGAATTTAGCTCATACGTATTCAATATAACTTGGATTCAAGTCAACTAAGCAAATGGTCAAATAGGCCGAGATGTTGTCCAAGTGTAGCTCTAATTGGCAATTGGAGACTATCGATGAGTACAAGAGAGTTCGGCTCAGCTAAGGCATCAAGTTAGTAAACTATAGCATCTTAGACTCCTCAAAGTTAGGGCATAAAGATAGAACTTTCTTGGCCATGCTTTCCAACCCTTGAACTCAGGCTTTAGTCAAGGGTTCGTTAGTCTGAGCCTACCTCCTATGGTGTTCACTCAAGTGAACTCGACACTAAGGTGTTATAGTTGACAATGACACTAAATAAAAGCTAGGCTAATAAATCACAAGTAAACTTGCTTAGATTTGTTGGGTATTGCTTAGTGTGAGATTTGATGCATTCAAGGCATGATACAAAAAGGACTTACGAGTTAAGTTTTCTAAATATCAAAATTTTGCTAGGTAGGTTTTCATATGAAAAGCTAGGTTTTCAAATATATGGAAAATGCATTGTATCTATTAGGCTAGCTATATGCTGGATTTTCTAACCACTTTATACAGTTATTGCTAAGCTATTAGGTTTTGGCAACTAATTATTGCTTTAATATATTATCTAAATTCCCAGTTTAAAGTAGACTAAACCGGATGAGTTGCTAAGCTGATTAGGATATTAGTATCAAAGCATGTTGCGTACATAAGCATGGCACATGCTTGCTACATTTGCATTACTTAGCTAGGCTAGAGAATATTATGAATAAATTAATAACCTATTGTGCGACTGTGATATGGTATTACTTATATTGTTGTGTTTATCCACTCTCACTTAGCTCGTAATAGCTACGGGGATAAGTTGTCTTATCTTCAAGTTAAGGATGAATGAGATAGAGTGATACATCATAAAGATGAGGAGACTTTTGAGTATTAGTTGAAGATGAGCTCTAGGTAGAGGTCATTAGCTTTGGGATATGATTTGAATACATGAAGGTAGTACTTTAGGGAAGAAATTGATGTTACCTAACAAAAGATGTAGTTAGGTTATTGTAGACAAAAGAGTATACTTGTAAAGGAACTCTATGTTGTATGGAATTTTATGACTGTGATACTATAAGTATAGTTTACTTGTGAAAAAATTCCACTGCTATTTGCTAAGTTGAATAAGGTGTTAATTGAAATCAAATGTTAAACAAGATAGAATAGTAGGTTGGACACAAATCTCTACATTATCCTTAACTCAAGGATAGCAGTAATAAACCGTCTTTTCAGACACCCAAAATTTGAGGAAAAGGAAATTTAAGCAGATGCCGAGAAGGCGGAGTGTTGCAGTTGACAACAATTCTGATAAAAATAATTTTTTTATTGGATTTTATTTATGGAGAAGCCATGAGTTTTTATTTTAAGAAACATAATGAAAAAATTTTAAGGCAAAAGAAAAATAATAATGTTATAAATGTAAAAGTCTATCTATTCTACTGAGTCTCTCTTCAGGACAGTGTCCAAATCGTTATGCCTCTCATGTAAGTTAGAACTTATCCGATAATAGTATATTCTTTTTCTTTTTAATTATGAACCATAAGAATAGATATATGAACTTTTGTAACACCCTACCTTCTATGTGTCTACTTAAAAATTTTTCTTTACTTTTGGTACTTAAAGACAATTCCTTATTGTGATCCTTCAATTGAGGATGAGGCAAAATTTGTATTTTACCTATCATTCAACTTTATAAAATATTTATTCTCAAATCTAGTTTCATTTGACATAAAAAAACAACAATAAAAATCTTTACAACAATGGGCCAAGCTCAAAGTATCACAGCTATACAATACTTTACAATATATAGCTTCGTCAAAAAGTATGTGTAATGCATCTACAATTTCTATATAGAAGCCTTCGTATAGTAATGTAATGATCTTCTAGAAGAGCTTTTTCCTAGAATCTAAACCTAGATCTATAAACATTTACCTCATAAGAAAAACTATTGTCACTTAGCTTTCTCCAATCTTTTCACTTTTGTAATTTGAGATCCTGCCCAACTTCTTCCTAACTTGAGTATAAGATAACTTATCCCCTTAACTTATTATAAACTAAGTAAGAGTGGATAAACAAATAATAACAGAGGCAATATCTCATCGTAAGCACATAGCAATTTATCAATTCAATTATAACACTCTTTAATCTAGTCAAGCAATGCAAATGTAATAAGCGCATGCCACATGCTCATGCTCATGCACATGACATGTATTAGTATCAATATCCTAGCTCAACTGAGCACTCATTCAGTTGGTTAGCTTCAATCTAAGCATCTAGACAAAAACCAAAGTTTAGAAACTTAGTAATGCAATGAAAGTTACCGAAATGTAACCTAACAGAAATCATGTGATGTGGTTAGAAATGTAATTCTACATGCTCAAACACCCATCTTTTATAAATCAAGTTGCTTACTTGATAAACCTAACTTTCAAAAGTCAAATCATTTACTTCTCTTTAAAAACTCAATTTTCATAAAAACTTAAGAGTTGGTTACTTAGTAAACCCAACTTTCAAAAGTTAATGATAGAGATAGAAGTGATGGCTACTAACTTTAATAGAAATTAATAAGGGATAAAGGAAGTATAGGATATTGTAAAAGTTAAGGTAAAGGATATATAGGACCAATTGTATTAAAGTTATGATATAGAAATTATATAAGAGTAAGATTGGTTTAATCCTCACAAGCATTGAGGTGTAGAGGGTAATGCAAAATATAAGTTGGCCCATGCTTTTGGCAACTATGTTATGTTACAAATGTGTAGAAATTGTAGTAGAAGATAAAATTTAACTCCACAAACTATAATCATGTGGTTTCGAAATTCAAATAGAACGTCTTTTTAGCTTAGGGAAAGTATCAGAGATTTAGCAAAGTGAATAACAAATAATGGTAGACAAGATAGTCACTATTGCTACTTGAACCCTTACAATACAAAAAGAATATAGTAAGAAGATATAGAGTCGGAAATGAGGGCTTGAAGTACGTTGGAACTTTGAAGTTTAGCGTGCTTGGGATAGGTTAATCCTAAGATAGGTAATCTTTTAGGAAGCTGCTATACTAAGGAATAAAATTGTATGGTACTCTACACCTACTCTATACTAAAAAAAAAATACCTCGGTAAGAGGAGTTCCAATTGGGTCATTATAACTTTATTAATTAAATACGGAAATACTTCTTTAACATTACATGAATAGAAAATTCCATATCCATAGTATAGCTTTTATGGTATGAGCAAGAAATTAGAGTTGCAAACAAGCCAAGCCAAGCCAAGTCGAGTTGAGCTTTTTATCAAACCCATAATTGAAGCTCAAGCTTAGCCCATTTAAATGAACAAGATTTGTCATGAGCTTAAGCTCGACTCATTTACTAGTCAAGCTTGAGCTAAGCATGAGCTGAGCTTAAGTTGAGTCTAAAGCGAGCCAATCTTAAACTTACTCACGAAACTAAATATAAAAAATGAAGAAATAGATATATAAATAGATTAATGAATAAGGATTAGATATCTATCACATTTGTAATATATAGTATATAATATATATAATATATAGAAAGCTTGTAAACATACTCATGAATCTAAATGAGCAGCCTCATTAGCTTAATTGAGTAAGCTCACAAGCCTAGACTAGAATTCGAACTCGACTTGTTTAGATAAATGAGCTTCATCTTGAGCTTGCTCTTGAGCTTAAGCTAGGTTCATTTACTAATCAAGCTTGAGTTGAGCCAAGCTAAGCCGAACTTAAAGCAAGCTAAGGTTTAGTAGCTCATAAGTAGTTCAACTCATTTGTAGCCTTACAAGAAATACAATTTGAATATTTTTGAAATCATTAATTTATTAATAATTTTTTATCTTAAGTTGATTGTTTCTCTAGCTTTATAATTAATACCCTAATCTAAATCATTAATAGCTTCATTTTTATATAACAACCTTTTCTAAATAAATTTTGAAGAATATGTATTGATTTTCATTCAAAAGTAATTATCTTAAAATTTCTTTGAGGTAATGTTAGGATGGTGCAAAAATATGTTGAATAGATGAAACTTTACATTAAATAAACTAAGGTAAAAATAGTAAATAATATTGCAATGATTTAAATCAAATGTTACATTGAAAAACAATTTAAATACAATATGAAATCAAATAAAAAATAGTTAAAAATTATATATGCGAACTCATTTCTATAGTTTTTATTACTTGAATAAGATCTATCTCCCCATTCTATAATAAATAAGTTCATTAGATCATCACCTACCTAACAATATATATATATATATAAGAATTACAATGGAATTCATAGGAAACATCAATTTATCAATTATACCATTACAATGGAAATTCATATAGTGCTAGTAAAATTGCATTTGTAAATTCCTTTATTGATCTTCTTACTTCCATGATTTTCATTACCCGATGTAGGTCTGTCTTACATTTCATCTTCACCTATATTAAAAAAAATAAATATAAAACTTAGTTAAGAAAAAGAGATAAAAGTAAAAGTAGAAATTAGGAAAAGAAAAAACAAAACAAAGAAGAGAATGTAGCATTATCTCGAAAACAAATAAGAGCATCGATTATATGAAGAAAAAAAAGGGGATCAATTATACCATTACAATGGAAATTTATATAACTCTAGTAAAATTGCATTTGTAAACTTGTTTATTAATCTTTTTGCTTTCATGGTTCTCATTACTTGAAATGGATCCATTTCGCATTTTGTCTTCACTTATATAAAAAATAAATATAAAACTTAGATAAGAAAAAGAGATAAAAGTAAAAACTAAAAATATGAAGGGGGGTTGGGGTTAGGGTTGTTGAAGGTGGTGAAGAATAGAGTAAAGCATTAGTTCAAAAACAAATAAGAGCATGGGTTATATGAAAAAAGAAAGGGATCTATTATGAGAGAAGGAGGTTGTTCTTGTAAAAATGTGTGAAAGTGGGGGAAAAACAAATGATCATATTGTATTAGAATAAATCTACACAAGAGACCTTGTTGTATCATAATATGTTTACACAAGAAATATGCATAGGTGATATTATTTAAGAATAACAAATGATCATGGTTATTTCTATATGAATTTACGTGATATAATCAATTTTTATCATATTACAAATTGATTTGTATCAAAATTTGATTTAGCCAAATCTTCTTCAAATAAACACCTCTTTCTCTTAGCTTTTGAAATTATATATTATAATTGATAATTAAATTATGTTTACATTAGTAAAATTGCATGACATTACTTGCTAATATACAAATTAAGAATATTGATAAACATTATAAGGACTAATTATAAGGGTGTAACAGTTTTCTTTTAAGTGGGTAGGGAATGTGGATAATTTGATAAACTTAAAAGAAACTCTTAAATGCGTTAACTAACATCACATTTTCAATTGACTTTATACAAAGACTAATTACTTAAACTTATCATTCCACGTGCAATAAAACAAAATTTTAAATAGATACAGTTAAATCAAATTAATATTAAATATTCTTTCTCAATTTAATCATTTTGTTCTAAAACGAATTTGAAAAGTATCTATCAATGTAGGTTTTCTTATGTAGTTAACTTTATCGTGTTTAAATAATCAATTGTTTGAATATTAATTTTTTAGGAAGTTTGATTATTATAACAGTTTTCCTTTTCTTTTTTTTTTTCTTTTTAGAAAACGTGATACTTCATTACTAAAATTCAAACATGTTCATACATTAGAGGTTTTGAAGTACAATCACAAACAACAAATTTACTAGATAGAATGATGGTTGATGAACTCAACAACTAGAGCACATCCCATATTTTTGGTTGTTATCCAATGAGTGCATTCATTTACTTCATGTTTAATAAAAGAAACGAACAACAAACCAACAAAGCTTTCAAAAATAAAATATCAATAATAACCCCAACAATCTTCCATGAGCTAGCATTTGAATTTTGAATTGCAGTAGCAACTACCAATAACATTGAGTTTAAACATGGGAATATAAAAATCAAATAAGAGGAATGTCAAAATTATAATAGTATTTGTAATTTTATAAAATAGGAAATGAAATGGTTATTAAGAAAGCAACAAATAAGGAGTCTATTAGATGGTTTTAACCAATACCCAAAGTTTTTGTTTAAACCCCATCAAAGTGTAGGGATTAAAAAAGCAAGTAACATTATATAACAATAGTTCATCAAAAGAAATTTATCAAAATAACAAAAAAACAAATCAATTAAAAGAATATTTAAAAAATAATTAAAATCCACAAACATTAAAGAAGATATAAAACTCTTTGTCAATATTGAATACTATATCACCTTCATTATGACATGTATATACATTTCATCAATAAAAGATTATAGAGTATTAACAAATAAATAAGATAAGAAAGAATATATAAGGTAGATAAATAGTATCCTTTTTTCTTAATATAATCTCATCTTATATGGTAGAACTAGTATTATGTAGGCATCCCTTTAATTTTTCTTAAAAGAAGAATAAACTATGAACTATTAAAGAATGCACGAAATACACAACAAATTTGAAAGTAGGAGTTACTTAATACCAAATATGAGATAGGAAAAATATCCATTATCGTTAGGCAAAACTAATAAGAAAATGATCATAATCAATATTTAAACCATAAAATAAAGTGTAATAGGGTAATTATGATATTTAGCTAACATGAGTGAGTTTGTTTATTAGGAATTTGTTTACTGATATAAAATCACCTTTTGCATATTAATGAAAAATAGATTTCATTTTGGATTTCAAATCTAAGATCAAAACTACTTTCAGACTTGAAATACATTGCAAATAATGTAGAGTAAATTTTGCAGCAATAGTTGAAAAATTGAATATTTTTAAAGTGAATCAATATTATTTTGTTCTTTGCATCCAATTATAGAAATCTTATAAAAATAAAAACAAAATTAAATAAGTTAGAATGTAACCCCAACCTTAAAATTAAATAGCTATCTATTGAATCCATGAGCCAAATGCATTAAAGAAAACTAAACTATGCATAAAAATATAATAAATTACAAATTAGCATAAAAAATATAACCTTCTGCCATTAAACTATGTTGAAATAATGCTATCATAGAGATCCATAATTGTACATATATCAAAATTATTTTGAATATCCTAACATAAACTAATTTATTAAAACATATATATAATCAAAACTTTATATTTACATTATTTTAATTACTGCTTTAAATTATATGACAATATGAGATTGATAAATCAACCCATTAAAAAATGAATAAACTGTTAAAGAAGAAAAAGAAGATTTTAAAAATTTTCAAAACAAGTTATATTGGCCAGTATGATCATACTTGTCTACGTATGAAAAATATAATTTAGAAAAGATAAAGTACAATAAACCAAAAAAAGAGGTAGCCCCATCCTTAAGTTGACCTTAACTGATATATGACAATAAAAATTTTTAAAATCTTACAAGTATATTTTATTAATATATGATGAAGAAAATTATTTTGTAATCAACCTAATCATTACATAGCAACTGTATTAAATTGAAGAACTTAATGGGGTTGAAGCCTAAATGGAGATTTTGAAAGCGGAGGCTTACATTTAATTTCAGCATCGGTAACTTGAAGACAACTATAATATCCCATATTAAATGTTATTAATAAGTGTCACGGTGAATAGAGATAGATAATAGATTAAAAAATTAAATAGTAATTAGAAATTGTCACCTGTTGGTCACTATAATGAAATCAAAGATACCACCTTCATTAGATTAAAGATTGTGAAAAGTGTAGGTTATGTAGAAATTAAATAAAAAAGCATAGACTAATTGACATTTATAATCACATTAAAATAATATTTATACATCCATATTGTAAAATTAATAATGGTAAAGTCATGAAATATTAATTTTATATAGGGAAAATTATAGCAAGTGGAAAAGAAACCAAACCTTACAATTGGGGCTTTAATGATATAGATAGATAGATATACATATAGTTTATTGTAAAATAAAAGGGATAGTAGCTTCCATTTTGGAATTGACCTAACCTAAAAATACTTAACTTCAAAGCACCATCATATTTTAAGCTATTATATCGAAAGTTGTTTCAATAATTATAGTCCATCACCTAGTATTTATGAGATATTACATGAGGTAATGTTAAAAAATAAAAAAAAATGTAATAAAAATATATAAAAAATCATCTTTCTTTCACTTTTTGTGTTTTTATTGTTTTTATTTTCTTAGAAAAATATGAAAAAATAAATGCCTCTTAATTAGTTTTTTTTTTTTTAATTTCTATATGGTAGCTTTAGTCTTAATAAGTTATGTTATTTCCCAAACCAAGAAGTCGTAGTAGCCCCACCATGTAAACCAACCCATGATAAAAGCTAAGTACTTTAGCCGCTAACATAGATATAACTTACACTAGACCTTTACCACTCCATGACTTTGAGTTATCTAATTAAATACCTATTTGATATCAATCTATGGTGCAATTTCTAAAATAACTTTTGAAAGAGAATTTGTGATGTAAAAGCTTAAGAAGAAGACAAGTTTTGTAAATAACTTCAAAAAAATAATATATTAAGGATTTATAAAAGTCCATAAGTATACAGACCATAGTATAGGTAACAATAATTAAAAACTAGAAGGTCACTTGAAGAGACCTTATTAGTTTTCCTAAAGGTTAGTAAAGCCAACAAACAAAATAGGTATCCAGCCAATTAGTCTTAAATCTCATTCCCCAACCTCGTTTTGTATTCTCTTGGAACTTTAAGTAGTACTGATGTTTTTACTGAGAACCTACAAAATAACTATAAGGGAATGAGCAAAAACTTACTTAGTAAGTGGGATAGAGACAATAGCACATATTTGATACAAATCAACTAGGGTTTTCAAGCAAGGTTAATTGATATAATGCATGTTCAAGAAAATTCCATCGCACGACGTTAACCAGTTATCGTGAGATCAGAGAAATTATGCCTACTATAATCTGGGTTTTAAAGAGTTTGATGTTACACACTTCATGAACAAGAACCAAACTAAGGCTTGTGCAATGGAGAAACACGCTCCACTTAAGACTACCGTCGAATCATAGTCCCTAATCTTGCAACGACCTTCTCTCCTTTCACTTAATTCAACTAAGGATAGGGAAGGACCATTTTTGCTTTCTTCACCAAAGGGTTCATATTTGGCCTAACAAACCTAGTTGTTCCCCTAATAGGTTGTGATGCATGTTCAATTAGAATTTAGGTTGAATTTTAGTTAGATTGGTTTTGAGGTGATTAAGCAATTTCAAATAATTCAATCCAACAACATCATAAAGCAAGCAATACATAAAATCCAATGCTCCAAATAGCAAAACATTATTCAAACACACACATTGCTTATGCTTAGGCTACTAACTTACAACCATAACCAAGACATATACTATGATCTCTATGTATCCTTAAATAAAACTTCAAAGTATAGTAAAGCACTGATTCCACTTACCTAGACATGTGATGCTCAAGAGTATTGATAGTTGTTTTCTTCTATTTTAATTATTCCCCCTAAAATATACAATATGATAATTTTAGTTTTATAAGTATAATAATAAATAAGTTTATTTTAATAATTCAAGTGTGGTTATGACTTATCTCTAACAAGTAATATAAGCTTTGTATTGAGTTTCAACTTGCTGTTGAAGTCTCTAAACAAGGTATTGAAAGCTCATCCAATACTAAGTTTTGATCTCAAAACCTTTTAATTAAGTCTTTAAGATTATCCCAATCATACCCTTACTCCAATTTACTCTTTGAATAAGATTTTGAAGTCATTCCCACTAACCTTTCACACCAACCAATCCTTGAGTCAAGTTCAAAGCCATTTCGACTACATTTCCCTTACCAAATGCTTTCCAAACAAGTTTATGATGGGATATAGTTAAGTCTCTCTTATTATCCAATTTTTTTTATCAACTCTCTAAACTAGAAATTAGGTCCCCTCTTTATAGACTAACCCTCTAAGGACGTCTCTAAAACAATTTCGTCTAAGCCTCCTAAACTAGCCAACCCTTTAGTCAAGTCTCTGAAATCATTTCAATCACATTTCTTTCACCAAATATTTAGAATTAAAGACCTTCCATCCACTAACCTTCAGAATATGTTTTTGAAGTCATCGCAACCATGCTTCTTTTACAAAACATCATTCTAACCAAGACTCTAATACACTTATATTCAAGGTCCCTACACCGGTTATCCTTTTAATTAAGCATTTGTATTAGGATTTTAAGTCACTCTTTTACTAGATCAACTATCTAAAAAACTCTCTGAACAATTTAAATGTACAAGTTTGCTTAAAGTGACTCACTCCAGCATCTTATTACATTTTAGAAATATTATAAATCATAATCATATAATAGTTCCATCATGCCCATAATCCCCATATCACTCAAACTTCCAAATCCTCATTTTCCAACTTTAGTGGTTGAAGCCTATAATTAGTGGTAGGTGTGTGGTTCAATTTTACTTCAATCCCCTTAGCTCTAGATCATATCTTACAACGGAACATAACTCATATGAAATTTAAGAATTGGCAAAAATTGATTTTCTTAAAGCTAATTATACAAAATCTTCCAAAAATAGCATTTTTCACCAAATTTATAGGCTAAAAAATTACTAAAAATTATGGAAAATATTTTTGGTCGAAATCTTTTCATAGAATCCAAACATATAGTATAAAGAAGTTCCAATATATATATTGGTTTCAAAACAACAATAATAAGGTTATTTAAAACTACTTTGAAAATTGATCGGTTTTGTGTGATTTCTTAAGGAAGTCATAAATCCACTTAAAATTTTTATATATTTTTCTTGAAAATTATATGTAAAAATACTTTGAAATAATTTTTCTCATAATTTTTAGAATTAATTTAATATTTTTTTTATAAAATTAAGTAAAATTAGTTTAAAATTTTGACTCACCGGAAATTGACCATTTGACCACTACCATGTTGGTATAGTAGTGTACTACTTCTACTACCACCTTATGGTGGTGGTTCACTTCTTGGTGCTCTTCAAACTTAATTTCCATGAATTGGCTCAGTTTGTGCATAATTTTTCCTAAAATTTTTTCCTTCTTTGCTTTTCTATTCTTATAATTTTCCTAAGTTTCTAAGAAACTTATGAACTCAATGGAGAACACTGATGATGATTTCTAAGTTAGGTGTTGTAAAATAGAATGTTTTCTCTCTCTTATCAACTTATATTCCTAAGATCTTATGCATGTTAATGTGTCAATAGCTTAAGTAATATACTAACAACCATCCAATTTTTCTTTCTACACCTAATCCATTATACATCTGGTTGGTGATTTTATATCAACTTTTTATTGTTTTCTTATAAATTTTAGTTAATTACACTTATTTTTAGGCATTTTCGAGTATATAACTATATATAATAATCACTTCCAAAGCACACATACTATATATATATATATATATATATATATTATTCTATATCATTTTATAATTTTTAGTACCTAGATAATTTATCTCTAAAGTTTGATTGATTTTTATTATCTAAATCGCATGTTTACAATAGATAAATTACAATATAATATAATCTAGTAAAATTATCTATTTTTAACTATAATAATATTATTTTATTATATTTATATATTGTAGACTCACGGTATGTCATTGTTTAACTCCTAAGATTCATACATAAAATATTGTCTCGATTAGCCTATTTTAGCATACGTCTTAATTTACTATCTTGGACTAACTACATGAAACTATATGGATCATAAGTTAGCCCCCAAACTTGATTTTTTTTTTTTTTTGTTAGATTTTTATAAAAGTTATTTTTTAGAAAATTTGTAGGTTAGTGTTTGGATTAAGGTATTTCCATCCATTAGCCTTAATTGATTTTTACCAACTTCAGTTAGTTGGCGACTTCAAATTGATTTTTCTTAAGTTTTTTTGGAAATATATCTTTTCAAAGTGTTTTAAAGAAAAGTTATTTTCCTTAATTTTATATCGAGTAATTGTGGGTCAAGCTTAATATAGGTTAAATTAAATAAAATCCAAAATGGAGCTTAACACCATATAAGGTCTCGAGATTTGGAACCAAAACCTACCCTATAATATCCTAAAAGCATTATGTACTTTGTATCCTATAACTATAGGTTTTACAAGGTACAAGGTAGTCTATAAAACTTCAAAATTTTGTTTTTCTTCATATAAAGTTCAAGTTGATTTGATATCATAAAAGTAGTTTATATGTGATGTTAAAAGTTCATCATATGCAAAACCTATGAAATCTATAGCAAAATCTATTAAATTAAAAAAAAAAAGTAATTTTTCCCTACCTTCATTATTATAAATTTATGTAATCTTACTACTTAGTAAATAAGAAAAATAAGTTAAAAGAATGAATGATATAAATTTAGAGAGGAAAATCAAGAAGAATAAGGGAAATAGTGGAAATTGTAAAGTAAGAAAGGTAGCATTAGGTTTTACCATTTACAATTATTAACTTATGGGCCTAGGTTCTATCACAACCTGAAGGTTAGTCAAGTTATGGCAATACTGCCATATAGTATGAGAAAATCCAAGATCAAGTACCACTCTCGATTGAGAACATTTGATGCACTACACAAGGTGTCTACACAATCTCAACTCCCACTAGGAGACTTGTATTAAACAAATAACAGAGCATTAAATATAAACTAAATTATTAATTGTAAGTTCAACATACCTTAATGGGGATAAACGCTCCTCGAATAAGTCATACAAACCATAATAAAGTAGTACTATTAGCCCAAGCTACTAAAAATACTAAAGGATAAAGTAAACTCTAGAGAGTCTAAATAACATATAAATGTCCACTCGAGCTCTCTTCTTCCCTTTGATAACCCTAAAGTTGATAGTACAAACCTCGAGCATCCCGTGGCTTGGTTTCAACCATAAATCCCACTACAACAACAAACTATAAAGGGGTAAGATACAACTACTTAGTGAGTGACCTTCCTATCCCATCAATAAGAAATTTGCAAGCAATTTATTTAAATACGCACATACAATGCAACAAGCATATGAAATGTAATCATCATATATAACCTACTGGTGACTGTATAAAGCATGGTTTTACGGCCACCGTTACTCCGGTTAGGAAGTATTTAAGCACCTCAAGACCTAGGTCTCTACATCTGTCATCTAAATATTGGTTCTCTTAGTAGACCCAAAGTAATGGACATGGTACAACTTAGCCTTAAGCATAAGGCGGCACTCCTTAGAGTTAGAGTTCGCAAAGGTTGAGTTAAGAACATGTCATATGAGTATGTCGTAAGATACAATAGCATCATATAATAATAATGGATCTAAAATACTTGATCTCCTACTCCATTACATAGTGCTAATTCCCATTAATAAAAGCGTAGAAGCATGCAATGCATGGCCGCTTTATTTTAAAAGTCAGATAATTATTAATCTGATTTACAAGTGACCAACTAATATATAACAGATACTCCAGATCCTTATTAACTAATGCAGCAAGCAATTCTTGATTTCGATATATTATGGTGTTTTAGCAAGAAGCAATCACAATTGTGTGTAAGTACATGCAAGAATTCCAATTCCCCAAGCATAGCAATTTTTTTTTTATAGATATATTTAAATAGCATACTATGCTATAAGCAAATACAATGATAAGACAGGGGTTAGTACACTCACTGAGCTATGGAGTCTAGCAATCCAAGTAATCCTTGACTCCATCAATCTCAGGGTTTACGTCACCTGAATAATACAATTAAGGTATATATGTATCTTACTTATACTAATTATTTGCTCCTTCTTGTCTTAAATTCCTATCTTAACCGTTTTTGTTCTTTGGTCATAGTTTCTTTGTTTTGAGTCCCTTTTTAATGATCTTGTAGTATTTTTTCATCGTTGTTGAGTGTTCTTTCATTTTGTGAGGTCTTATTTAAGTGTTTGGGTTGGTAAGGATTTAGCTTAGGCCTATCAAGCTCATTAGGCCAAGGTATTAATTTGACCACTTTAGGGTTTGGGCCTGGTTTCGAGCTTTAGGCTTAGTTTTTTGTATTAGACCTTACACTTAACTTTTTGAGCTTTTATTTAAGTATTCTAAGTTAAATTTTCTCCCTAAATTTCATAGCTTCCAATTTAGGCCTTAATATAACTCTCGTAGGTCTAAACAGGTTCTCTTCACTAATTTAGTGCCTTAACTCATTAAGGGGCTTATAGAGGATGTTTTTGGTAGGCCTTAGGACCTAATGTGCTCCTTGTATATCATCTTATGAGCATCTTAAAATAGAGTCTATATCTGGTCGTTTAGTTATTGGGCCTCAATCTTTATTCTTTTAGGGCTTTTTTGGGATTTGTTTTGCATTTTAGGACCTTAAGCTCAATTCCACTTATTATTTTAAGCTAAAGCCCACTAGGCCTTAAGTTTCATCCACTTTTACTAAGGATACAGATCTAATCCTTAACTTTAATACCATTTTTAACTCTCTAATTACCAACTAAGCTAGTTTAAGACCTTAACTCATCATTATCTTACTTTAACTTGGTTAATAAAGTTCTAAACCATACTTAACACTAATTAATCATGTCATTAAACAAATAAATTAAAATTTGTAGCTTGTTATGTTCACCTCTAGTGGCAGTCTAGTAGGATTTTCTAAGGCTTCATTCATTTTCTTCATGTAACACTTGTTTTAAAGTGCTTTTCTTAATCAAAACCATATTTCTACTTGTTTTTAAGCCATTATTATTGCATAATGTTGTGAGGAGGTAGGGTGTATGCTAGAGAAGGTAGGGTTTTAGGGCTTTTCTTGGTAGTTTGACCTTAAAACTAACTAATTGCTTAACTTCCCTACATGTTAGTGTTAATACCCTAATTAAGGAGCCTTGTTCATTCACTACTTTGACTTATTCTACACTACCTTACTTTAAACTTCTAGGATATGTATGTACATGAAAGCATAGGTACCTAATGTGTAAGAAATTAACATGAACTTTAAGGGAGAAATAAGGAAAACTAAGTTTAGTCACTTCTCGGAGTTAAAAGTGTTCCTCCTTCTTTTTCCAATGGAGGCCAAAGGTTTGGGGTTGGGGAATGGCATAGGTGTATGTCGGTGATGAAGGAGAATGTATGGGCGTGGTGTAGTACTTAGTGGTTGGTGATTTGGTGGTGTGGTGGTGAGGTTAGAGGGCTTAGCGATGGAGGGTGTAAGGTAACAAGAGGGGGGTGTTCTTGGAGTAGAGTGGCAAATGATTTTGAGAGAGGTTTTTTAGAGTGTTTTAGAGTGAGTGAAGTTGAAAACAAATGAATGGGAATGAAAGAGAGAGGGTAGACAACATGAGTTGAATTGGGGGAAATGGGGACAAAGTTTGGTATATTGGGAAGGAAGTATATGGTCTCTTTTGGGGACTGTTGTACTTATTGCCCTTGTGCTAAAGGGGAGAAGATTTTGTCAACTTAAAGAACATTATCCTTTTGATAGTCATTTAATCCTTGTACTTTAGTCTTTAATTAGGTTTGACTTATTACTAATTAAGATGTAATGAGAGTTGGTTTGAGGTTAGGGTATACTTAAGGTAATTAATCACGATTAGGTATAATTAAGCATATGAGTGTAATTAGAGCTAGTTTAGGGCTTTATCGAGTTTTATTTCTGTAATTTAGTTGGTCTAAGTGTTCCACACATACATCTATGGTTTTCCTAAGGTTTTGTGTCCATTTATAGTTATTGAATCGCATACGCACTCGGAACCTAAGGTTTTAGGTGATTAGTGAATCCAATTACTTTTAGCAAATTGCTAGCTATATAACTAGGGTTTCTTTGTTGTACTATGGTTTTAGTCAT
Source organism: Lumnitzera littorea (assembly GCA_024138015.1). Taxonomy (NCBI): domain Eukaryota; kingdom Viridiplantae; phylum Streptophyta; class Magnoliopsida; order Myrtales; family Combretaceae; genus Lumnitzera; species Lumnitzera littorea. The sequence continues at coordinate 23,851,875 of JAMXBB010000011.1, forward strand.
CCAATTATGGTTTGGTAGACCTTCTTGGATTTTGTTTTTGTTCTAGGGTTTCCTATGTATTAGGGTTTTACGTGTACAATTAGGGTTTTAGGGTTTTATTTCCCTTAAGATTTTTTGACTTACTGTTTAGGGTTTTATTCACTCAATTTAAGGTTTTTATCATTATATTTGAGTGGTTCTAAGGATTATCCAATGACTCTCTTATCTGACTTTGCTTTTGAACACGAAAACTTATGGGGTTTATAGGTTCCTTTTTTATTTTTCACTTTCACTAAACTATTTATTGGCTTAAAACTATATATTACCATTTATTAATCATTTATTAAATCTTATAGTATAGGTTCTAAGGTAGATACAGGGTAGGAAGATCTCTCATTTATACCTTATGCTGTGAGAGTAGGTTTTAGGAAATTTGTGCTGGAACACATCTTGTAACTTTTAATATCCATACAGAACTTGTCTAACTGAGCAAAGTATAGGTAAGTACCTATACAATAAGGTTACATGGTCATCGCTAATCTATATTGGTGATGTGTGAAATTATCAAGGGGTTGATTGATGAACACTTTGAGTGGTCCTTCATCGAAGCTTTACTGGAAGACTAATAAAAAGCCCAATGTGGTTGTATTGATGGGGGTCTTTCGATGCTTAAATTAGTAAGGAGAGATTGAAAGGGAGTAAAAGAGAGTGTTTCTGGAAGTGTTTAGGGAATGCTCAAGGGTATTGAGGAATCAAGTGAGTGAGAAAAAAGAAGGATCATATACCTTTGACTCCTTATCCCATTTATAAGCTAAGGATTTCACATATCAAGGACATGTGCTAACTTGAGGTTTGTTCATACATGGTGTCAGTAAGAGATATGCACTGTAAGGGAGACAGAATGGCTTTGTTGCTTAGTTGGCCTTGAACTGGCTAGTGGCTACGTTTAAAACCTGGGATGCTACATGCTAAACATTTGGTGTGTGCTCAGGAAGATAAGGGCTACGTTGACTTAAGGAGTCTAGTTGAGATCTCTAAGGATCCTAAGGTACTTGGGGTGGCTCGAGGGGAACCTAAGCATGTTGGATAGTTAATCTAAGCTCACTAGATAAAGCTAGTCTCTTCATCTTAGGGAGATGCTTAAGGGTACCCGAGTAAGCTAGGATACTCAAATTGGGCCTTGGAAGCTTCGACTAAGCCTTGAGATCTTCGGCCCAAAATGGCCTATTAACACTTGCACCCAGACATACCCTCCCCTCCATAACCACCCTGCCTCTACCCACAACTTCCTTACCACCCAAAAAAAAATCCCTCCTTATCATCAAGGTGGCAAGGAGAGTAGTCCATTTAGGCTTCAAAAAACTTAGGTTTGAGCTATGATGGTGTGCTTCTGTAATGTAGGAGTCGCTGAGCACTCGGGTGGCCAAGGTGATGCTTGATGTGACTAATATGGTTCGTTCAAGGGCTCGTATGGGAAGTGACCATTGGATTGATTGATATGACGTTTGGTTTGCATAAGACGTAATTATGATACCCTAGTGCAAGGCGTACATGGCCATGTTGGCAATTTATGTGCTGAAAGGATTTGGGCCATGGAACATTTGGTGGTGACACATAAACGGCTAGGGTAATGATCCTTGTGCTAATGACTAGTGACTATTCACTTACCCTTTAGTTGCCTATATAAGGGGCTTAAGGGTCTTCATTTGCTCACTCTTATTTACACAATAAAGGAAACTTTGTCAAAATTCTCTCTCAAACTCTAAACTCAAAATCCTTTGAAACTCACTCTCAAACTTTACTTCAAAACCCTTAACTCTTAAATCTTCAACTTCCTTTCCAATCATACAAAGTCGATGGCCAATCAAAGGAGATCAAGATTTCAAGGTAGGTAATTAAGCCTATCCAATGTCTTTACTATGATCAAGGTAGATCATTGAGTAGTGATCGAGGAGGTACTAAGCTTACTCCCTCCCAAATGATGGTAGTGATGGAAAATAACGGTAGTGGTGGTTTGCTAAGTTGGGAGGAGAGGAGGATGCATATAGTGTTGAGGCTTCGGAGAGTTATGCTATTGATAACAAGAAGAAGAAGGCTTTAGTGGAGTTGCAACCTTTGAGTAACAACGAGAATGCTATGGACTTCATGCCATATGAGTACAACCTAAAGGCGTACAGGTTGGAATGTTGGAGAGTAAGCATCAAGGTGAGCAGCTAGCAGGTAGAGAGGCTCAGCCTACATAAGAGCATGCACAACCTTAGGGAAGAGAGGTCATTTTGTATATACACATAACCTTTCAAGCTTGGGTTGAGACTACCTTTTCAGAGTTCTTAGTTGAGTGCTTCAACTATTTTAGGGTCAATCCAGATTCATTGCACCTAAATACGTAGTAGCAGCTACTTGCCTTTAAGGTGATTTTTTTCTTCAATCTACGAAAGCTAACTGCTCATCTTTGCTAGCACTTCTTTTACTTAGAGATCAATCAAGATGGTTAGGTCTATGCAACAGCCTAGGACAAACATGAAAAGATCTTCATTAGGCTAAAGTCAAGAGTGGAGGGGTAGAAAAATGAATTCTTTTGCATCAAGATTGTCGAGAGGGTGCCCTCCTTAGCTAGGTGGTCGAAGTCGATTAAAACCATTGGGGTTGAACATTTCTTCCTTGAAGACAAAGATTTGAAGGAGGAGATCCTCGACTTTGCCTTTTAGGCCTCAACCTCTCGATAGTAGTTGACTATTATACCTATGGGAGGCCATTGTTCAGGAGAGAGAAAGATACTGAGGAAGTTCCTAACCAAAGAGGAGTAGTTAGGAGTTTGTCGTGCTACACTACTCTTAAGAAGGGGGAGCTCAAGTTGCTTGTCCTCAACTTTGCAATTCTAGTTCTATTATTTTATATATTTTTTCTTAACTTCTACTTTATGTCTGTAGGCTTGTAAATTGCTCCTGAAGACTTTAAATGAAGCCTACTAGTAGTTCAAGAGAAGCGTATATAAGAGATGGCCTCCTCGAAGAAGAAGAAGGCTTAAGCTTTTGGGGAGAGAAGGGGGGGCATACACCTTGGCTTTAGAAGGAAGGGGTAAGGATACCCTTGCCAAGAAGAAGAGAAGGGAAGGTGGCTCCCTAGAGAGGAGAGAACGTTAGGAGGAGGAGGAGGGAACGTAGGAGCCAGTTGTTGAGCTCGTACTAGAGGTGCTCCCCCTTGCAATAGATGTAGCCTAAGCTCTTGAAGGGGTCTTAGGAAGGTTGATACTAATACCTAAAATCTTGCTTCAAGTAGAGAACAACCCCATTCATGAAGGGTCAAGTAGCTAGCTATAAAGGTGTGGGAAGCCTTGGTAATAGGAGCTATAGCAGAGGGACTTTGAGGAGACCCTTTAGGATTGTAGGTTGGCTACAATCCCCATCAATAGTGACCGGCCGTTAGGCCCTTTAACCTTGATTCCGGCTAACCAATATGGTTGTGCTTTCATTTCAAATTCCATGGTTGGTTAATTTTATTTGTAGGAATTAATGAAACCTTAGGTAGCAAAGATGATAATTGCATTCATGTTATAGGATTGATAGATAAATGGATGATTCATGATTGTAATTTTTATGATTTTGATTATAGTTGCCTAATTGATTATAATTGTTAGAAACCCTAGTAATACAGGAGTTGATATAGGGTTTATTAGAAATTCTTGATTAATTTGATTAATTAATGTAAAAGCAGCGTTATTGAATTAAATAGAAATTATCTAGAGATTAATGCGATATTTGGCAATTGATTATTTACTAAGACATTAGGGAAAATTGATTTATGACATTAGACAATCATAGTATCGAGGGATATATGATTGTAATTTAGAGTCTATTGTTAATTAGAGATACATAAGCTGATTGATTAATTAGAGGTTTAAGTCCTTAAGCTTTAAGGCATAATAATTTCACTTGAATGACTATATAGCTATTAATTTATATAACATGATAACAATTTGATTTGTATAATCTAGGGTGAATTCTATTTTCCTACAATTCTCAATTGAATGCTTAGTTTTAGATATTTTATAATTATTTTCTTTTTATTAGTTTTAGTATAATTATTAGATTAGTTAATTTACTTTTGATTTCTTGAATATTGATAAAAACTAGCATAGGACTAGTAATTTCTTAGTCCTCGAAAGATCGACAACCTTGATTCCGACCCAGTATATTTGCTAAAATATTTGCAATTTATTTGAGAGGTTTAATATTTCTAGTCCCCAACAACGGTGCTAGAAACTTGATTCACTTAAACTATATATATATATAAGTGAATCAAGTTTCTAGCACCGTTGTTGGGGACTAGAAATATTAAACCTTTTAGTTTTGTTGATAATTTAGGCGCACTTGACGACGTATGTTATTTTTGTTCTCTTTATAGGTGTTTTATGCGTAGGAGTAGAAGTGCTGAAATTTTACCACTAGATTCTAAACTATAGTGCACTTTGCATTAGTTGAGGTGAGAGAATAAAAGAAGGATAGAAGAGATGGCAGGTAATAAGGATAATAATCAGATACAAGGAGTTCTACGAGCACTATGAGACTATATAATACCTACGGTGATGGGTTCGGCTATAAGGAGGCCTACAATTTAGGCTAGCAACTTTGAGTTAAAGCCATCCCTCATTCAAATGTTTTAAACAAATCAGTTTGGAGGATATCCTAATGAAAGTCCTAATGAGCATATTGTAGGATTCCTCTAATATTGCAATGCAATTAAGATGAACAATGTGACAGATGAGGTTATCAGACTATAGCTCTTTCCCTTTTCGCTAAGGGATAAAACTAGGGCTTAGTTTCATTTATTGCCATAAGAATCGATTACCACCTAAGCTAATCTTTCATCGAAGTTCTTAAGGAGATTTTTCCCACCAGCTAAGACTTTGAAACTAAGGAATGACATCACTAACTTTGCCAAGTTTAGTGGTGAGTCACTTTATGAGGCATGGGAGATATTCAAGGAGGCGATCAGAAAATGTCTACATCATAGCTTGCCAAATAATCTCTTAATTGAGATTTTTTATCTCAGTTTGGATTAGACATTAAGGTCATTAGTTGATGCTGCAGCTAGAGGTGCTCTGATGGGCAAGACCTATGATGAAGCAAGTGCACTGATAGAACAGATGGCTTCCAGTGCATAGAACTGGCAAAATGAGAGAAGTAAGTTCGGAGTGGCAATAGTTAGTGACAATCATATTGTATCTCAATTAACAACTCAGATTGCAGCTCTTACTACCCAGGTAAGTAAACTCACTTCAACACAGTCTTTCAATACTAATTCTATTGTTTTTATGAGTTATATTTAGGACTACATTCGACTCTTGAGCGCCTAACTGGGAATCCCTCAACTCAAACTAGTAGAGAACAAGTGAACTTTGTCAACAATTTTCAATTCGGTAATCAAGGACCATATTTAAATACATACAATCTTGGGTGGTGTAATCATCTAAATTTTTCATGGAGAAATGAGAATAATGCATTTCAACCACCACCTAGATTCTAGAAGCAAGGTCCTGCTCAGAACGCTCTACCTTAGCAAAATCAATCTAGAATGGAAGAGCTCATGTTGAGCTATATGAAAAAGACTAACACCATGTTACAAAATGAACAGGTGACTATTCAGAATTTAGAGAATCATATTAGTCAAATCTCTCAACAATTGAGTAATAGACCATCGGGGACTTTACCCTGCAATACTAAGGAGAAACCCAAAGGTGTCAACATTATTATGTTGAGGAGTGGAAAGGAAGTTGAAACAATTGACAGAAGAGTTGAAGAAAAAGGGAGAATTCAAAGAAAGGAAAAAGGAATTGGGTAGAAGAGGAACCAAAGTAGAAATCACCAGAAGTGAAACCATATGCTCCTTTAGTTACTTTTCTAGGAAGAATGAAGCAACAACAGCTAGACGTACAATTTACTAAATTCCTAGATGTCTTCAAGAAGCTGTAGATCAACATTCTTTTTAGAGAGGCACTTCAGTAGATGCCTTCATATGCCAAATTCATAAAGGATTTGCTCACCAAGAAGAGAAAGATTGATGGGAATGAATCGATGATGCTTACAAGGGAGTACTCCATGATCCTTCAGAAAAATCTAACCACCTTACCTAGAAAACAAAGAGATTAGGGGAGTTTTACTATTATTTATACTATAAGAAATTTTCATTTTGATAAAGTTCTTATTGATTCAAGTGTAAGTATAAATTTAATGCTTTTGTCTATTTTCTAGAAGCTGGGACTTAAAGATTGCAAGGAGACTCATGTCACCTTGCAACTTGCTAATAGGAGTATCAAATACCTAAGGTATATTGTCGAGAATGTCTTGGTGAAGGTAGACAAATTTATCTTTCCAATCGACTTTATAATCTTAGAGATGGAAGATGATAGAGAAGTACCCATGATCCTTAGAAGACCATTTCTTGCAACAGGTAAGGCATTGATAGACGTGGAATAGGGTAAGCTAATTTTAAAAGTTATGGGCGATCAAGTAACTTTTAATGTTTATGAAGCTATAAAACATTTTGATGATTGCAAATCCTATTACACTATTGATATTTTCTATGAGATTACATGTGAGTCTATAGAAGAGAAAGCAAGTTGGATATAATGGAATCAATTCTTAGGGATTTGGATGATTGGAGCAATGATGACGAGCTTAAAGAAGAAGAAGGTAGGAAACAAGTGTCAGAAATCAAAGCTCGATACTGTAAAGAGCTAGGCATTGGTGAGACGAAGCCATTCCTATCATTGACACAATCCCTAGTGCTTAAACTTAAACCTTTACCTAGTCATTTAAAATATGCTTATCTAAAAACAAATGATACTTTTCCAATAATTATCTCCTCTTCTTTGACTAGTGATAAGGAGAAACAACTTCTAGGAGTTTTGAGAGAGCATAAAGAAGCCATTAGGTAGACCATTGCCGATATCAAAGGGATCAGTCCCTTAATTTGTACTCATAAGATATTGCTAAAGGCTAAGTGCAAACCTATAATACAACCACAAAGACGACTCAAACCAACTCTTTAGGAGGTAGTGAAGAAAGAGGTACTCACATTATTGGATGTAGGTATTATTTACCTTATGTTAAATAGTAAGTGGGTTAGTCCCATTCAGGTAGTGCTAAAAAAGGGTGGTATGACTGTAGTTAAAAATGAGGTTAATGAGTTATTCCTTACTTATACTATGACCAAGTGGAGAGTCTGCATAGATTATAGAAAACTGAATGATGCCACACGTAAAGACCACTTCCCTTCCCTTTTATAGATCAGCTGTTACAAAAACTTTCAGGGCATGATTATTATTGTTTCTTAGATGGCTATTCTAGTTACAATCAAATTCATATAGCACCTTGAAGACCAGGAGAAAACTGCCTTTATATGTCCTTATGGTACTTTTGCCTTCAGGAGAATGCCTTTTGGTCTCTATAATGTACCCACTACTTTTCAAAGATGCATGATGTCTATATTTTCTGACATATTAGAAGATTTTATTGAAATATTTATGGATGACTTCTCTGTCTTTGGGAAGTCATTTGATTCATGACTGACTAATTTAGGCCGTGTGCTTAAAAGGTGCAAAGAGACTAATCTACTTTTGAACTGGCAAAAATGCCATTTTATGGTAAGAGAGGGAATAGTCTTAGGTCATAAGGTGTCGAAAAAGGGGATTGAAGTTGATAGAGCCAAAGTAGAGATAATAGAGAAGTTGCTACCACCTACTTTAGTCAAAGGAATCATGAGCTTCTTAGGGCATGTTGGCTTTTACTGGAGATTTATCAGAGACTTCTCTAAAATCTTTAGACCTCTTTGTAATTTACTTAAAAAAGATTTTGCCATTGTTTTTTATGATAGTTGTTTTTAAGCATTTAAGCTATTGAAAGAGAAGCTTATTTCGGCTCCAGTGATCGTTGCACTTGATTAGGAGCTTCCTTTAGAGATGATGTTTGATGCCAGCAACTATACTATAGGAGCAATACTCAGGCAGAGAAGAGGTAAGTTATTTTATGTTATATACTATGCGAGTAAAACCTTAAATGAGGTGCAAAGAAACTATGCCACGATGGAGAAATAACTTTTAGCAGTTATATTTACATGCGACAAAGTTTAGGCCTTATCTAATAAGTTCTAAGATCATAATATACACAAACCATGCTACTTTAAAATATTTGTTTGCTAAAGTTGATGCTAAACCTAGGTTAATTCGTTGGATCTTATTACTGGAAGAATTTGACCTTAAAGTTAGAGATGAAAAGGGAACTAAAAACATAATTGCTAATCATTTATCTCATTTACAATTTGATTGTTTAGAGTCACCTATTAATGAGAAGTTTCCTGATGAACAATTATATGTAGTAAAGATCCAAGGGTTACCCTGGTATGCTGATATAGTTAATTACCTAGTTAGTAAAATCATACCATACAGTCTCTCATTTCAAAAGAAAAAGAAGTTTTTACATAATGTGAAATTTTATTTTTGGGATGAACCATATCTATTTAAATATTGCGTCGACCAAGTAATTAGACGTTGTGTGCCTGAAACCGAACAGCTTAGCATAATTCAACATTATCATTCTAAGGAATCAAGAGGCCACTTTGGTATGGAAAGAACTACAGCTAAAATTTTATCTTATGCGTTCTACTAACCTAGTTTATTTAGTGATTGCAGGAACTATATTAAGTCTTGTGCTCAATGCCAAAGGATTAGAATATTTCTAAGAGACATGAATTACCACAAAATAGTATACTGGTAATCGAGCTTTTAGATGTATGGAGAATAGACTTCATGGGTCCTTTCTTCGTATCCTTTTCAAACAAATATATACTTCTAATAGTAGATTACGTGTCGAAATGGGTAAAAGTAATTGCTCTAAAAACAAACAATGTCAGAGTGGTAATTAAATTTTTGAAAGAGAACATTTTTTCTAGGTTTAGGGTAACCAGGGCTATTATTAGTGACGGGGGGTCGCATTTTTGTAATCGGCAATTTTGAGAATTGTTAACAAAATATGAAGTTACTCATAAACTTGTCACCCCGTATCATCTACAAACATGTAGACAAGTTGAGCTGTCTAATAGGGAAATAAAGCATATCCTAGAGAAGACTGTCAGTGCATCTAGGAAGGATTGGACTTTAAAACTTGATGATGCATTATAGGCTTATAGGATAGCTTTTAAAACCCCTATAGGAATGTCCCCATACAAAATCATTTTTGGTAAATCATGTCACCTACCTGTAGAGCTCAAGCACAAGGCCTACTAGGCCATAAAATACCTTAACTTTGATTTACAAGTTGTAGGTGAAAAGAGATTACTCTAATTGAACCAGATGGACGTGATTAGAGAAGAAGCTTATGAAAACGATAGGATATACAAAGAGTGAGCCAAGCGATAGCATGATAGGAACATTCAATAGTGGGAGTTTGTGCTTGGTCAAAAAGTATTATTATACAATTCTTCGTTGAAACTGTTCCTAAGTAAGTTAAAATCTCGATGGTTTGGACCATTTGAAATAGCTAACATTTTTCCTTATGGTACAATTGAGTTAAAGGCATGTGACAATCGCACTTTTAAGCTTAATGGTCATCTCCTTAAGTATTATTTTGAAGGGAAAAACTGGGACTAAGACACCACTATCGTGGCAGGCGTGAACCTATAGTAAGATCGGAAAAGTTGAGTTAGCAACTATAAATTAAGCGCTTCATAGGAGGCAACCCATGTCTAAATAAACTAATTTTTTATTTTTATTCTTTATTTATTTATTTATTTTATTGATATTTACTTTTAAAAAAAAATTCGCCGACCATTTGCACTCAAGGCTACTGGCCTAAAGAAAAAAAAATAAAGAGGAAAAAGAATGAAATTTTGAACTTAAGGTTGTTGGTCAGCCTACCAATATACTTTGGCAATGTATGCTGCCAGCATACGGAGGGGGGAGCAAACGTACAATGCTTCTATAGAGCACAACTGTCAGTTTTCTCTCTCTCTCCTCACTCATTTTCTTCCCAATTTCTCTCTCTACCTTCTCCCTCTCTCTAGTTTTCTCTCTAGATTTCTCTCCCTCTCCATCTCTCTATCTCCCATAGATACTCTCTCCATCACTCTATCTCACATTCACTCACTCTCTTCACTTTTTCTATACACATTTTCACTCTTCATTTTAGATCTGTACTTCCTAACTTCACCATGCTGCCTAAGAAACTTCAACTTCAACAAAAGAAATAGAAGACGACAACCACTTCATCCTCTAGAAGTTCAGGTAGCGATCTTCTTTCACATCAGGATCATACTAGGGAGAGAAGGAAGAAGTTACAATAAATGACATTCATGAACTAACAATATCTGGATTTGACTCTTCTACGAGAGTATAAGATGGACAATAGGATCCAATAGATAATTCCTGATAAAACTTGGTTTTGATTGTTTGAGATAAAAGAACCCACTTTTAGAAATATTTCCATCAAGCTTTTATCTACTTTGCAGTTAGAGAGAGGTGGGGGAATGTCTACATTCACATTTTAAGCTTATAGAGAGGTTCATATGATTGAGATGAATCAAATTGGTTGCTTTTTAGGTTTATATGATGAAGAGGAAGTCAATTTGCTTAACTCTTGGCCTAGTGATATGACTGCTGTGAGATTTTGGTTCTAGTTGATTCACCCTAAGCAGGACAATTTTGTACCTTCAAAGTCATTCGCCACGACTTTCGCAGCAATAGAGCATAGATTACTCTACCATATTTTTGCTCATACTCTCAACTGTAAGAAGATTAGCCATAGTAAGGTAACTAGTTTTGACATGTTTTATCTTTACAACATAATTTTTAGGTATCAGATTGATCTGGGAGTAGAGATAGAAAATTTTATTTGTAGATAGATAGATGATACCAAGACTTAGGTCATATTTTGTAGTGGTGATATTACGGCATTATTGAAGGGTATGGAGCTTTTTTAAGAACTAGAGGGGGACAAGGGTATTCCTTGTAAGCTTATTTCTATTACACCCTTTAGGGGTTAGGCATTAGTTAAAATAAATAATAGGCCTAATCCTGTTGATGAGGAGGATATTCCTAACAATCCTCTTGCTACTAGAGCGTCTGCTTCATATCATTCTCTAGCTGGTAGCTATGAGCAGGTGAGTGCTGAAATTAGAGAAGTGTGGAATGATATTAGGAAAGAAAGGAAGAAGAATAAGAAGTTCCGAACTACTATGTTCAACATGCTAAAGTCTGTTATCTCGTGTTTCCAACCAGCAGCTGTAGAGTAGCTACATTATGAGACTTCCAGTGTAGAAAGTAGCAGCATCGACTGCAACAGTTAGAGTTATGCACAACTTTCCAATTTTTTTTATGTTATTTTTTTATTTTTCTTTTATTTTGCTGTTAGGTTACTATTTATTTATTTATTTTTGTTTAGTACCCACCTATTTAGGTAACTCTGGATAATTAACTCTATTATGTACTCTTGAGTAAACTTTTATGCTATCTTTGCTCTTTCATGTTTGTTTGCATTTGATGAGATAGGTCTAATCTGAGTTCTATGCTCATAATGATCTTATGCTTGGAATTTTCCTTGTTGCTAAAAATTTGAATCCATGGAAGTACTAGCTTTTCATTTCTTAGTTATTTCGATTTTTTATTTTATTTCCTCTTGTATACTAAATAGGAGACAGTGTAGACACGGTCTATTCTAAAGTCGGGGGAAGGAAATATAGGAAATAGATTTTGAATTAAATTGAATATCAATTTTGATGCTGGTTTTTGTTTACAAATAGTTATACTTTCCTTTCAACTTGAACTTTATTTGTTCTTAATTATTTAGAAATTTTTAGGCCAATTTTTTTTCAAAATTTTGAATTTCTTGTTCGGAATCTAGAGATTATACAAAGAAAAAAAAATTGTTCATAGCATTTGATTGTGATTTGAATAATTGACTCATTAAGGTGTCCTACTCATCATTAATGTGATTTTTGTACTTTGTTAAAATTAATTAATCTAATCTTTAGGAACCTAATTTACCTAGTTTTTAGCTTTAGAATTTGAAATTTAAGAGTCAGTCAAGTCCTTAAATGAAAAGTAAATAGGTTCACTTCTATGTAAGGTTAGTTAGTATATGTTCTTTTTAGTTATTTTAATGGCACTTTAACACTTAGTAAAAGAGGTAAGTGAAGCTTTATACTTGGTGATTCCTATAAAAGAAGTCTGAAAAATTTTAGTGAGTATTAAAACAAAAAAGTTATGAAATAAGAGCCTTTACTCCAATAACTTAAGAAATTGCGTTAAGAGTATCCTAACTTGAATGTTAGAGTGAGGAAGAGTCCGTAGGGGTCCCTTTAAAACCTGGTCACTTGGGTGATGAGCCCAGGATGTGCCGACTCAATGCACTCACTATAACAAGAAGAGTGGAAAGGCAAAGTTCAGTATCTAAACTAAAGAAAAGAAAAAAAAAAAAAAGGAATGGAAAATGGAAATTTTCAATGCAATTCAAGAAATGAATTAAGGCTTGTAATAAAAAGGAAGAAAACCTAGCGATAGAGCAAATACCATATGCTTTCACTACTTTGTTAACTTGTTTGTTGAGATAATTAGAGGGGTAATATGCTTATTAATAGCTGTGAAGTTTAAATGGCTATTTTTCTTTCTAGGATTGAGTATTTATTTTTGAAATAAAAATCTTAGGCTAAACGTTTGGATTAAAATTTGTTTTCTCTAAAATGGTTGATTAATTTCAATTGTAGTACTTTAATCACATATTTAGATTTGGTTTAAGCAGTGGGTATTATAAATTAGTGAGTCTAAAAGTGTGAAATATCAAATGTTTTAGATTTGCAATTGGAAAATTTGTATTTTCAATGATAGATTTCTTTAATTCTATTTATTTTACTTAAGGACAAGCAAAAGTTCAAGTGTGAGGGAGTTGATAAAGGCATATTTTATTCATATTTTAATGAATGAATTAGAGAGAATTATTATTGATTTTATATAAATCATTAGGAATTAGTACTTAAGTATTTTCATTTGGACATTTCAGGTATTAGACGATTCAGAGTGGAAATACAATTAATTTAGAGGAATTTTATGCAAATGAAGAAGCCGAAGTGAGCCATGGCACTATTGGAATTGAAGACAGCTAGCCTACACTAAACACTAGTGGCTTTGGAGTCTATATCGTCGACCTTGGAAGCTATACCACTAGCCTTCATGGCTGGCCTTTATGAAAAAATTGCCTTCCAAAAGCCAACCCTAGTTTTCTTTATAAATAGTCATGAGTTTTAGAATTTAAAAAACTTTTATGTTTTCTTTAGAATTAGAGAGTTTTAAAATAGTTAATAGATAGTTTTTGAAGAATTCTAGTGTAGAATTGCTTGGATCGTTGAGAAGATTTCGCTTTTGCTATGGAGATTAATTTTGAAGTTGCAATTGAAGTTTACTCTTTCAGATTACAGGATTGGTAACATCTATTTTATTTATATTTATGCAATTATGTAATTTATTCTTACTTTCAATTATGAATGTCTTTGCAATTTCAATTAGTAATTGCGCTTTCATTTCAAATTCCATGGCTGGTTAATTTTATTTGTAGGAATTGATGAAACCTTAGATAGCAAAGATGAGAATTGTATTCATGTTATAGAATTGATAGATAAATGGATTATTCATGATTGTAATTTCTATGATTTTGATTATAGTTGTCTAATTGATTATAATTGTTAGAGACCCTAGTGATACAAGAGTTGAAATAAGGTTTGTTAGAAATTCTTGATTAATTTGATTGATTAATGTAGAAGTAGCATTAATTGAATTAATTAGAAATTATCTAGAGATTAATGTGATGTTTAGCGATTGATTATTTACTAAGACATTAAGGATAATTGATTTATGACATTAGACAATCATAGTATCGAGGAATATATGATTGTAATTTAGAATCCACTGTTAATTAGAGATGTAGGAGCTAACTGATTAATTAAAGGTTTAAGTCCTTAAGTTTTAAGGCATAATAATTTCACTTGAATGACCATATAGCTATTAATTTATAGAACATAATAACAATTTGATTTGCATAATCTAGGGTAGATTCTATTTTTCCACAATTCTCAATTGATTGCTTAGTTTTAGATATTTAATAATTATTTTCTTTTCGATAGTTTTAGTATAATTATTAGATTAGTTAATTTATTTTTGATTTCTTGAATATTGATAAGAACTAGCATAGGATTAGTAATTTCTTAGTTGTCAAGGGATCAACAACCTTACTTGCTCTTTATTACTTGATTCCAACCCAATATAGTTGCTAGAATATTCACGATTTATTTTATATATATAGTTTAAGCAAATCGGTACCCAAGGCTTTTTATCCCTCAAGGGTTAATGTTAATACCAACGAGGGGTTAGGTTCGAGGATGAAACTCGACTCGAGAATGAAAGTGTATAGTGTAAACTAGCAGGGGAGAACAATAGACAAGGGGTGTCACAACTCGAGAGGCGATTAGGTCGTACCACCATATACCATGAGAAGATCCAAAGCCAGCACCAATACTGGTCAAGAACCTTCATTGTGCCATATAAGGCACCATCACAACTTTAGCATCCATTAGAGAGACTAGCATAAAGCGATATCAAAGTAAGTAAATTAAGGTTCATCACATAATACTAAATATCATAAAGAGTGCGGTAAACAATTTCTGCTTAATTAAATCTTACAGACCATAATAAAGTACTAGTAATCTAAGCCACTACAAACTCTTAAGAAAAATATAAGAGAATATTAGAGAGTCCAAACATATCATAAATGTCCACTCTTTCTCTCATCTTCCTTTTAGCCATCCTAAAGTTTTTGATACTAACTTCGAGCATTCCTTGGCCCTGCTCTTACCACAAGTCAAGCTAAAACAATAAACTATAAAGGGGTAAGCAATAATGGCTTAATAAGTAACCTTCTTATTCTACTAATAAACAGATTTCAAGCAAGTTATTTAAACACATATATGCAATGCAGGCAAGCATATGAAATGCACACATCATATATGGCCAGTCGTCCACTATGTAAAGTACGGTTTTATACCTACCATTGCTCGAGTTAGAAAGTATTTAGGCACATCAAGACCTGCCTCTCTATATCTATCATCTAATCATATATTATCTTCTTTTAGTAGACTTAAAGCAATGAACATGGCTTAACTGCAAGAAAAGGGTAACACTCCTCAAAGCTAAGTAGATCCTAAAGGTCGAGGAAAGAACATGTCATATGAATACACCATATAATATAATGATAACACAATATAAACACAAAGCCATCATGCGTGATCTCCTACTCCCTTGCGTAGTGTTGATGCCTTGTATATTTAATGCATAAACATGCAATGTATGACCGGTTTTTATTTAAGTTGAATAATTATTATTTTGATCCATAAGTGACCAACCAAATATATATGATAGACACTCCAAAGTCTAACTTATTAATGCATAAACCAACTCTTGGTTTAGACATATTATTGTGTCTTTATCAAGAAAGTATAATCAATCCAAGTACATGTATATAACCCAACCCTTAAGCATAATCATTTTACATAATATATAATTAGATAGTGCTCTATATTACAAACACAAACAAGATAAGATAGGGGTTAGTGTACTCACTTAGCCACAGCATTTGGCAATCCTAATAATCATCAATTGAGTTAATCCTTGAGACCACATCACTTGAAGATTATAATTAAGCATATAAGTATCGTATCTTAGTTTACTTAGCTCTTTCCATCCTGAAATTTCTACTTTTACTATTTTGATATTTTGATCATAACTTTTTCATTTTAAGTTCGTTTACAGCGATCTTATAGTTGTTTTTCATCATTATCGAGTGTTCTTTCATTTGGTAATGTCTTTTTAAGTTTTTTAAGCTTGTAAGGTCTCAGTTTAGGTCAATTAAGTTTGTTGCTCAATGGGCTATTTTTACTATCTTAGGGTTTGGGCTTCGTTTTTGGCCTTAAGCCTTACATATAACTTCATGGGCCTTTATTTAAGTATTTTTTAGTTGAATTTTCTTCCCAAATTTAGTAGCTCTTGATTTGGGCATTGTTATTACTCTAGTGGGACTAGATGGGCTCTTTTTACTAGTTTAGGTCCTAGTTGGTTTGGCGACCTATTGAGGGTGCCTTATACGGGCCATATGAGTTAACAAGCCTTTTTATATTTTAAGTAATGAGCTTTTTATTTTTAGTATTATATCTAGTCACTTCTATTTAAGGCCTAAATTTTAATTCATAATTAGCTATTTTTAAACTTTAGGGCCTTAAGCATAACTCTATTAATCTTTTTAGGCCTAAGCCCACTTTATACTCTAAGTTAGGTCCAATATACAATAGGGTTCAAATCTTGTCATAATATGATCCTTAAAACTATTCTTATGCCTCTAATTAGTAGCTAAGCTAGTTTAAGTCATTAACTCATCACTACCCTAGTTAACTTGATTAATCACTATCTAAATCATACTTAACACTAAGTAATCATGTTATTAAGTTAATGAATCAAAATTTGTAGACCTTAGTACAAGCTACAAGTGGCGGCCAAGAAGGTGATTTAAGGTCTCCATTACACTTTTTCATCTATTCCTCATTTTAGTGCATTTCTTTAAATCTAAAACATGTATTTACTTAATGTAAGTTAATTTTTCTACTAAATGAAATGAAAATAAGTTGGGAACCCTTGAATGAAAGTGGCGACATGCTTGTAGGACAAGTTTCGTTGAGCTTTTCTTGATGATTTATTAACAAAACCTATTAACTACTAATCTCCACTACATGTTCATACTACTACCTAAATCATTGAGTCTAGTTCATGCATTATTCTAACTTAACCTTCATTATACTACCTTAAAACACTAGGATATGCATGTGCATAAGAATGTAAGAGCATAAAATGTAAGAAACCATCACGAATTCTAAGGAAAAATAAGAAGAAACTAGACTTAGTGACTTATCGAAGTTAGGCATATAACTCCTCCTTTCACTAGTGTATCATAAGCTTGGAAGTGGTAGAAATGGGGTGTATGTGTGTTAACCAAGTAGGGCGTTGTGTGAAGGAGGCATGAAGCTTGGTAGTTAAGTGATTGGTGGTGACTAGCAATGTGGTGTGTAAGGTGGTTGATAGCGTGAGTTGAGGGTATGTTTAAGGTGATTTTTGAGGGAGGATTTGAAAGTGTTTTTGTGAAATGAATGAAGGTGAAGAAAATGAAAGAAAATGGGAGAGTAGGAGAGAGAGAGTGGCTAGCTTGAGTGTAGGAATGGTGGGAACAAGGTGGTGCAATTTGGGTATGCATAGTATATGGTCCCCATATATACCATGTACCTTCACATGCTTTTTACTTTTTTTTTTTTATCAAATCCTTATCTCCTAAAGTACAATTGTCCTTAATCCCACTAACTAATCCTCTTGTCTTTTATCATTAATTATGATTATCTTATTATTAATTAAGATATAATGAAGGTTGGTTAGGGTTTAGGGTATAATTAAGGCGATTAAGCACAACTGAGTATAATTAAGTATAATAAGTGTAATTAGGGAAACTCTAAGGCTTTTTTACACTTTATTGTTTTAATTTAATTAGTTTCCATGTCTTATGTGTAACCCTAGGGTTTCTTTAGGGTTTTAGGTATGTTCATAGTTATCAATTAGTATATATGTTTAGTACTTAGGGTTTTAAGTAATTGAGATACTTGTTAATATTTAACAAATGATTTTCACAACTTGAATTAGTTTTTCTCAATACTCTAGGGTTTTTAGGAAAACGTTAAGGCTTCTTTATCATTTTAGTGTTTCCCCTTGTATTAGGGTTTTTAGGGTTTTACGCATACAATTAGGGTTTTATAGTTAAACTTACTTTAAGGTTTCTTAGCTTCTTACTCAGGGTTTTGGACTTAATATTTAAGGTTAGGTTATCTTATTTAAGGTTTTGATTCTTATAGCTCTATAGGATTATAAGGATTATCCATTAACTTTGTCTCTTGTCTAACTTCTAACTATACTCAAAACCTATAGGGTTTAAATCCTTTGCCCTTAAGAAAAAGTTTTATCTTCAAAACTTGCTAAGCATACCTATTATTTCAAATAGCTTTAAGTATTTACTTCTCACTTCTTCTTTAGATTCCTAAGTAGCTTCCTCTTGCTTCTTATGGTTCCTCTACAGTACCTTGACATACCGAATTTCGTTGGTCCTCAACTTTTGAGTCTTTCGATCCAAGATTCAAGCAAGATGCTTTTCATAAGTGAGATTTTCTTTTAGCTGGACCAATTCCAATTCCACCACTTTTTCTGGGTTTGGATTATGCTTATGAAGGATAAATACATGAAAGACATTGTGCAATCTAGACAAATTTGGAGGTAATGCTAGCCGATAGGCTAAATTTCTAACTTTGTCAAATACTTCGAAGGGTCTAATATATCGAGGGCTTAACTTCCCTTATGTCTTTGCTTAGTGTACTCTCATTATTGGCTTCACCTTCAGATATACGTAATGACCAACCTGGAATTCCACTTCTCATCTCTTTAGATCTACCTAACTCTTTTATCAATCTTGAGCATCTTTCATTTTTTGTTTAATGATGATCACATTCTTCACAACTTCTTATACCAAGTCAGGCCCTAAAACCAACTTTTCAACGTCATCTAAGAATATTAGAGATCTACACTTCCTTCCTTATAAAGCTTCATAAGGCGGTATTTGAATACTTAAATGTAAGTTGTTGTTGTAGATGAACTCAACAAGAGGCAAATGCATGTCCCAACTTCCCTAGAATTCTATGGCATAAGCCCTCAACCTGTCTTTTAAGGTCTGAATGGTTCTTTCTGACTATTTGCCTAACTGTAGATGGTAAACTGTACTGAAATTCAATTATGTACCCAAATGTTTCTACAAGTTCCCTTAGAACTTTGACACAAATCGTAGTCTCTATCTGAAACTATACTTACTGGGACACCATGGAGTCTCACAATCTCTTTCACATAGATTCTTACCAGCTTCTCTAAGGAGTGTGTCATAGTGAGAGGTAAGAAATGTGTAGACATGGTAAGTCTATCTACAATCACCCAAATCGCATTGAATCCTATCTATGTCCATGGTAATCCACTTATGAAGTCCACTGTAATTTGCTCCCTCTTCCACTCAAGAATTGGTAATGGCTGTAGCAATCCATTTAGTCTCTAGTGCTCTACTTTGATCTTTTGGCATGTTTTACACTTTTGTAATTACTCTGCTATATCTTGCTTCATGCCATTCCATCATAAATTCTTCTTGAGGTCCTAATACATTTTAGTCTTGCTAGGCTGCACAAAGTATCCTGAATAATGAGCTTCACTCAAGATTTCCTTCTCAAGAGATGTGTCCTCTAACACACATAACCTGCTTTTCATGTGGATTGTTCCATTCTCATCAATGTTGAAGTCTGAGTACTTACCACTTGCCATTTCTTCCTTCACTCTCATCAAAGCTGGATTAGCTTGCTAAGCTTCTCGTATCCTTTCTATTATGGTAGGTTCAATGGCCGAATTCGACAATTCCACATTTCCTTTAGCCTAAGTAAATTATATATTCAATCTTCGAAAATCCTTGATCAATTCGCTTTGCTCAATGAGGAGTAAAATGACTTATACATGATTCTCATAGCTTAAAGCATCGATTACTGCATTCACTCAGCCTGGACAACAATTAATTCCAAGATCATAGTCCTTGATCAACTCAAGCCATCTCCTTTGCCTCATGTTCAATTCTTTCTAAGTGAAGAGATATTTAAGGCTCTTACAGTTGGTTTAAATTTCACATCTTTGCCTATATAAATAATGCCTCTAAATTTTCAAGGCAAAAACTACTATTGCCAATTATAGATCATAAGTGGGGTAATTCTACTCATACAGTCTCAACTATTTGGATGCATATGCTATAACTCTCCCACCTTATATCAATACACAACTAAGTCCAATTCTAGAAGCATTACCATGAAGGGTTATTCCATGTTGGGCAAAACCAAGATCGGTGTTGACACCAACCTACACTTCAACTCTTGGAAACTCTATTCTCTCTTGTTTGTCCACTCATATTTCACGTGCTTCTAAGTTAATTAAGTGAGGGGTCTCACTATCATAGAGAAATCCTTAACAAACTTTCTATAGTAACCTATAAGACTTAGAAAAGTACAAATCTCAATGACTGTTTCTAGCTTCTTCCAATCAACTATGGCTTTGATTTTCTCTAAGTCTATTGTAATCCCATTATTGGATATAATATGTCTAAGAAAGGAAATCTCTTTCAACCAAAAGTCACACTTGGATAGCTCGACATAAAGTTGATGTTCCCTCAATGTCTACAATACTATTCTCACATATTCTTCATATTGTTTAGATGAAGCTGAGTAGACTAAGATGTCATCAATAAAGATGATAGCATACTTATCCAATAAGGTATGAAATAGATGGTTCATCAAATTAATAAATGCAGCTGGTGCATTTGTCAATCCAAATGGCATCACTAGAAATTCATAGTGACTGTACCATGTTCTAAAAGTCCTCAGGCTTAATCCTAAGATGATGGTATCTAAATCTTAAATCAATCTTAGAAAAGACTCTGGCTCCTCTCAATTGATTAAGTAGGTCATCTATTCAAGGTAATAGATACTTATTTTTTATTGTCAATTTATTTAAATCTAGGTAATATATTCACAATCTCATGGAACCATCCTTCTTCTTAACAAACAACACTGATGCTCTCCACAAAGACACATTCAGTCTAATGAAGCCCTAATCTAGTAGTCCTTGCAATTGTTTCTTTAACTCCTTAGGTTTTACTAAAGCTATCCTATATGGGCCCTTTGAGATAGGCTCTATACTAGCAACAAGTCAATGACAAAATCAATCTCCTTCTTAGGCAGCAAACCCGGAAGTTCGTTGGGGAAAACATTTGGGAACTCACTTACCATGGAAATATCTTCAATTTATGGCTTTTCTTTTTTGGTTTCAATTGTATTCAACCTAGCTTCTACCCACTAAGATCGATTCTCCTTTGAAAATAGCCTTAATACCATCTAACATATCAAATTCCACTTCTTTACTTCGACAATTAACCTTGGCATCTACGACTGACATCTAACTTATGCCTAATATGGCCTCATACTTGTTCATCTAAAGAACTATCATGTCAACTTAGGAGTCATTGTTCTGAATCCTTAAGGGTCAATTTCTTACCCCTTCTCCAGTCACTACCATGCTTCCCATAGGTGTCTTGACCTGTATACGAGACTTTGTGGTTATCACTTGTAATCCAACTTTCTCGATAACCTTTAGGTGTTATAGAAGAGTGAGTCACTCCCTATATTAAACAAGGTATATATAGATAGACTGAAAACACGGATATTCCTTGAATCGATTCACAATTTTCATCTTTAAACCTTTCAAGTAAGGATATCACTTAGCTCTTTCATCACTCTTTTATAGCCCTCTATACTTTATCAAGGGTTACAAATCTATAAAGAATAAAAAAGAAAGGGTAAAGCTAGATACATCTAACAAGTCTTATACTCTACAACTTCATCATCTCCATCCTCTACATATTCCTACTCACCTTCTAGGCTACAAACTCTGGCATGCACAAGTACACCTACTCTAGCCTATGCTAGTCTTGGCTTACCTATCTGTTTCTAGGCTATTGGGCAACTAAGAAGTACCATGGGACAAGCTGGCTGGATGCCTTATGTATTCCTCCTTTGTGGACAATTAGGGGAAATGTGCCTCATCTACTTGCATAAGAAATAAGTCATATTAGCTCTCTTTAGACACTCCACTATACAGTGGCCACCATCTCCATAAAGGAAACACTTACCACTAAAGCCGAAGTCAATCTCTTAAGTAATGTGCTCCCTTACATTTCTAACATCTCATTACACCTGAACTTGGAGCAATTGGCCTCAACCATCGACCATGGATCTACATAATCTTTTTTCTTTTCTTAGAAAACTTAGGTCCCTAAAAAGGTCTCTTTCTAAATACATTCACCTTGTGCTTCTCACTCTTATCCTCAGAATCCTTAGAACTTTCAATAGTCCTTACGATCTCAACTACTTATCTAAAATCTCTTGGTCGAAACTTATGCACTCAGCGCTTGGTCTTAGAATCCAATCCTCTGATAAACACTTGGGTCCTTAGCCTATCATTGACTTAAAACTCTTCATCAACAAACTGTATCTACCTATTAAATTTGGACTCATACTGATCTAGGGTATGATTTCCCTTCTAAATGGATAGAAAAGCATCACTATACTGTAGCCTCAATGTCTCTAGAAAATAATTTGATATAAACTCTCTCTAAAATGATTAGACCTCTAACCATCCTTTTCTTAGCTTCCTATAAAGTCCCAAGATGAAGCCTTAATGATAAGGATCGAATCTCTGATACCAATATGATAAAAGATCAAAGGATTGATCCAGAAAGAAATGGCAGTGGATCTGGAACAAAAGAATAGGAATGGGTATTCAAAAGAAAAATAGGTATGAAGAACAAGAAGGTTTTGATGGTGAATGTGAATAGATATAACTCACTAAGACACAAATACAATCAGGGGTTTTGAGCTCGAAATAGAGTTCAATACGACTCACGAACACTAAATATTGCTCGAGGTTCCAAATGAAGGTTAGATATGACTTACTAACTTGTTCAAATGAAAGGCTTCACCACAATCCTAAGAATAAGATTGATAAGAACACGAGGATGATTAAAGAGTCTAATCAACACTTGATAATCCTACAAATGCTAACTCAAGTATAGCCTTGCTTGAAAAGAGCAAAGTTTCACTCTTTATATATCTATCTCTCTATTTGTATCTATATAGATGTTACTATTTATAGCAAGTCCTAAACCTTAGTGGCAAAACTATAAATAATGTACAAAGCCTTAAACCCTAACGAATTAGGCCTATAAATAAAATAATGGAAAACATATACAAGAATACAAAACTGTGCATTTTACAGGACTCGACATGAAGTCACTCGGCATATCTTAGGAGGAGTAGTATCTGAACCAGATGGGGTCAGCAGTTGGATGTCCAGGTGCGAGAAAAGGTCCCTAACGTCTTGCGTATCTTGGCCGATACACCAGGGAGGTTAGCCCATAATTTCCAAGTCATAGAATCAGTTGGCATGAGTCTCTCTCTGATGTACCGAGTGGTTCTTTTGTTCCAATTACTTGACTGTGTAATATTTCGGCAGTTCGGCAGACGATAGACCTAATGCTGAATGTTCATCTTCCTTCCTCTCATCCTTTTGGCTATAGTCTAACTTCGGCAAGCATTGATAGGCATTGACTTGGATGTCATTGGAGGCTAATTCCCATTATTACTGTGGGTTTGAAAGGAAGTTGTTCTCAACATTAAGTGTTAAGTACAAGCCGAAATGCCAAATAAGTTACTCTTCCCTTTTCTCTTCACCATGGGTACCGAGTGTCTCTAGATTTCCTCAACACTCATGGGGGTCAAGCAATAACTCTTCCCATCCTTCCGAATAGTGTAAGTGTTGAGGAAGCCATCATGGATCACTTTTCGGTCATATTCCTAAGGTTAGCCAAGAAGTAAATTCACAGCATTCATAGGGACCACATCAAACTCAATCTCGTCTTTGCATTATCCTACCTTGAATGCAATTCAAGCGCACTTATGTACATGGACCATACTCTTGTCATTAAACCACTTTAATCCATAGGGTCAAGGGTATAGGTAGGTTGGCAACTTCATCTTTTCTACGATCTCAACAGAGACGATGTTGGTGTAGTTACCTCCATTAATAACCAGGGAATAGGACTTCCCGTGTACCAGGCATCACATATGAAACAAATTTTCCTTTTGTCCAGGATCTGCCTTTAGGTCGACTCTTGTTGCCATAACTAAGAGTTTATCGAGATCTTCAGGATATACATCTTCTTCTATCAAATGGTCATCCGAGCTCTTGTTACTCTAACTTTCGATTTGAGCCTTGGGCCCTTCACCCTTCAAGACTATGACCCTTTTATTCGAGCATTGAGATGCAATATGTTTGTAGCCTAAGCATTTGAAGCATTTCATTTCTCGGGCCTTATTGTCGGGTGCCTTCTCTTTCTTGGCAATCTATTTTCTTGACATGGGCTAGTCAACTAAGCTCTCCTTTCTCCATCTTCTTTTCTTGCCTTTTCTCTACATACCTCTCAAGCTTAGGGCTACCTTGTTGAGGTCGGCTACTCAGCCTCTGATGCCTTCTTCTCCTCTACCTCTCTACTCTTAATGCCAAATTAATTAGCTCATTTAAAAGTTAAACGACTGCAATTCAACTATGTCAACAATGTCATCTCGGAGTCCACTCAGGAATCTATCAATGGTACGGTCTTATAGCTTAGCAATCTCACATCTCGTCATTATGGTCTTAAACTCTTGTAAATACTCTTCCATGATATTTCGACCATGTCTTAGGTGCTAGAAGGCATGGAGCATCCATTACTTAAAGTAAGTCAGCACAAAGTGCCAATTCATTAATCGCTTCATAAGTCTCTATGTTTTGATCAACTCTTCTCCTTTAGCATTTTGCTTGGCAACCAGCTTATCCCACTAAAGATTCACATATTCAATAAGGGATAATGAAGCCAGCTTAACTTTTTTTCAATCATCACACTTGTAGCACTCAAAAAATTTCTCAACTCAGGGAACCCAGTCAAGGAACTCTTCAGGTCAGCTACTTCTACAAAAGGTCAGCAACTTAAGCTTTATATTGTTAAGCCCTCGGCCAGGTGCTTAGGGTTCATCCCTTGTATTCCTTCTTGGCCTCAACTCTCTTCTCCAAGCTTCTTGATTTGTTTTAGAGTCAGCACTCTTATCATTTCTTCCTCTCAGCACTAAATGGTTTTCTCTTCTTCTCGGCTCAGCAGCTTTTCTCCACTGTTGGTCATCATGATCAAGTTCATTAGAATCACTTCCACTTATGAGTGTCCTCTCCCTTCTTTCCTCTTGGCCATTACGTCTGCAGCCTCTGACTAACCCAGTAAGCTCTTGAATACAATCGATAAGATTCTAAATCTGGAACTCCAAGTTGTCAACATGTTGCCTCAAGCTTCTACGAGGATTGTCTCCAATGATGTTGACTCTATCCTCTGACATTCTTGTTGGTACAGTAATTTACTAGAAATTTGAAGAAACAACAAAACAAAATTATAGTAACTCAAAGACAACCACTACTCGGCTTACGCAGCTACTTACTATTACGAACAGCATACTATACTATAGAATAATGATTAACAGAAATGTTAGAACCACAAATCTTCTTTGAAAAACACTAGCATACGTGTTTCCCCAAAGCTCTTATACCAATATGATAAGGGATCAAAGGATCGATCCATAAAGAAATGGCAACACATCTGGAACAAAAGAATAAGAATGGGTATTTAAAAGAAAAATGGGTGCAAAGAACAGGAAGGTTTTGATGGTGAATGTGAATGGATATAACTCACCAAGACACAAACACAATCAGGGTTTTTGAGCTCGAAATAAAGTTCGATACGACTCACGAACGCTAAATGTTGCTCGAGGTTCCAAATGAAGGTTAGATATGACTCACTAACTTGTTCAAATGAAAGGGTTCACCATAATCCTAAGAACAAGATTGGTAAGGAGGATTAAAGAGTCTAATCAACACTCAATAATCTAGCAAATGCTAACTCAAGTATAGCCTTACTCGAAAAGAGGAAAGTTTCACTATATATATATATATATATATATATATCTCTATTTGTATCTATACAAATGTTGCTATTTATAGCAAGTCTTAAACCTTAGTGACAAAATTATAAATAATGTACAAGGCCTCAAACCTTAACGAATTGGGCCCATTAAATTAAATGAAGGAAAACATATACAAGAATACAAAACTATGCGTTTTACAAGACTCGACATGCAGTCACTCAACATGTCCTAGGAGGAGTAGTATCCAAACCAGATAGGGTTGGCAATTGGATGTTTAGGTCCACGAAGGGGTCCTTAACGTCTCACATGTCTTAGCTGAGACACCAAAGAGGTCAACCCATAATTGCCGAGTCATAGAACCAATTGGCATGAGTCTCTCTCTAATGTATCAAGTGGTTCTTTATTCTGATTACTCGGCTGTATGATCTCTTGGCACTTTGGCAAACAACAGACCTAATGCCGAGTGTTCATCCTCCTTCATCTCATCCTTCTGGCTACAATTCGGCTTCAGTAAGTATTAATAGGCCTTGACTTAGATGTGGTTAGAGGCTAATTCCCATCACTCAGCATATAGGTACCATATCCTCAATTGGTGCAAAAGCTTAGTGCCACAAAAGTACGCTCAATCTGCATAAGCTAATCCTCAGCTTCTTTAGGGCATCCTGCAATCCCATCAAAATACTTAGTGCACCTGATGAACTCTTAGATCATAGACCTTTAAGGCTTGGGATTTGAGGATGCTGCAGGGCTAAATGCACATGTGCAATAGGAGGTGATGGTGGTGGTAACACCACCTCGACTAGTAAAAGAGGCAGAACCTAAGCTAGAGGTATCCCATCCCTCTCACGAAAGGCTTTCAGCATCTCCTATACTATAGCTAACACCTTCTCTATACGGTCCCTTTGTAGAATCTGTATTGGTAGATCCTCTAAATGATCTTTTAAGGGATTATGCCTCAATAGGGATCTCCCCCGACCTCTCCTATGTCTAATGTTAGAAACATTTTAGGTAAGCTCATAACAAAGAAATTTCCAATCTGAACAATAAGACAAAGTAATACAAATCATACACATATTGAATAAAAGAAAAACCATCCATTTTCATTAATTTTAGCCAATCATGAGGTTATACTAGAAAAGGTAGTCACTTCTAGAGAGTAAAACTCCACCGAAAATACATCTAAGCATACAAGAGTTTAGTAAGAAGTTCCTAACAACACAGTACTGCAACTTAAAGCACATGCCCATGACTAGTACACCCAAAATATGATAACCTGAACTATAATAGCCTATCTGACTACTACATCAATAGACTGGTAATTAAACCAACCCCAACACTCTCATCATCCTCCAAGTCATCAAATCTCATAAAACCAAAATTGTTTGAGTCGTCTCCATTCAAATCCACATTGGAAAATGTAGAAGGCTAACAATGCTTGTCCAACTCAAACCAATCCTCCTCTTCTGGATCTTGTATTATAAGTGGTAGAGGCTTGATTACTAGTTCATCTACATACATCTCTAGCCTACCATCACATGGCTCCATTGGGTGGTCTAAATAAGCACCTAGCACAGTAAGGGGCATAAGCTCGTATGGATCCTCCTCCTAAGGTAGGTCCTACCCAATTAAGTCAACCTCCATTAGAGTTAGGATTAGTGTCTTAGGAACCTGCTCCTCTAACTAGTCATCTTCATCGTCAGACAAAGGTGAAAGCCCAAAATCCAACTCCATCTCCCCCCAAAGAGCATCTATACCCTAATTAACATTAATCTCCAATAGGGTTAGATGATCACCTCAATGGTCTTTAGGAAAAGCAACCCAATGTCCAATTAATCTCTACTGATTACGGTCAATAATTGTCACAAACTAAGAATGTTAACTCCAGTAGTTATCCAGAACTTCCTACCGACTAAGACTCATGCTCAAGTACGTAAATGAGCCCAATGTTGCTATATACTAGGCATTAAAGATCCATAAGTAACTCATGGCTAAACCTTCAATGATCCGTCAGCTTACCCCTCTACTAAGATAACACCATAGTCATGCTACAAAGCTCTTCGATCAAAGCAAAGTCCTCACATAGCAGTTGGAGGCGACAACAATAGTCCAAGAGAGTTTCTCCTTCTTCAATATGAAACTTAAGTCGTTGCTCCATAAGAATCTCAAAATTACCCAAGAACATAAAGATTTCTTAATTTTAGGGTTTCTTTATTCTCTTAAATAATAAGTTTCATGTTATGTCTCCTAACTTAGTACTACCCCTCTCAGCCTCATTAGGTTGGCTTCCTATTATGTCTAAGGTTAGTTTTTATTCCTTTTTAACGTAACGATCTGATAACACCTTAATATTGTCACAACTCGATAGGTAGCTAAGCCGTGGTAATACTACTCTATGCCATGAGAAGATTCAAGGCCAGTACCATTATTGGTCAAGAACCTTCATTATGCCACATAATGCTTCATCATAACTCTAGCACCCACTAAAGAGACTAGCATAAAGCAATATCAAAGCAAGTAAATTAAGATTCATCACATAATACTACATATCATAGAGAGTGGGGTAAATAATTTCCCCTTAATGAAATCTTACATACCATAATAAAGTACTAGTAATCTAAGCTACTATAAACTCTTAAGAAAAATTTAAGATAATACTAGAGAGTCCAAACATATAATAATGTCTACTCCAACTCTTATCTTCTCTCTAACCATCCTAAAGCTTTTAGTACTAACCTTGGGCATTCCTTAACCCGAGTCTAGCTATAAGTCAAGCTACAACAATAAACTATAAGGAGGTAAACAACAATGGCTCAATGAGTAACCTTTTTATCCTACTAACAAACAAATTTTAAGCAAGTTATTTAAACACGCATATGCAATGCAGGTAAGTATGCGAAATGTACACATTGTGTACAGCCTACCAACAACTATATAAAGCACAATTTTACACCTATTATTACTTGGGTTGGGAAGTATTCAAGTACATCAAGACCTCAATCTCTATATCTATCATTCGATCATATATCATTTTCTTGGTAAACCCAAAGCAACGATCATGGCTTGGCCTCAAGTAGAGGACGGTACTCCTCAAAGCTAAGTAGATCCCAAAGGTTGAGGCAAAAACATATTGTACGAGTACGTCATACAATACAATAATAACACAATATAATTATAGAGCCAACATGCATGATCTCCTACTCTCTTGCATAATGTTGACACCCTGTATATTTAATGCATAAACTTGCAATATATGACCAGTTCATATTAAGGTTGAGTAAAAATTATTCCAGTTTACGGGTGACCAACCAAACATATATGATAGACACTCCAAAGTCTTACTTATTAATGCAATAACCAATTCTTAGTTCAGATATATTATTGTGTCTTTATTAAGCAAATACAATTAATCCAAGCACATGTATAAAATTAGATAGTGTTGTATACTATAAGCACAAAAAAGATAAGATAGGGGTTAGTATACTCAATAGCCATAGTGTCTAGCAATCCTAGTAATCCTCAATTGAGTCGATCCCAGGGACTACGTCACCTGAAGATTATAATTAAGTATATAAGTATTGTATCTTAGTTCACTTAGTTAGCTCTTTCCATCCTAAAACTTACACTTTTACTATTCTTGTATTTTGATCATAACTTTTTCATTTTAAGTCCATTTTTAGCGATCTTAGAGTCATTTTTCATCATTTTCAAGTGTTATTTTATTTGGTGAGGTCCTTTTTAGGTGTTTAGGCTTGTAACGTCTTAGTTTGGGTCAATTAAGTTTATTGGTCAATAGGCTATTTTGACTATCTTACTGTTTGGACCTAGTTTTAGGCCTTGGGCCTTACATATAACTTCTTAGGCCTTTATTTAAGTATTTTTAAGTTGAATTTTCTATCCAATTTTAATGGCTTTTGATTTGGGCTTTATTATTACTCTAATGAGCCTAAATAGACTTTTTTCCACTAGTTTGGGGCCTCATTTGATTAAAGGGCCTATAGAAAGTGTCTTTGATAGGCCTTAAGACTTAATGAACCTTTTATATTTTAAATAGTACACTTTTATGTTTTGTATTGATTCTATTCACATCTATTTAAGGCCTAAATTTTAATTCTTTTAAGGCCTTTTGGGCTTGTTTTACACTTTAGGGTCATAAACCCAACTCTATTAATCTTTTTAGGCCTAAGCCCACTTTATACTCTAAGTTAGGTCTAATTTACCATAAGGTTTAGATTTTCTCATTTGTGTTAATATGGCCTTTAACACTATTCTTAAGCCCATAATTAATAATAAATATATTTTAAGTCATTAACTTATCAATGCCTTACTTAACTTGATTAATCACTACCTAAATCATACTTAACACTAAATAACCATCTCATTAATTTAATAAATCAAAAATTTCAAACCTTAATATAAGCTACAAGTGGCAACTAAGAAGGTGATTTAGGGTTTCCATTACACTTTTTCATCTATTCCTTATTTTAGTGCATTTCCTTAATCTAAAACATGTATTTACTTAATGAAAGTTGATTTCTCTACCAAATGAAATGAAAATAAGTTGGGAACCCCTAAATGAAGGCGGTGGCATGCTTGTGGGACAAGTATCATTGAGCTTTTCTTAATGATTTATTAACAAAAGCTATTAATTACTAATCTCCACTACATGTTGATGCTACTACCTAAATCATTATGTTTTGTTCATGCATTATTCTAACTTAACCTTTAGGAATGTAAGGGCCTAAAATGCAAGAAACTATCATAAATCTTGAGGAAAAACAAGAAGAAACTAGACCTAGTCATTTATCGAAGTTAGGTATATAACTCCTCCTTTCACTAGTATGCCGTGAGCTTTAAGGTGGTGGAAATGATATGTGTGTATGTCGTCCAAGTGGGGTGGTATATGAGGGAGGCATGGGGCTTGGTGGTTGAGTGATTGGTGGTGTAGTGGTGATCGGAGTTATAGCGTATTGGTGGTTGATGGTGTGAGATTGAAGGTGTGTTTAAGGTGGTTTTTGAGAGAGGATTTGAGAATGTTTTTGTGAAATGAATGAGGATGAAGAAAATAAAAGAAAATGGGAGAGTAGGAGAGAGAGTGGTTGATGTGAGTGTAGGAATGGGGAAAGCAAGGTGGTGCAATTTGGGTGCGCATGGTACATGGTCCCTACATGTACCATAGACCTTCATATGCTTTTTACCCCTTTTAGGAAATCTTTGTCTTTGAAAGGATAATTGTCCTTAGTCTTACTAATTAATCCTCTTGTCTTTTATCATTAGATGCAATTATCTTGTTGTTAATTAAGATATAACGGAGATTAATTAGGGTTTAGGGTATAAGTAGAGCGATTAAGTACAATTGAGTCTAATTAAGTATACTAAGTGTAATTAGGGAAATTATAAGGATTTCTTACACTTTATTACTTTAATTTAATTAGTTTCTATTTCCCTCATGTACCCTTAGGGTTTCTTTAGGGTTTTGAGTTCGTTTACAATTATTAGTTCGCATATAAATTTAGTACTTAGGGTTTTAGGTAATTAAGGTATTTATTTATACTTAATGAATGATTTCACTACTTAAATTAGTTTTTCTCAATATTCTAGGGTTTTAAGGAAACACTTAAGGTTTCTTTATCGTTTTAAGGCTTCTCGAGAGTTGGGTTTCTAGGGTTTAACGCATACAATTAAGGTTTTAGTGTTAAACTTAATCTAGGGTTTTCTAGCTTCTTATTTAGGGTTAGGTTATCTTATTTAAGGTTTTGATTCTTATAATTCTATAGGATTTTAGGGATTATCCATTGACTCTCTCTCTCTTATCTAACTTCCAATTGTGCTCAAAACTCGTAGGGTCTATAGTAGGAAACTCATCTTTTCATTAATTCACCGAGTATGTACATGTATAATGAGGTAATTATAAAACTTATACAAAATAGGGCCTTAGGTTACTTGTGCTCCAAGTCCTTAAGATAAGCTATCCATCAAGAGTCTCCAACCTATAGGCTCTATTGCTTGCATCCTCCCTTACTTACATAGGGTCCTCTCAATTGGATGTGAGCTTTCCTTCCCCTTCTTGGGTACTAATAGCTTTTAGTTTTTGGCATACTAGGTTTCCAAGGTGGAAGACCTTGTACCTAACATTCTTCTTGTACTATCAACCCATCCATTGTTAATAAGTTGCCACTCAAGCTTGGGTAATCTCGTATGCTTCATCAATTATGTCAAGGCTCACTTGTAGGACCATGTAATTTGTATTGACTTCAAAATTTTAAACCCTGCCTCACGTTATCCATGATTAGGGTATAAGGAACCCCAAACCTAGAGAAGATGTTGTTGAGGACAAACACTTAGTTACTTTAGCAGTGATGCTTATGACTACCTAAGTTTTGACCTACTTTATAAAATAGTCCATGACTACCAAGATGAACTAATGACCCTAGACGCTTTAGAGAAGGCTACGAGGACATTAAGCCCCCATAAGGCGATAGGGCATGGTCTCATCATTGAATGGAGGTTGATGCTCAAGGTGTAACTGATGGGTGTGTACTTCTAACACTTATGAAACTTTTGAACCATCACCTTCACATTTACCTTCATGGTTGGCTAGTAGTAGCTAAGGCAAAAAGCTTACATGTTTAAAGCTTGGGCTTAAATATGGTTGTTTTCTATTTGGATATAGAGCTCCTTGAGGCTATAGATGCCTTCCTAGGGTCTAAGACACTAGAGAAGTTAATCATTGTATCTATAACAGTAGAGGATGTCATCGATGAGAGTATAATGCGCGACGACATAAGCCAATCTCTTGTCCTCAATCTTATCACTAGGTAATGCACTAGACTTCAAATGTTCAATAATTAGGTCCATCTAGTAAGACTCGGTTTGAGAAGGTTAGATCTCAAGTATCTTCTGTTGTAGCTCTTCAATTGTATACCCAAGGTGATATTATATGAAAGTGGCTTTTTGCTGTTATATGGTGTCGGGATGACTGTTGACATGAGCTTCAATAGTTTGTTTGCTTTTGAGTTCTCTGCTCAAGGAATCCAGTTTATCTTGCATAAGGTGAAGCTTGAAAGGAGACCTTAGACTATTCAAAGATACTTAGCCATAGTCTCTCCCTTAGTCTCATATTCTCCTCTTACTTGTGCCACAAGCATTGAGTTCGAGTGAATGTCCAACTTCTTTATCCTAATGCCTTTTATTATCTTCAAGTTGGCAATGAGCACCTCATTATTGCTTACTAGAAACTTAAACTTGAGCACGTATAGGACCTTAGTACTATAAGGCCCTTATAA
This sequence comes from Lumnitzera littorea, assembly GCA_024138015.1. Classification (NCBI taxonomy): domain Eukaryota; kingdom Viridiplantae; phylum Streptophyta; class Magnoliopsida; order Myrtales; family Combretaceae; genus Lumnitzera; species Lumnitzera littorea. The sequence goes on from JAMXBB010000011.1 coordinate 23,884,895, forward strand.
GGCTATTCCTACTCCATCCCCTATCACCCCCCACCCCTTCACCCCCTAACCACACTACCCGAGTGGAGAATCTATCAACATCGAGAGTCTACACTAGTCTGTCTAGTTTTGTTGGTGCTTCCTCATCTCTTATATACTCGAGTACAAAGTTCCTAAGGATTTGTACCTTAATAGCCTACTATGGGCGAACCACACTCTATGATCATTGAACTTTAAAGAATACTTAACCATATAGCTCGAGACATATGGCTTCTATAAGATGGTTCATAGTGGTTGGTCAGTGAAGACAATGATTGGGTTGGCTAAAAAGTAGGGCCTCAGCTTCCTCGCAATAATCACTATGGCCAAAGCAAATTTTTCCACCCAAATGTACCTAATCTCCGGGCCTTGCAAGATATGGTTGACGTAGTACATTAGCTTGTGCTCTCATCCATCTATTCATACAAGTATGAAAGATAGGGCTTAGTCACTAACTACCAAATACAAGTAAATTTCTTCCCCAAGAATTGGCTTAGAGAGTACAGGTAGACTCTAAAAACTGCTTAAGCTTATCAAACGTAGCTTAGCATTCCTTGATCCAATTGAACTTCAATGGGTTCTTCAGTAACTTGAAGAACTCAAAACACATATCAACACTTCGAGATACGAAGTGATTAAGCGTAATGACCCTACTTGTGAGTAGTTGGACTTCCTTGATAGTTCAAGGGACTAGAATGTCACCAATGGCTTGTATCTTATTTAGATTGGCCTCAATGTCACACTCAATGACCATGAATCTAAGGAACTTATGTAAAGTTTCCATGGTCTCGCACAAATCCTCTATATGGCCCTTCCTTTCCTTGCTCTTTACAATCATATCATTGATGTAAATTTCAACATTTCGTCCATGCTATGTGTTGGTCCTGTATAAGATATCAAAAAGGGGGGTGAATTGATATATTTAAACTTTTGAAAACTTTTCAAAATAAGAAAAATAAAATTACCTCTCTTAATAACTTATAATGGTAAATAGTGATATTTTAATAATTTAATATACAACAATTAAAAAAGGAAATTAAAAAAGTAAGGAAGGAGAATATCAAGCAGAGATTTTATAAAGCTTCAGTCTCTTACCTCTTGCTTATTGCTTTCTTTTACCTCTACTATTGGGGACCTAGTCTACATCAGTGGTGTCGTTCTACTTAATCCACTAAATCAAATCACTAAAAAAAATTACAAGAACTCGTTACACATAAACTTATCCTTATCCAATTCAACCTTATCCTTATCTGTATTTATGCATATCTTGATTTTTCAAAAATTTAATTCATTTAAAAATCCCCATGGATCATGATTCTATCTTGAGTGCAACAAGATTAAGTGTATTTCCCTAATACACCTAATCTAGTAGAGCTAGACCTTGTTGAATTCAAATCTAATATTGAAGTCATATATTTTCTTATCAACTTTCTAAATGACCTTCTGAAGAGTATCAATTCTTCCTTTCTTTGAGGCTTCTGAACCAATTTCTGAATGATGTGTTATACCACTTATGCTTATAAAGCTTCTGAAAAATTTTAGACTATTCTCCTTATAAGTTAAGTTAAACCTTCTAAATAAGTTTCTAAAGACAACTTAGATTTGCAAAATTAAACTTTTTGAGAACCCTTCTGAATGCTTGCAATCTTAGTGATTAATTAGTATTTATACTTTTTTATTATCATCAAAATATGAGAGATATCTAACATTTTCCCTCTTTTTTATGATGACAAAAACACTATTATAAAACTAGAACACAAAAAATAAAAATTCACTATGTCATGTAATGTGCGTACAATGTGTAGACGACTGCTGTTTTTTTATTTTTCTCTCCCCTTTTTTTGTTATCGTTCTTAATAAACTCCCCCTTAATCTTTATAAAATGTGCAAAATGAGGTGACTTATCAGGAGATTGTAGAGAAATGACAGGAGTCTTTTTCAAAGTTGGAAGAGGAATGAAAACAATCTAATATGTTGGTTAAGTAGAATCAATAGGAAGATTAGGTTTAGGTGGTGTGAGGGGATTATCTGAAACAGGAACAAATGGTTCAAATGGTGAAAGGTGAGGATCAGAGATAGGGATAGAAGGTTTAGATCGTTTAGTTGGTTAAGTTTGTGTAAGGTGTTCAAATGGTTCAGTAGAATGAACTTAGTTGATAATGGTTAGATTTAATTCAGTAACAATTTCCTTGACCCAAGCTTTAAATAAATCTTTCATTCCAATAATTTGATCCCTAATAATCTTCCCTACAACTCCTTGATTCCTTCAAAAAGTTGTTCAACAAAGGTCAAGCTTTCCCCTTGTTTGTACTGAACAAGTTGAAATTTTGTACCTTTTGAATCACTATCTAAAGCTGAACCAGTTGGTTCCCTAAATTCAATGCCACCTAATCTTCTAATCACTTTCCCTTTTCTTTTTAGTTCCTTTTTAGCTAGCTCCTTCCCTCTCTTCCTTTTCTTTTCATTGCCTTTTTCTTCAATTATAAAGACCCTTCTTTTCAGATTTGAGGGATAAACAAAGATTCCTCCATTATGTGAATGCTAAAGCTTGTCATTCACATAGATTCCCATTTGTTTAAATATTCTTTCACCAAGCTTAATAGGGCAAAAAGGATAACTTGCTTCTCTTGGAATTTTTAACTTCTTGAAACTAAAAAGAACCATCAACATATTTCCATATGGCCTAACATCTACATGCAACCATATGTATCGCATCATCAATTTCACAACATCTACCTGTCTTTTCCCTACCATTTCCAAAATTACCAATGCATCGCCTCTAGTTACAGAGGTTGCACTATCCTTCCTTAACAATACAAATGAGTTGACAGATTTATGTAGAATTCTAACCAACAATTCAAATTCAGTACTAAAGATGTCTCTTCCTATTCCCAATTCAACTCTATCATTTAATTCAATAAATAAATTCCCCTTTGTCAATTGTCTTAAGCTCTCATCCTCATGCATCTCTTTAATGCCAAAGCATTTCAAAATGTCTTTCTTTGTGATTTCTATCTTTTGTCCTAATACAATTGACTTCCAGACATATTGATTTTTGCTATCAAGCTTCCTATAAAATTAATCTATAAATTCTCCATATAACACACCACACAAATCAACAAGACCATTTAAACCCAATTTATTCAAATAGTCTTTCCAATAAAAAATATTCTTATCAAAAAATTCTACGTCTAAGTAAAATGAATATTTGATAGAAAGATTATTACCTTTTATAGTATACTGCTTCTTAGGTTTATCCTTTGATTTGAAGGATAGAGTTGTCATCTTAATTTTGGGTATTTTTCTACATTCTGGGGAGATTTTGAAGACTTCTTAACATGAGTAGCAGCCTTATGTTTCTGAAGAGACTTCCTTGGCTTTAGAATAGAGGCATGTTTTGAAGGAATTCTTTCATAAACTTCTTCAGATGGTTTGCTTAAGGAATTAGAATCTTTCGATTCAGTAACTTCTTCAGATGAATTGGATTCTTGAACAGCCTTCTAATTAACTTCCTGAACATGTTCACAATGCACCTCAAAGGCATTCTTCTGAATTACTTCTTGGGCAGCCTCTTCTAATGGTTCATCTTAAAGTTCAAGGGTTAGGGTTTTTTCAAACGTATCTAGGTGTGTTTCAGAGGGTGGATTTGATTATAGGATTACAGGAATGGTAGTGTCTTTCTCTTGTTCATCAAGAACGATAGGATTCTTGGGATCATTTTAGATTTTAGATTTAATCCCTTTAGCTATAATGCAGGTAGATTTTCTAGGTGCCATTAAGGTTGAATTAGAGAAAAACATGATAGAGGAATAAGAGAGATTTGTTGAAGCAAGAGAAAGAGAGAATATAAATGAGGCTTTTATAAGTGATTAAGCTACCAATGTTAGTAACGGTTAACTGAAGGGAGTGGATTAACTTAATGGACCTACTAAGGAGGATTTTGTGGACCTACTAAGGACATGTTAAGCCCTTAATCCTTGACGAGTCCAGCAATATATATATATATATAGACAACCTTGCATATGATCAAGAAAAGTAAATAACAATGCTTTCTAAATTAACAAAAAGGATTACAAACACCTAACTCATTATGAATAAATTCAAATCTCAATTCATCCAAAGGCCTAGTAAAAATATCAACAAATTGATATTAAGTTGAAACAAAATTAACACTTACATCATTATTTGCTACATGATCATGAATGAAATGATGCCTTATTTCTATATGTTTTGACCTTGAGTGATGACCTGGATTTTTCATCAAATTAATAGCACTAGTATTATCACATTTTATGGGAATGTTTTTACAGTTTAATCCATAGTCATTTAATTGTTGTTTTAACCAAAGTATCTATGTACAACAATTTCTAATAGATGCATATTCAGTTTTGCAATTAAAAGAGCAACTAAATTTTGTTTCTTAGAAGACTAAGAAACTAACTTATCTTCTAAGAACTAACATGTTCCTCAAGTACTCTTCCTATCTACTTTACAACCTACATAGTCAACATCTAAATATCTTATAAGATCAAATTTTATACTTAAGATACGAAATTCCCAATTTTACAATGCTTTTTATATATTTAAAGATCTTTTTAATTGCAATTAAGAGTGTTTCAATTGGTGAACTCTAAAATCTAGCGCACACATAAGTATTGAACAAAATATTGATGCGTAAAGCAATAAGATATAATAAAGATCTAATTAATCTTTGATAGAGTATTTTCATTTACCTTTTTCCCATTACCTGTGATGTCAAGTTTAGTTGAGGTACTCTTAGGTATTAAAGAATCCTTGATATTCTCAAAACCAAATTTCTTCAATATCAGTCTGGTGTACTTCTCTTGGTGAATAAATATTTCATTCTCTAATTGTTTGATTTATAATCCTAAGAAGAAGTTTAATTCACCCATGAGTGACATCTCAAATTTTGCTCGCATCAAACTTGAAAATTCTTAGCAATATATTTCATTAGTTACACCAAAAACAATGTCATCAACATAGATTTATACAACTAGCATATCTTTTCCATAATGTTTCATGAAGAGTATAGTGTCTCTTTTTCCTCTTTCAAAGTCATTTTTAATCAAGAATTGACTTAATCTATCATACCAAGCACAAGAGGCTTATTTAAGTCTATACAAAGCCTTTTTTTACTTAAACACATGATTTGATTTGAAAGGATTTTCAAATCTAGGGGGTTGATTAACATATACTTCTTTTATGAAACCATTCAGAAAAGCACTTTTTACATACATCTAATACAACATAAAATTTTTCAAACAAGCAAAAGCAAGTAACAATCTTATCACTTCCAATCTAGCAATAAGAGCATATGTTTCATCATAATCTATTCCTTCTTCCTGTTAATAACCTTTAGCTACTAACCGTACTTTGTTTTTTATTATTTTTCCATCCTGATCCAGTTTGTTCTTAAATACCTATTTAGTTCCAATGATTGACTTGTTTTTAGGTCTTGGAACTAGACTCTAAACTTGATTTCTTTGAAATTGATTGAGTTACTTTTGCATGGCCAAGATTCGGCTACTATCATTTAAAGCTTCATCAACTGAGTGAGGTTCAATTTCAGATATAAGAGAAAAATGATTTTCAAATTCTATAAGCTCAATCTTGTTCTTATTCCTAATATAACATTACTAATTATAAGCTCTAGAAGATGATCAGATTTAAATTTTCAAGTTGATGGTAAAGTATGGAAGTGTTCAGTACCTTTTGACTTACCTTCTAAATGTTTTTCAACAAACCTGGTATTAGCTTCTAAAGTGCCTCCTGATTTAGGTTTTGTTTTAGATTCATCTAGCATCCTTAAAGCTTCTAAAATACCTTCTAAAGGAGGTTCTATTACGAATTGTGACCAAGAACAGACAGGACCGGTCGCTAAATGAGTCTGACCTTACAAAAAGCTCAAAAAGAGTCAATGGGGAAAGGTACAAAAAGGTGAAAGCAAAGGACGAAAACAATAAGCAAAACCCATGAATAGCTCCAAAGGATATAATGCACTAATGGAACTTCCAAGGACTTACAGTACAATTCAATGTGACGCACGAATTGGTCCAATAAGGTTACTCACCACCTAACCTTGCTTAAAGGAAAGGATAAGAGTGATGCCAAGAGTAAACAATAGTGTTTGCGCAAGGAGGAAGGTACTCAAAGGTGTATTGAAGATTATTTGATCTCTTATAACTACAAGTATAAAGGTATTTATACCCACAAACTAGGGCAACTTGCCAAAAAGGGAAAAGACAAAAAGGACATTTCCTAAGAAGGGCAATGCACATGTTATAAAGGGGCAAAAATGAATATACAAGAAAAATAATCGTTGGTGCTATAGATTCTTCATGTGATACTATACACATGGTGATGCAACATTGGCGAGGTTATTAGGAGATGCGGATAAAAAGTGCAAATGCATAGGTTTGTCTAAACAAGGATGGCCTAATCAGCCTAGCTTTTTCTCTCAGCTTCTCAATAAGGAAAAGGCCGAGTAATTGATCGACTTGGTAATAGAGAGAAATTGTTAACTTGGCATACCATACAATAATGGGTGGTCATACCTTGGCAGGGGTTGGTTGGAACATAAGGATTCGTTGTGTCAACCCCTCTAATCTTCGAGTCTGGCTACATTAGGGGCCCCGCAGCTTGATTTCCATCGTTCCCTTTAAGTTGTTTTAGATTTGGGATCAAATCTGAATAGTGTTCACTCAATTCTCCATTAGGGTGATATGGACTAATGTCAACGATGTTGAAGGCATTAGAAACCCCATAGTCCTTAGGTAGTTCCAACCTACAGGCATTATTGCTGATTTTTTAGAGGACTCTGAAAGGTCCTTCCGCTCTTACAGATAATGTGTTTCTCCTTTTGTTTAGGAACTATTCCTTACTGAGGTGTAGCCATACCAAGTCTCCTAGTTGAAATTATTTTGCTAACCGACCCTTGGTCTTTTCAAGCATTCTTTTAGTAACCCGGTTGATGTGCCGAGTGACCTTATCATAAATGTGCTAAAGGGATTGTGCCCTTGCCAAGGCATCAGGGTCCTTTTGCGTGGGTGTGGGTACAAGGGCATGGTCGAGAGGCAACTCATGATTAAATCCATAGACCACTTCGAAGGGTTAGTGGTGTCATGTACAGTTCAATTGTAAGCAAACTCAACCACTAGCAAGTAAATGTCCCAATCAACCAAGTTCTTACCAACCGCAGGTCAAAGCAGTAAACTTAAGGTACGATTAACTACCTCTATTTGGCCATCAATTTGGGGGTGATAGGAGACACTGAAGAGTAATTTAGTTCCCAGCTAATGCCATAGGGTTCTCTAAAATTGACTTAAGAACTTTATGCCTTTATCAAAGACTACACTCTTCAGTACGCCACATATCCGTACAATCTCCTGTAAGAGAAGAGAAGCAATAGCCAAAGCGTTGTTAGTTTTGGTACATTGCACAAAGTATGCCATCTCACTAAACCAATCTACAACGACCATCATAGAATCTTTTCCTTAAATAGTTCTCGGCAGTCTAAGAACAAAGTCCATGCTTAGTTCAATCTACGGCCTCATCAGAATAAATAGGGGCATCGCCTTCCCTTGTTCAGCTCGACACTTGGCCTTTTTGCACATAGCATAGCTTTCGATCACTCAGTTCATATCTTTTCACATTGTCAGCTAAAAGAATTGGCCATTCACTAGTTTACAGGTTATTCTCTCTCCAAAATGTCTGGAGAGTCCTCCGTCGTGGGCTTCCCTAATTAATAATTCCTGTAAGGAACAAGTTGGTACGTACAGTTTTCCTCCTCGGAATAGATAGCCATCCTACACATAATACTCGTCCACTGTTCTCCCATCCACACATCTTTAAATTATTGGTCTAAAGTGCAAATCCACGAAGTACTGTTCTTTGATACTTATAAAACCAAACAATCTGGTCTATAGTTCTACTAAGAGTACATGCCTCCTCGATAGAGCATCTGCAACTACGTTGCTTTTTCCTTACTTGTATTTGATCACAAAATTGAATCCTTCAAGGAATTCAACTCATCTCGCCTGCCGCTTAGACAGTTTGGTCTGAGTTTGGAGGTACCACAGTGACTCATGATCGATATATATGACAAATTCTCTCAGTAGTAGATAGTGCTACCACACTTGCAGTGCTTAGATTAGTGCTAAGAGTTCTTTGTCATATACGGGATTCAACTGGGGTCCTTGGAGCTTCTCACTGTGGAAGGCAATTGGTTGTCCTTCTTGCATTAAGACAATACCTATTCCAATGCCTGAAGCATCGTACTCTAGCTCAAAAATTTTGTCAAAGCCAGGCAGTACTAACACTAAGGCAAAGGTCAACTTCTCCTTTACCTTAGTGAAATTCCTCTCCTCCTTTTCTCCCCATCGAAAGTCGATGTTTTTCCTCATTAATTCAATAAGTAGTGTAGTGAGGGTATTGAAGTTCTTAATGAACCTTCGGTAAAATAAAGCCAGTCCATGGAAACTTCTCACATTGGCACAAGTAGCAGGGGTCGGCCACTCAAAAATTGCTCGAATCTTCTTATCATCGACCCGCAAGCCTTCTCTACTGACTACATAGCCCAAAAATACCACTTCATGCTAGCAAAAACAACATTTCTTGAGGTTACCAAATAATCTCTCAGCATAGAGAATATCTAAGGCTGTTCTGATGTGTTCACAGTGACTCGGCAAGTTAGCATTGTAGATCAAGATGTTGTCAAAGTACATTATGATACACTTCTTGATGAGATATCTCAGCACATGATTCATAAGCCTTATGAAGGTGTTTGGGGTATTCGACAAGCCTAAGGGGATGACTACTCGTATAGTCCATGTCGAGTCTTAAACACAGTCTTCAACTTATCTCCTAGCCTCATGCGAATTTGGTGGTAACCGAACTTGAGATCAATCTTATTGAAAATTTTGGCTCCACTCAGTTAATCCAGCATGTCTTCTAGTCTCAGGATCGAATACTTGTATTTAATCGTGATTTTGTTCATGGCTCGATTATCAACACACATCCGCCAGGTTCCATCCTTCTTCGGCACCAAAAGTGCAAGCACAACACAAGGGCTGAGACTCTCTCTAACATATCCTCTTTCCAGTAACTCATTGACTTGACGTTGAAGCTCAAAAGCCTGCTCAAGATTCATGCAATAAGCTGGCTTATTTAGCAATACAGTATTGGGTACTAAGTCAATACAGTGCTCTATGCCTCAGGTCAGGACAACCCTGCTGGTAACTGTTTTGGGAATAGGTCGGCATATTCATCCAATAGCTCCTTCACCTCTTAAGGTAAATCATTCCACTCCTTCATTTCCAATAGTCACCTAACCAACAGGAGGGTCGGTTCATTGGCGTTAATGACCTCGCGAAGCTCGGATTTACTCATCACCAAAGCCTTCTTCAATCCACGAGCAAGTTTCATCTATAACTTGTGAACCTCTCTTGGCAGCATCGAATTCAGCATGATCTTCCGATCATCCTTCTCGAACATGTAGGTATTCATATAACCGTCGTAAATAACTCTCCTATCAAATAGCTATGGTCTTCCTAGCAGCACATGGGAAGTGCACATGGGTAGTATGTCGTAGAGAATCTGGTTGGAGTAATTGTCGATAGTGATTGGTAGTAGTACTTATCGAGTGACGTATAATATTCTCTTGTCACTTAACCTTTGCAACTTGTATGGCTTTGGATTCTCAACAGTCGGTAACCTCAATTTTAAGACGAGGTCAGTTGATGCCACATTGGTGCAACTCCCACTATCTACAACGTGGGCGTATGTCTATTCAATCACCATGTAGGTGATATGAAATAAGTTCTCTCTCTACTCCTCCTCTCGTGAGGGCTCTACGCTCATAGTGTATCGGACAACCATGAATAGCTGGTCCAAGTCCTTAGCATATACGTCTTTCTTAATCAACTCTTTCTTGGCAGGAACCTCCTCCTCCTCAGGTTCCTCATCCGTACTCTCTACATCTAACTTCGGGGTGTCTCCCTTAATGACTATTGTCCTTCGGTTTGAGCACTGAGTGGCCATATGTCCGAACCCTTGGCACTTAAAGCATTTGATCTAGCTAGTCTTCCTACTAGACCCTTACCCTTTCTTATAAATTCGGGTCGGCACTAGATCTTCAAACCAACTTTTCTACTCAGCTTTGACATCTATACTACTTCTTAGCTTGGTACTCAACAATGTTCAATTACTTGCCTATCCTAGTCGGCTAGTCGGCACTCTAGTCACTACTCGACTTCTTCTTTGCCTCTCTACCTGTTGGGCAATCTTAATAGCTTCATCCATTATGTCAAATCATTGGAGTTTCACAATGTCACGTATGTCTCCTTTCAACCCAGTGACAAACCTTGAAATTGTTCAAGTGGGTAGTTCCTCCACTTCGCATCTTATCATAAGCATTTAGAATTCTTAAACATATTCATCAACTGTTCAGCCTACTTGTCTCAACTCCTGAAGCCATGTGAAAGTATCTTGAAGATATGTTTCCAGTACAAATTTGTTTTTGAGTACCCTCTTCATCTCGAGCTAAGTATTAATCTCTCGGTACCCCTCTCTTTTTCTCATGGCTTGAAAATTCTTCCACTACATGATGGCATATCCAGAAAATTCAACAACAACAATCCTCACTTTCTCATAATCTTCATATTAGTAATAATCAAACACACGCTCTACCTTCTCTTCCCAATCCAGGTACTCATCGACATTCCTAAACCTATTGAAACTCAAAATCCAAATCTTCACATGGTCAGATGCTCTAAGGACTCATATACACTCCTCTTCAAAATACTCTTCTTCCTCCTTATCAAGCTCTCTCAGGTCTATCCTTCGCCTTACTCATCCACCAACTCCTCTACCTCGAAATGGTCAAGTTGGGTTCTGACCTCTACCAGGTTGAACAACTTGTGGAGTATTTTTTGCAACCTTAGTAAGTCAGTAAGACAGTGCATGAACAACTCCAATCAGATCTACCAAGAGATTAGCTACTTGATCAAGTCTCTCGTTAGTGCTTCTAGGAGTTCTCTAAGACTAATGCCCATGGTGGATAACTCTACTATCATCACCGTACCAATATTCATATTTGGGTCTATCATTTTTCCTTATAGATTCAAAATTTAAACAAACATTTTAGAAAGTGAACAACTAATAATACCGTAGTCAAATGAACTCAATAATTAAGTCTGTTTCAAACAGGCAAAAGCAGAGTATAACAGAACTCAGGAAGAACTAACTACAGTTCATACAAAACCTCCGCTTTGATACCAAGATGTTGTGAACCATGACCAAGAACAGACAAGGCCGATCACTGAATGGGTCCGAGCTTATAGAAAGCTCGAAAAGAGTTAATGGAGAAACGTATAACAGAGTGAAAGCAAAGGATGAAACAATAAGCAAAACCCACGAACGGCTCCAAAGGATATAACACACCAATGAAACTTCTAAGCACTCATAGCACAATTCAATATGACATACAAATTAGTCCAATGAGGTTACTTGCCACCTCACATTGCTTAAGGGAAAGGATAAGAGTGATGCCAAGAGTAAACAATAATGTTTACACAGGGAGGAAAGTACTCAAAGGTGCATTGAAGATTATCTGATCTCTTGCAACTACAAGTACAAGTGTATTTATACTTGCAAACTAGGGTAACTCACCCAAAAGGGAAAAGACAAAAAGGACATTCCCTAAGGAGGGCAATGTACATGTTATAGAGGGGCAAAAATGAATATACAAGAAAAATAATCATTAGTGCTACAGATTCTACATGTGATACTATACACGTAGTGATGTAGCATTGGCGAGGTCATTAGGAGATGCAGACAAAAAGTACGGACGCATGGGTTTGTCTGAGCAAGGATGGCCTAGTTAGTCTAGCTTTTTCTTTTAGCTTCTCAGTAAGGAAGAGGCTGAGTAATTGGTTGACTCGGCAATAAAGAGTAATCGTTAACTCGGCATACCACATAATAATGGGCGGTCATACCTCGGCAAGGAGGTACTCGGTCTTGGCAAGGGTTGGTTGGAACATAAGGATTCGTCGTGCTAGCCCCTCTAGTCTTCAAGTCCAGCTGCATTAGGGGCCCCATAGCTTGATTCCCATTAGGTTCTATCTTTCCTTTTGAATCAGTACGCATTGTATTGTTTTTGTTTGAAGCAAATGGATTTTCATTGTCCAATTCTTCATCAATTGTTTCTTCAATAAATTTGACATTTATTGATTCTTCTATGACTTTTGTTTCTTTGTTGTATACTTGGTATACTTTTAAGTTTAGAGAGTAGTGTAGAAAGATGGCTTCATTTGCTCTCTCTTCAAATTTTCCCAAGACTTTTCCTGTTTTCTTAACAAAACGCTTACAACCAAATGAGTGAAATATGAAACAGTAGGTTTCCTTCCTTTATAAATCTTATAAGTAGTTTTATTTATTAAAGGCCTTACATATACTCGATTTATAATATAACAAGCGGTCGAAGCAACTTCTACCTAGAAAATGATCAACTATATTGCTTTCATTAAGTAGAGTTCTCATCATTTCTTGGATAATCCTATTTTTACGTTCAACTACTTCATTTTGTTGTAGAGTATAAGGTGCGGAAAAATTATGAGTGATGCTTGTATCTTCACAAAACAAAATAAAATTTGAGTTTTCAAATTCCTTGCCACGATCAATTTGTAAACTGATAATAGAGAGGCCTTTTTCATTTTCAACTCTTTTTGAAAAGATTTCAAAACTTTTAAAAGTATCACTTTTATGACACAAAAATAAGATCAAAGTAAATCTAGAGAAATCATTTATAATAACAAGTCCATACCTACTTCTTCCTAAACTTAGAGTACGAGTTAGACCAAATAGATCTAAATGTAATAATTCTAAAGGTCTTTGAGTAAAAATAGTGTTTTTACTCTTATGAGATGATGAACTCATTTTATTCTTAAGACAAGCAGCACAACGAATATTGTCAAGAGTATGCAGTTTTTGGTAAGCCTTAAATTAAGTTCTTTTTAGACAAGTTCTCCAATTGTTGGAAGTTCACATGTCCTAGTCTTTTATGCCAAAGCATAGCATTATCATTTATTGAAATAAAACAACTTTTAAGTGATACTCCAGATGGTTTAATTAAATAAATATTCTTTCTTCGGAATCCTTCAAATAGCTTAAAACCTTCCTTGTTAAAGCTTATACATTTATTATGTTCAAAAACTATCTATATCCTTTATCACACAACTGACTTATACTTAATAAGTTATATTTTAATCCTTTAACTAGCAACACGTTTTCGATTGAATGAGGTGCCAAACCAATTGATCCTACTACAGTTATTTTACCTCTACCATTGTCACCAAACTTTACATAACCATCTTCCTTTCATTCTAAATTTGTGAACAACGAAGTATCACCAATCATATGTCTCGAACGTCTACTGTCAAGATACCATGTCCCTTTAATCTTAGCTTCATGATCTTGCATACATCTAAGCATAATCAAGTCTATTTACAAACCCAGTGAAGCTTAGGTTCATGAAAATTCAAGCTTGTGTTTTGAATTAAACCTTGATTATTGCTGAGCTTGTACTTTTTGTAATAGCAATATTTCTCTATATAACCTATTTTATTACAAAGAAAACAAGTATAAGGATTCTACTTAATATACCTATTACTTACCACTTTCCTTCGATTTGGATTCTTTTTTAAATACTCTCTATTCAACCTTCTATTGTACCCTCTAAAAGGATACTTGTCGTTGTTTTGAGGGAACCTTCTATTGTACTTTTTGATAAGTTCAAACGCTTTGTTGTTTTCCTTACTTTTAATCATTTCTTGATTTTCATCTTTTGATTTAACAAAAACTATTTCTTTCTTTGTCTTAGATGTTTTTCCAAATTTGAAACCTAGTCCAAATTTTGAATTATCCATCCTTTAGCTAAAAAATAACATTATGATTTCTTGTCACTTTCATCAAACTTACGGAACATATTCTTGATTGACTTAGATAAATCTTCTACACGATTTTTCAAATTCTTAGTTTCTTCTTTTAGAATTAGATTTTCATTAACTAAAGCTTTATAGGCAATATGCAATCCTTCGAAATCATTTTTTAGAAAATCATTTTCATATGCTAGCAACTTATCAGCTTGACTAAGTGCATGTTTCTCAGTTTTCAACAATTTAACCTCAAATTCAAGCTTAGATATTTTATTACTCAACCTAGAAAGAGCCTTGAGGAGTTTGTTAATTTCAACACATATATCAATAGGTACTTCTAAATCAAAATCAAAATCAAAATTAGTTTCAGAATCTATCTCAAAAAGTGCCATAAGACATGGATTTGCTTCCTTGCATTCTTCTAAACCTTCTAATTCAATTTCTAAATCTTTCAAGTCACTACATGTTGCCATTAGAGATTTGCGTTTCTTCTTGAATTTCTCCATTTTCTTGATTAACAAGGGGCATTCATATTTGATATGCCCAAGCTTCTTACATTTATAGCAAATAATCTCCTTTTTGAACTTTTTCTCTTCTTTTTCTTTGATTGCCTTTCTTGCATCAACAGACCGATTCTTATTACTGTAAATCTTTTAGCAAACATTTTCTTACCTTTTTTCTTAAGCCATTTGTTGAGCTTTTCTAGCTAGAAGTGTTATGTCCTCATCTTCTTCTTTAGATAAATCTTCTCCTTCTAAATCAATATTTATTTCTTTAGCTTTGAAGGCTTCAATCCTTTTTCTTATGTCTTCTGAAGTATTTTCTAATTTGAGAAAATCAGTTTCATATGTCATGAGCTTGCTGCATAGTTGACTTAGAGTTAACATTTTTAGATCACAAGCTTCTTCTATGGTAGTTTTCTTTGCATTCCAAATTTTGGGAAAAATCCTTAGCATTTTACGAACCATATCTACATCACTAATAATTTTGCTAAAAGAAGACAATTTATTAGTTATAACAGTAAATCTACTGAAAGAGTCTTTGATTTCACCACCAAAGAGAATTCGAAATGTTTCATATTATTGAATCAGCAAATTGATTCTTGTGTCATTGATGGTCTCTATACCTTCATAGGTTTGCACCAAGGTGTCCCAAATGTCTTTAGCAATAGCATAAGAAGCAATTAGATAAAATTCAAATCGTGCAATAATACTCAACAATAAATTCTTAACCTTTGAATTGAGTTTGGCTTTGGTGATATCATCATTTGTTGTGATAACAGTTGAAACTTTGAGATCTTCTGCATAAATAATTTGTTAAGCTTGATAGTCTGATGCCTTCACATAAGTCTCCATCCTGAATTTCCTATAGGGAAAATTAGTTCCACCAAAAAATGGTACCTTACCAGGATGAACTATTAAATTACCACTCGATTCACCCATGATTTTGAACTCTAGAAGATATTAGAGCAATGCTCTGATATCAATTGTTGGTCCCGTATAAGATATCGGGGGGGTGGGGTGAATTAATATCTTTAAACCTTTAAAAACCTTTTGAAATAAGAAAAATAAAATTACCCCTCTTAACAACTTATAATGGTAAACAGTGATATTTTAATAATTTAATACACAATAATTAATAAAGGAAATTAAAAGAGTAAGGAAGGAAAATATTAGGTAGAGATTTTATAGAGCTTCGACCTCCTACCTCCTGCCTACTGCTCTCTTCCAACTCCATTGTTGGGGACCCAATCTACTTCACCGGTACCATTCCACTTGATCTACTAAATCAAATCACAAAAAAAATTATACGCACTCGTCACATAAACTTTACAAAACTCTGCTCTACTTATCTATCCTCTCTACAATCTAGACTAATATAGATCTATAGAGTACAAATATACTTATCTCAACACTCAAACAACAAATAATAATTGCAAGTTACAAGTGAGAACAAAAGTATAAATCTCAATTAATTTCACTCAAGACAAAAATGATGAATGTTGAATAATTTGCTTCGGTGGAACTTTTTGAAAAAGCATCTAAAGGACTTTCTATGACTTTTCAGAAGGTATAATCTTAATCTCGATTTTTTTTTTTAAGAGAAATTTTTCCAAAATAGTCTCTAGAAGTTTTAAATCCTTTCTCCTTTATATTAAAATCTTCCAACGGCTAAAAATTTGAAGATTAACTTTTTCATGTCTATAAACACCTCATTTTTACCAATTTTTTTAATTTTTTTTTAATTGAGCCAAGTTAATAAATAAAGAAAAAAATAAAAAATAATAATAATAAATAAATAAACGAAAATTAAAAAATAAAAAAAGGAAAGAAAAAAGAGAAAAAATCGAGTTAGGTCATAGGAAGAGTCAAGTCAAGTTGTCTTAGATTGACTTGAGTTATTGGATTAGGTAACGAGATAAGGTGAATTAATTAATTTTGGGCCTTACTAATATAGAATAAGTATTTATCTAATTTAAGGGCTTAAAATGAAGATTTATTAATTTATTAAGTCATATTTAATTAGATCGGGTCGGGCTTGGAAAGAAAAGCCTAAACTAGTTAAGGTTTCTAAAGGCTAAGGTAAATTATAGAAGAATCGCAATCAAATCTTTCATATTTTTTATATGGAAGATTCGGTATTGAGCTTATAAATAACACGTTGGTTAGGGATTCAAAAAATGGGTTTTTTTAATCACACTCATTCACAACACACTCACAAACACGACACACACCACTACCCACACCGTCATACAACATCGTACATACCACCACTGCACACTACTACAACCGCCACCGTATCACCATTGCACATAGAGTAGAGCCACTATCGTGTTACCCATCACTGCTACCTACGTCACCCGAGCTACCGCCTACATCGCCTATCACTATCGCCCACGTCACTTGAGCTACCACCTAATTGCCCCACGCTATCACTCACACAGTTGCCCAATTGCCTTACGCTATCACCCACATCGCCCATATAGTCGCCTACTACACGCCTATCACACACACCTATCTCATACGCCCACAGCAACACCTAATGTCGCCTATAGTCACCCAAGCATCACCCAATCTCACCCAGTGTCACCCTACATAACACCCAGTCTAGCTCGTACACGCCCAATGTTACTCGTAGTCACCTAATCTCACCTACGCCTCACCCAATGTTGCTTACATCTCACTTAGTATCACCTTTGCTCACCTAGTGTCACCCATGTCTCACCTAGTGTCGCCCCTCGCTTGCCCAGTGTCACCCTCACTGGCCCAACACACGCCCACGCTTACCCAGTCATCGCCTAATGTCGCTTAGCACTCGCCTGTTGTTGCCCAGCTACCGCCCAATGCTCGCCTAACATCGACGATCTAACCTAAGTAAATTTTTATTTTTTTATTTTATTTATTTTCTTTATTCGTTATTATTATTATTATTATTATTTTCCATTATTAATTTGTTCCTTGTGTTTAGGTGCAGGTGTTTTTGGGTTATTATTTACTTTATTGCAATTTTTTAGTTAAATTAAGTTTTTTAAAATATCGTTTTTTTTTTAAATATATATATTAACACTTAGTGGTTTTGAAGAAATAAAAAATCTAAACTGAGTTTTAAAAAAAAATGAGATACTTAGTTAGGGTTTTTTTTTTTTAAATTTAGATTTTTTAGGTTACTTTTGTAAAAAATAAATAAATAAAAATAAATTGATAAAAAACGTAAACCTAACTCTGTTTTTTTTTTTAGAAAATAAAAATAACCCACGCGTTAAATATTTTATAAAAAAAAAAAGAGAATTACGACCAATTTGATCCCGACTAATGAGTACCTAAATACCTTCGAGACAACCGTTAAAAAATAAATTTTTTTTATAAATTCGTAATAAAAAATAATGAAAATAATTTTTAGCCACTTTTGTGAATTTAGATGTATTTTTAATATTTTTAGGAAAAATTATTTTAAAAAAAACCATTAATTTTTTTTAATTTTCACATAGTTACTTAGTCTTAATGGATTAGCCCTCGAATCCAATTTTCTGAAAATTAATTTTTTAGAATATTTGTAGACTAGTGGTCAAATTAGAGTTTTCTTGCCCGGAAATCCTAATTTTATTTTTTACCAATTAAATTGGTTAACAACTCCAATTTAAAAAAAAATTCAAGAAATATTTATTTCCTTAGTTTAATATCGAATAATTTATATTAAGCGGACTAGGTTTAATATAAGTTAAATTAAGATCAAAATAGAACTCGATAGAATTGGCAACTCCACTGGAGATGCCTGGTAGGCTAGCTATGTAAAAGTTAAAAGATTATTGATGAGTTTTCGTATTACTATTTACTTTTCTTTTTTTTTGTATTATAGTTACACTAACGATTTTTTTTTTTTAGCGATGCAGGCCTTAAAAGAAAAAGAGTTGAGCCTAATGAGCCTTCTAGGGGATTAGAAGGATTTCTTTTTTTAATGCAATGATCATTTATGTATTTAGACATGGTCGGATCTAGGCCACCTTAGGAACCTAGGATGGGCCGCTATTGTGTAACTCTCAGGTCGTTGGAGTAATTACCCCCGCTTAGCGGTGATAGGCGAGTCCACTCAAGCTTCAATGTAGTCTACTAGGCTTCTCTTCAGAAAGCCTTAAAGCTACAAAGCCTAGAACCTGTAGACCCCATACTCCTGCATCATGCTTTTCGAAAAAAGGTAGTAATTCTTAAATTATAGGAAAAACCCAATCAATCTACGGTTGGCTCAATATTATTCTTTAAGAACAAACCAACAATCCTCATATATGAGTATTTGCAAACTTCATGTTTTAGGAAAAATCCTATTTCTGACTTGCTTATATATAAAGGTATTTCACAACCACGGATTCTTTTTATTTCCTATAATTTATTAATCACCCATCCCTACTACAATGCATTTGTGTGTAACATATTACATTTTTTTAATATGCTCGTTTCTCTGTAAATATTTTATTTCCTTATGTTAAATGTATATTATTTTTTTATCGCTCCTTAGTTAGTGAAAAGCTGCACAATTTCTAAAAATTTTTTTGAAAAAGCTGCGAAATTATTAACATCAAATACAACTTTATTCTAAATTTAGTAGCCTTGTTGTAAATAATCGTTGCCTTTTATTTTGTTTATATTTTTTTTTTTGTAATATAGATATAGAAAGTCAAAGTAGTGTCAATCTAAAGCCCGTCCATGAAGTCCAATTGAACAAGTATTCCTTCCCTGAGGCCATCTAGAGAGATTGGTTGAACCAGCTTTTGCCTGCCAAGCAAGATCACATTCGCAAGAAAATCGGGCCAGTCATATCCCTCATGCAGGTTTAGCTCTACTAGCCTCTAATTCAAGCGCTTATCCATTACTAGTACCCTAAGTCTATAGCTTTCAACTTCAGCTTGCATGTATTGACACCCACCATAGAAGAGTACTCGCAGCTATTTATTGCCCCGCCCCTCGAAGCAAGCATAACTGTCCTAGATCTTAGAGTCTAACCTAAGAAATCTTTCATAACACTATTGGGAGTTAAGAGGTCAGCCTTAGCCCCATTCTTATCTTCAAAGGGCCAAAAATATCTCAGTATCTTAAGATTATAGAGTGCTTCTCAAGCCTAGACACTTATCAGAAGTATAGTTAGATCTTTTGTGGAGGATATGGATTATGGGCCAAGAAGAGAGTAAATGCTTTTATCATAGCAGTATTCAAGAGAGTGTTGTTTCCCGTCAGGTTCAGTCAAGTTCATTATAGGGTTGTTAAGCTAGTAACTCAATTCCTAGTTGGTAAATCTTATATACCTACATTACTGGAAAAACAGTTCTAGACACTCACCCACTTGAAGAAGTGGGGGCACGGTTATTTCATGGCAAACCCTACAATCCTTGTCGTATGGTTTCTCAGTCACACATAAGGGTATAAAGGGAATCTTCTCAGAGAGTCCCTGACTAAAAATATAAATCTAATTGACGACTTTACCTGCCACCTCAAGGTATTAGATGAAGCTCAGTTTAATGGATAAGTGTCAGTTATCAGCAAAATGCAGCCAGTAGACTTTATGTAAATAGCTAGATGGAGCTACTGCACTCAAGTCATCTTGTGGTGCCCCGACTATATAGGAGCCCCCCTTATCAGTATTACTGGCTGTACAAGATACTTCTTAGCTTATGTCACCAAATAGCTAAGTCTACTTCAAGAGATAGCCTACAGAGGCTCATTGGACATCGTCATAATAAATTATCAAGATCCTTGTCTACCCATGGCTACTCTGATTAAATGACTAGCAAAACTTGTAAAGCTGTAGGAACGGAGAAGTTAAAAAGATAGTCAATGTAGGAACTTTGAGGGGCAAAGTTGGAGAATACCAAGCCACCAAGCAGTTCATTTATGATCAGTTAGAGAAGATTAGAAAGATACAGTATGAAGCTCTGAATGTGTTTAGACACAAACCAGAACAAGTACGTCTTTTACCCATTGAGCAGGCCTACCAAGACACCATATGGGCCAAGGTTAAAGCCCAGTTCCAAGAAAGTAAGAGAATTGTTGAAGAGTTAAAGTTAGAAAATGAGAGCCTGTTGGAGGATTATCAATTCTTGAGGAGCAAGATCTGAGAAGGGGACGTTGCGGTATGAAGACTTATAAGGGAAGTTGATGAAGCTCATCCCAACTAGATTCATCGACTCTTGTAGATATAGGATTTAAATTTTTAGGAAGATTAATTAGAAGTTTTTCTTTTTTTTTCTTTTCTTTTAGTCCGTTGTACAAATTGGATCTTATGATTAATAAATTTGCAGCTTAAGTAAATAAAATTTTCATTAATTGCGTAATCTATTACTCATTATTATTATCATTCATTTATTTGTTTAGTTGAATTTTTTTACAAAAAAAGGAAAATTTGAAAAAAAAAAAACCAAAAGAAGCAATGATCAAGAACAACAAAAGTCATAAGAAAAGAGAAAAACAAAAAAAAAAATCTTTAATTTACCGAAAAGTCTAAAACTTGGGTTTTTGCATAAAATTTCGAAGATAGCATCCAAGCAAGCAAACTTAGTTAGAAGCCCGATATTCACTCGTTCGAGGGCCAAAATATCAACTCAAGGCGCTAGAAACATCAATCAAACCGAGCTCGACCCGAAAGTAGCAACTCTAGAAGAAAACATGAGTAAGATGGCCGAATAGATTCGAGCTCTCACTCAAGCTATTAAGATTCTTAATGATAGACAAGGATCTCAAGTCAACCCAAATCAGAATGCGGAAACGACCCCTCTCCTTGAATTAGAAGACAAAGAATCAACCCCTAATGCTAAGGTATGGAGGAAGGAGATCGAAGAGAAACACTACAAGATAGAAAGAAAGTTTATGTAGAAGTTGATTGAGAAAATGAAAACCCTAGAAATGATTAACGGCTTGAACAGATGGGGATGATTAATTTGTTAACATATGAAGATGATGACTTCCCGGAAAGATTTAAAGTGCTAGAATTTGAGACATATGACGGTACTGGCTGCCCGAAGCTCCACACTAGATTGTACATTAGGAAAATGGGAAAATACATGAAGTATGACATGGTGATGGTCCAGACTTTTCAGGACTGCTTGACTGGGCCTACCTTAACTTGGTATGCCCAACTGGATTTGAATGAGATCGATACCTAAGATAAGTTAGCAAGGGCTTTCTATAACCAGTATAAATTCAACATCAAAGTGACCCCGTTTATGTGGGATTTGAATAATCTACAAAAGAAAACCAACGAAAACTTTAAAGAATATGCTAAGAGATGGAGAGGCATGGCAGCTAGGGTGACTTCACCCTTAACAAAGAAGGACTTAACTTTCACCTTCATCAACACTCTTGGAAGCCCATATTACCAACATTTGGTCGAGTACCCTGCCTCTAACTTTGCAGAAATTGTGATCTCAAAGTGCCAAATTGAGGAAGCTATTACTGTTAGAAGGCTTCCTAATCCTCAAGCAGTTAAGAAGAAGACACCTCCCATAAGGTTTTCCAACAAAGTCAAAGAAGACACCATAAGCATTGTTAATATCGGTAACCTTATTAGACCTGCAGCCCCAGTAGCCATGACGGGAGGATCTAATCCCCTACCAAATCAGAATCAAAACAACTGCCCTTAAAGAAGATAGTTTACCCATATTCCTATTCCTTTAAGTCAAGTTCTTACGCAACTAAGGAAAGAGAACTTTCTGACATTTGAAATACTAAGGAAGGGGTAAAGACCAAGAGATTATAACTTAAAGCTTCATTGTGATTATCATTTAGGGAAAGTGGGGCACTCTATAAATCAATGTTGGAGGCTCAAACATAAGATCCAAGATCTTATTGATGCCAAATTGGTTCAATTGGATTTCATCCAAACTCCCACTCCTAATATAGGTAACAAGCCTCTACCGAATCATGGAAATTCAATCAATATGATCATTGCTAAAGTTTTTGAACTGGAGATTGATCTAAGCAGTCTCCCCATCACTATTGAGGAAATAACCTAGAATATGAGGTAAGTCAGGTATTTGCAAAATATGAATCTCAAAGATAGGACCCAAACTAAACCGACAATATATCAACTACTGAAGGATGGGAAGATAAAGAAAGCCAATATCATGGTTATGATGATCCCAAAACCACAAAAGAGAAGTACTTCGAAGGAGCTTAGAAAAAGATATGAAGCCAGCGATCCAACGGTTGACACCCTAAGAGAACCATCAGGGAAGTTTGAGTATTTGGTAGATTACACCGATTCACCTGTTGTATATGTTGGTGCACCACCTACTGGATGGGGTCCAAAATTTGAGGAAGAAGACAAACTTATTGCAAAAGCTAAGAAGATGGCTAAGATGGTTGGAATTGTCAGATATGGGCCTAAGTCGTTGGTTTTTTAGTACAATGGGAAGACTAAGAAGGTTGAGGAATTGGGAAAGCCTAAGAAGATTGCTTTCAATGTCTTAATTGCCCTGGAGAATTACAAAGCAGCACTTTTAGATTACCAAGCAATGAATCAGACAATTAAGGCCTCATCACCTATGGTCGGTGGGCTTATGCACTTAGGATGAGTTTATGATCAGAATGAAGAAGCCAAGAGGAAGTCTACTATAGAAGAGGCTTCTCGAAAGATCTTTGAAGATACGAATGATAGAGATCAGAATGTTGTCAAGAAAATAGTGAAAGCCAGCGATATAAGATAATGGACCAGCTAGCTAAAGTACCAGCCTAAATCTCCTTAATAGGCCCACTATTGTCATCAGATACTCACCGGGAAGCTTTAATTAAAATTCTAAAAGATGTTAAAGTACCCGAAAAGATTTCTACTGAGAAGTTAGGATTAGTAGTGAACTTGATATTTACAATGGATCAGATTTCATTCTCGCTAGATGAGCTAGGTAAAGAAGGAGACCAGTACATGAAATCCTTCTTCATAGTGGTTAAGTATGCAAGGAGAGTAGTTGCTCGAGTTTTGATAGATAATGGGTCTTCATTGAATGTGTGTCCTTTGGCAACACTAAATTTACTCAGAGTCGATGCAATTGAGATAAAGCCCAGCTCGATTTTAGTAAGAGCTTTTGATGGGTCAAAAAGGGAGATAATTGGATAAATTAGGTTGCAAGTCGAGATTAGCCTACTATTTACTATCTCTTTTCAAGTTCTGAATATACCGTGAACTTTCAACCTTCTATTAGGAAGACCGTGGATTCATTCAATGGAGCCAATTCTGTCCAGTCTACATTAGAAAGTGAAATTCATAGCCAACGGGTGATTGATTACTATTCTCAAGGAGCAAGACTACAAGATTTACAAAGAAACAACTATTCCCTATATCAAAGATGAAGAATTGGAGGAGCTAAGGTAGTAGATTTTCAATGAAGTTAGTTTGGTAGAAGAAGCAAGACAAGGGGCATAAGGTCATTTGAAATAGACTAAGGAGAAAATTGGAACATTTAGGTTTAGGTATAAGCCCATTGAAGAGGAGATTCAAGAAATGAAGGTTAAGATCAAAAGCAAGAGAGGAGATCGGTTATACCATGCTCACATGGAATTTCCAGACATTCGCCAGATGTTCCCAGTACTAACTGGTGTTCAAGAACCCGAAGTAGCTAGTCTATCTAAGGTCTTAACTAAGCAATGCAACATCTATCCAGACGAGAAGGAAGATATTGGCATACCAGTTTCCCTATGCAACTAGTTTTCTGTTCCCGTTAATAGGTCTCTTTAGAAATGCAAAATTAGATTAATTAGGAACATTTGATTTCAATAATTAGTCTAATTAGTTAGGCCTTTTCTTTCAGACAATTTAGATTCTTTCAGACAATTTAGATTCATTCATTCAATAAATTTCATTCCTTTCTTTCTATCAATTCTTCTTTATTATTTATTCATTATCTTTTTTCTTTTTTCCTTTATTCTTCATATCCGATAAAAACGATGAACGTAATGGATATCTTACGTATGTAATCAATAAAAGTACCAACGTCACCTTCAATTCTACTGGATCAGATGTCAAAGATGATATTGAGACTCCAAATGAAATTCAGGAGAGTTGGCGTCGACATGAACGGGGTAAAGTGATTATTAACAAATCGATGGATGAGATTAACTTGGGGACAGAGGAAAGTCCACGAAACTTGAAAATTGGCGATAATTTAACGAATGATAAAAAACAAGAGTTGCCCTAATTGTTATTAGAATACTTAGATATATTCGCTTGGTCTTATGAAGATATGCCTAATTTAGATTCATCTATTGTAGTTCACAAATTGCTAACTAAGGAGGAAATTAAACCGAAAAGACAAAAGCTTAGACAATTTAGGCCGAACATACTTCTCAATATAAAAGAAGAAGTGAAAAAGTTACTAGGAGTCGGGTTCATAGAACTGTTGGATTACCCTGAATGGATGACCAATGTGGTGCTAATGTTGAAGAAAAATGGGAAAGTTAGGGTTTGTGTAGATTTCCGAGATTTAAACCAAGAAACACTAAAGGATAACTTTCCTTTGCTACATATTGATGTATTAGTGGATAACACAGTCGGGAACCATCTTTTCTCATTTATGGATGGTTTCTCGGGATATAATCTAATTAAAATGGCAAAAGAAGATCAAATCAAAACAACTTTTGTTACCACTTGGTGAACATTTTGTTATTGTGTAATGCCTTTCGGGTTGAAGAATGCCAGGGCAACTTATCAACATGCTATGGTTGTTTTGTTTCATGACATGTTGAACCAGGAAATCAAGGTTTATGTAGATGATATAATCGCCAAATCCAAGGAGCATGAAAATCATGTAGATATTTTGCAAAAGTTATTTGAATGATTGATGAAGTTTCAACTGAAGTTGAATCCTGAGAAGTGCACCTTTGGGGTAACATTGAGCAAGTTGTTAGGTTTTGTAGCCAGTAGAAAAGGGATTGAAGTAAATCCAGATAAAGTCAAGACAATCGTAAACATACAAGCACCAAAGACTATAAAAGAGGTTTGGGGACTATTGGGAAGATTAAATTACATTGTTCGATTTGTATCGTAGTTAACTGATAAATGTAAGCCATTATTTAAACTTTTGAGGAAGAATGCAGCCATCGAATGGGAAGAAGAGTGTGAGCAAGCATTTGCTAAAATCAAAGAGTATCTCATGAATCTTCCCGTACTGGTCACTCCTACACTAAGATAGCCCTTGATCCTTTACTTAACGATTCTTCCTTAATCAATGGGATGCATGCTAGGATAGAAAGATGAAACGGGAAGAAAAGAGCATCCTATATACAATTTGAGCAAGAAATTCATGGAAGGCAAGAAAAAATGCTTAGAAGTGGAAAGGGCGTATTGTGCCATAGCGTAGGTGATGCATAGGCTCAAGCAGTACACTCTCTATTATTTAATAGAGTTATTAACAAAACATGACCCATTGAGGTATTTAGTAAAAAAGCCAACATTGATTAGAAGAATATCGAAGTGGCAGATGCTACTCTTTGAATTTGATATCAAGCTCGTAAGTCAAAATTCAGTCAAGGGACAGGCCATGGTTGATCAATTGGCAAAATACCCATTAGAAGATGGGGACAATGGTTCAAAAGCACAATTTCCCGATGAAAATGTGGTGATGGCAAATGAATTGAGTGGTGAAAAATTGGGATGGAAAATGTATTTTGATAGAGTAACCAACATGTTCGAATGTGGGATAGAAGCAGTATTGGTATCACTTAAGGGTAACCATTTCCCTATTGCAACGAGGTTAACATTCCCATACACCAACGACATACTAGAATATGAAGCCTGCATTTTAGGGCTCAAAATGGCACTAGATATGGGGATACAAGAGCTTGAAGTATACGGAGATTCTTCCCTTATAATTCTCTAGATCTTGGGAGAGTATAAGACGAAGGACAAGAAAATGATGCCTTATCACGATCATTTAAGTAGGCTAATTGAAAAATTCCAAAAATTTTCATTTACTTACAGTCCAAGAATCCAAAATTAGTTTGTTGACGCATTGGCCACATTAGCGTTAATGGTGAAAGTCATGGATGGGATAGAAATTCAACCCCTGAAGATTGAAGTGGAAGAAAAACCAACTTTTTGCTTTACAGTTGGAAAGAAGGAATCAAAAGAACCATGGTATCATGATATCAAAAAGTTACATCAAACTAGTGAATTTCCTAAAGATGCTAATAAAAAAAATAGAAAAACTTTAAAAAGGTTGGCTACTCATTTTCTATTAAGAGGAGCCACATTATACAAGAGATCACTAGATGTAACACTGCTATGGTGTGTAGATGAAGAAGAAGTCGAGAAATTAATGAAAGAAGTGCATGAAGGTGTTTGTGGTCCTCACATGAATGGGTATATGTTAGCTAGAAAGATCATGAAAACAGGGTATTATTAGATGACGATAGAATTGGATTGTATCAAGCACATGAGGCACTATCACCTGTGTCAGGTGTATGCTAACAAAATTAGCACTCCTCCCCAAGAATTGCATGTATTATCAGCTCCTTAGCCTTTCTCAATGTGGGGAATTGACATGATCGATCCAATTTCACCAACGGCTTCAAATGGGCATAGATTCATTCTAGTCGCAATCAACTATTTTACTAAGAGGGTAGAAGCAACATCATATGCCATGGTAACTAAAGGAGTAGTGGTTAGATTCCTAAAAAAAGATATTATTGCAAGATACGATACACCCGAGTCTATTATTACAAACAACAAGACGAATTTAAATAATAAGTTGATGGATGAATTATACAGCCAATTCTAGATCAATCATAGCAATTCAACTCCATATTTACCTCAGATGAATGGAGTAGTTAAAGCTACAAATAAGAACATTAAAAGAATCATTGAGAAGATGGTGATCACTTATAAGGATTGGCATGAGATGCTTCCCTTTTCTCTCATGGCTTATAGAACCTCAGTCAAAACTTCTACTGGTGTAACCCTGTATTCATTGGTGTATAAAACTGAAGCAGTACTACTGGTAGAAGTAGAAATACCTTCATTCCGAGTATTAGCAAAAACTTAGCTCGATGAAGTAGAGTAGGTGAAGAAGCAAATAGAGCATTTAAATCTCCTAGATGAAAGGAGGCTTGTAGCAATATGTCATGATCAGTGCTACCAACAGCGAATGATCTAAGCTTTTAACAAGAAAGTACGCCCAAGGCACTTTAAAGAAGGAGACTTGCTATTGAAGAAAGTGTTACCAAACACAAAAGACCTTAGGGGCAAGTTTGCTCCAAATTATGAAGGCCTTTATATGGTGAAAAAGGTATTATCAGGAGGCACATTAGTGTTGACAAAGATGGATGGCCCGAAATTAAAAGGACCAGTGAATTCAAACGCAATCAAGTTATATTATCCATGAAAACTGAGTTCAATAAAGATTTCAATTTTTCTTAAATAAGTTTGTAGTTAATATTTCATTGTTTACAAGTAAAGTTGATATCTATGAATGTTTCTGAATTCGGATGGTTATTGACCAACAAACACTTCACCAATAAATCCTTGAGTACCATGTTTTTCTAGCCCCATACACTTAAACACCAAACCCTTACCAATAAATTTGAATCACAAATAAATTGAAATCGAATGTTCTAAATAATTTAATCTTGTTTCTTTCGAAAAGAGAGTTATTGTTTAGAAGTCATAAAGAGTGGAAACTGAAATTTGGTGTCGAACAAAGCAAATTCAAGGCATGAGCATGGTTTAGTTACGAGACTCAAAAGTTTGGGAGATTTTAGAAAAAGAGAAAAGAAGAAAGAAAAAAGATAAAAGAGGAAAAAAGAAGGAAGAAACAAGCACCATCCCTTAATGAACTTTTGCTGATTGAATGGGTGAATATCGAAAGTCAATGTAAGAACACCAATTGGTTGCTATCTAAGAAATTCTTTAGTCCTAGGAAAAATAATCTTAAAAGTTATTTAAAAGAATTAAGCTAATTTTCAAAACCAACCTTAAAGATATCTATCCTCTTCAAATTAGCCAAAAATCAATCTCGAAGAGATCTATCCTTTTTAGATTAATCAAGTCGAATCTCGAAGGGATCTATCCTCTTCAAGTTAATCAAAGAAACAAATCTCGAAGAAATCTATCCTTTTCAAATTAACCAAGTTGAATATCAAAGAGATCTATCCTCTTCGGATTAAACCCAAAACCAATCTTGAAGAGATTTATCCTCTTCAGATTAACCAAAACCAATCCTAAAGAGATCTATCCTCTTCAAGTCACAAGTTAAAACTAATCTTAAAGAGATCTATCCTCTTCAGGTCACAAGTCAAAATCAATATCAAAGAGATCTATCCTCTTAGATTGTTTCAAAAAGAATCTCGAAGAGATCTATCATCTTAGAGTCACTAAAGAGAAACCAGTTTTGAAAAGATCTATCCTCTTCAGACAAATTAACCAAAATGAATCTCGAAAAGATGTATCCTTTTCAAATCAACCAAAACAAATCTCAAAGAGATCTATTCTTTTCTAATCAACTAAGTGAAATCTTAAAGAGATCTATCCTCTTCAGATTATTCAAGTTGGGTCTAGCAAAAATGGGTAACTCTTTTGTCTTTGTAGCAAAGTTCTAATTGAACATTACCACAAATAGGGGCAATTGTAGACACCTCATTTTTGCCAAATTTTTTTTTAATTAAGCCAGGTTAACAAATAAATAGAATAATAAAAAATAAAAAAAAAACGAAAATTAAAAAAAATGAAAAAAAAAGAACAGAAGAAAGAGAAAAAATCAAGTTAAGTCATAGGAAGAGTCAAGTCGAGTCGTATTAGATTAAGTTGAGTTATTAGATCAGATAACGAGATGGGTTGAATTAATTAATTTTGGGCTTCACCAATATAGAATAAGTATTTATCTAATTTAAGGGCTTAAAATCAAGATTTATTAAGTTATTGGGCCATTTTTAATTAGATCGGGTCGAGCCTGGAAAGAAAAGCCCAAACTAGTTAAGGTTTTTAGAAGCTAAGGTAAATCATGAAAGAATCACAATCAAATCTTTCATATCTTTGATAGGAAAGATTTGGTTTTGAGCTTATAAAAACGCATTAGTACACTCCTTCACAACACACTCATAAACACCACACATGCCGCCATGCGCTACTACCCATACCATCACACAACACCGCACGCACCACCACAGCATACTACCACAACCGCCACCATATCACCACTGCACATACACTAAAGTTACCACCGCATCACCCATCGATGCCACCCATGTCATTCGAGCTACTACCCACATTACCCATCGTTATTGCCCATGTCGCTCAAGTTACCACCCAGTCACCCTATGATGTCATCCACGTCACCCGTACAGTTACCCACTGTATGCCTATCGCACCACCCAATCGCCTAAAGTACATACCTACAGTAACAACTAGTATCGCCCGTAATTGCCTAAGCATCACCCAATCTCACCCGTGCACACCTAGTCTCGCCTAGTCACACATCCAGTCTCACCCAGTTGTACGCCTAGTGTTGCCCATAATCGCCCAGTCTCGTCCGCGTCTCGCCTAATGTCACCCGTGTCTCGCCCAATGTCACCCTCACTGGCCTAACATAAACCTACGCTCGCCTAGTCACCGCCTAATGTCGCCCAGCGCTTACCCCCTGCTCACCCGCCATCACCCATCCACCGCCCGATGCTTACCCAACACCGACAATCTAACCTAAGTAAACTTTTATTTTTTTTTTAATTTATTAATTTACTTTATTGACTATTTATTATTATTTTTTTCCTTTATTAATTTGTTTCTTGCGTTTAGGTGCAGGTGTTTTTGGGTTATTATTTACTTTATTGTAATTTTTTAGTTAAATTAAGGTTTTTTAAAAAATCTTGTTTTTTTAAAAAAAATATATATATTTTAACACCTAGTGGCTTTTAAGAAATAAAAAATTTCAATTGAGTTTTAAAATAAAAAGATAGTTAGTTAGGTTTATTTTTTTAAATTTAGATTTTTTAGGTTACCTTTTATAAAAATAAATTGATAAAAAAAATAAACTTAGCTCTGTTTTTTTTTTTAAATAAAAATAACCCACCCGTTCAATTTTTTTATAAAATAGAGAACTTTAACCGGTTTGATTCCAACTAGTAGGTACGTAGGCACCTTCAAGATAACTGTTAAAAAAGTAAATTTTTTTTTTAGAAATTCGTAATAAAAAATAATAAAAATCATTTTTAGTCACTTTTGCGAATTTAGATGTATTTTTAATATTTTTAGGAAAAATAAAATATAAAAGCTTATCAATTTCTTTTAATTTCCACATGTTTTTAATGGGTTAGCCCTTGAACTCGGTTTTTTTGTTCAATTTTTTGAAAATTAATTTTTTTTAAATATTTGCAGACTAGTGGTCAAATTAAAATTTTCTTGCCCAAAAACCCTAATTTTATTTTCTACCAATTAAACTAGTTGACAACTCCAATTTAAAATTTTTTTTTTTTAAGAATAGTATTTCCTTAGTTTAATATCAAGTAATTTATATTAAGCGGGCTAGACTTAATATAAGTTAAATTAAGAAAATCGAAATAGGGCTTGGCAGTATCTATCCAACTGTTAGTTTATTGAAGATAATCCTTACATATATTGAGAAGATCACGATCATTTGAATTTCAAAATAACTATCCTTATCTTGTTTAGATTAGATATTCATCAATCCGCAACTACCAAATAAGCTTCTGATTTGAATTCGACGAGGAGATATGCTTAATCAACCACTTCCAAATAAGACTTATAGTCAAGATTTAAAATTGCACAAACTCCAATTCAACCTTATCCTTATCCATATTTACGCATATCTTAACTTTTCAAAAAATTAATTCGTTTAAAAATCCCCATGGATCATGATTCCATTTAACAGGATTAAGTGTATTTCCCTAATACACTTAATCTTACACTTAATCTAGTGAAGCCAGACCTTGTTGAATTCAAATCTTGATATTAAGGGCTAAGGTTGACAACATTAGACATATCTAACACTCCAAAGTCTTTTAGAAGCTCAAGTTAATATACATTGTTATTGATCTTCTAGAGTATTCTAAATAGTCCTTCGACTCTAGTAGATAACTTGTTCTTCTTCTTATTAAGGAATCTTTCCTTATTTAGGTGTAACCATACTTGGTCTCGTGGCTGAAACTACTTGGCCTTTCTCCTTTAGATTTATGGTGGCTCTATCAATCTACTAGGTGACTCATTAATAGATCTGCTGGATGGACTAGGCTTTAGTTCTTGCTTCAAGATCTTCTTGGTTAATGGACAGCATGGGGGAGTAACCGAGAGGTAGTTCCGAGTTGAAACCATAAACAACCTCAAATGAGGCGTGCCTAATAATGACATGTACTATCCTATTGTAAGCAAATTCGACCATGAGCAAGCAATCATCCCAGTCAATTAAGTTCTTCTCTACTACAGCTCAGAGTAGTAATCTTAAGGTACGGTTGACCACTTTTGTCTGGCCATCAATTTAGGGATGGCAAGAGATGCTAAATAGTAGTTTAGTTCTCATCCAATGCTAAAGAGTTCTCTACAAATGGCTTAGAAATTTTGGTTCTCAATCTAACACCATAGTCCTTGGTACTTCGTACAAGTGAACTACTTCCTGCAAAAACAAAGAAGCAATAGCAAAAGCATCATTAGTTTTGGTGCAAAAAACAAAATTTGCCATTTTGTAAAACCTATCCACGACAACCATTATAGAATCTTTACTTTGGGCAATTCGGGATAGTCCGAGGACAAAATCTATACTTAAGTCGACCTATGGTTTAGTCAAAATAGGCAAAGGCATTATTTTCCCTTGCTCTAGTTAACTCTTTGCTTTCTTACAAATGGCACATATCTAAATCATACGATGTACGTCACACTTCATTCTGGGCTAGAAGAATTTGCATTCAATAGTTCATACGTTCTCCATTCCCCGAAGTGTCCAAAGAATCCTCAACTGTGGACTTCTCTCACCATTAGCTCCCTTATCAAATAAGTCGACACACACATCTTACCATCTCTAAATAGTAACCATCCTCTACATGTTACTCATCTACTACTCTTCTTTCTCTACAGTGCTTGTATATAGGGCTAAAATGAGGATCATTCTGATATTATTCTTTTATGCTTGCAAACCCTAACAATTTGGTTTGTAACTCAAAGAGTAGACTATGCCTCCTTAATAAAGCATCAACAACTACATTACTCTTGCCTTGCTTGTGCTTAATGACAAAGTTAAATCTTTCCAAAAATTTAATCCATTGGGCCTAGCATTTGGAAAGCTTGGATTGGCTTCGTAAATATCTTAAGGACTCATGATCCATATATATGACAAACTCTTTTGACAGAAGATAATGTTGCCACATACAAAGAGCTTAAGTCAAGGCCAAAAGCTCTTTGTCATTTACAAAATAGTTCAATTGCACTCCTTAGAGTTTCTTGCTATGATAAGCAACAGGTCGACCTTGTTCCATTAGCATAACTCCAATATCGACACCTGACACTTTGCATTCAAGCTCAAATACTTTTCCAAAGTCATGTAGAGCCAAGACCAGGGCTGAGGTCAACCTCGCTTTTACCTCATCAAAACTCTTCTCTTCTTTCTCTCCCCATATGAACTCTACATTCTTCTTTGTTAGCTCAATTAAAGGCACTACAATGGTATTGAATCCTTAGATAAAGCATCGGTAGAATGATGCTAATCCACAAAAACTTCTCACCTCAACACATAAAGTTAAGGTTGACCACTCAATAATGGCTCATGCCTTCTTTTCATCTACTCTCAATCCCTTTCCACCAACTACATAACTTAAGAAGATCATTTCTTCCTAATAGAAACAGCATTTCTTCAAGTTTTTGAACAACCTTTCTGCTTAGAAGACATAAAAAAAAAAATAGCTCTGAGATGATTAGTATGCATTTCCAAGTCAACACTATAGATAAGGATGTCGTCGAACTAGACAACAACAAACTTCCCTATTAGATCTCTCAAAATGTGGTTCATCAATCTCATGAAAGTGCTTAGAATGTTTCATAGCCCAAAAGGCATGACCATCCACTCATACAGGCCATGTCAGGTCTTAAAAGTAGTCTTCCACTCATCCCCTTGCCTTATTCGAATTGATGGTATCCAAACTTCATATCAAGCTTATTAAATACCCATGCACCACTCTATTCATCTAACATATTGTCTAGCCTTGGAATGGAGTATCAGTACTTGATTGTAATCATGTTAACAGTTCTGTTATCCATATACATACGCTAAGTTCAATCCTTCTTTAGTACAAGCAATGCAAATACAGTACAGGGGCTAAGACTTTCTCTCACTTATCCCATCTCTAGTAGTTCATTGACTTGTCTTTGAAGTTCGACACCTTGTTCGAGGTTCATCAATAAGCTGGTTTGTTTGGCAAGGCAACACCAGGTATCAAGTCAATACAATGTTCGATTCCTCTTAAGGGGGGTAATCCCTTAGGTAGCTATTCTAGGAGCAAGTCGATATACTCTCTTAGTAGTTCTCTGACCTCTAAAGGTAGTTTACCTTGCCCCTGCAGTTTTAGTAATGGTCTAATTAATGGGAAATTTAGCACATCAGCCATAATAGCTTCTCAGACTTAGCTCTACTGTCCAAAAACATATGCTAAGGTCTATCCTGCTTTAGCACAAGCAACACAAATATAACATAAGGGTTAAGACTTTCTCTCACATATCCCTTCTCTAGTAGTTAATCAACTTGTCTTTGAAGTTCGACAACTTGTTTGGAGTTCATCCGATAAGCTAGTTTGTTTGGCAAGGCAGCATAGGGTCTTAAGTCAATACAATGTTCAAGTCCTCTAAAGGGGGGTAATCCCTCGGGTAGCTATTCTAGGAATAAGTCTGTATACACTCCTAGTAGTTCTCTAACCTCCAAAGGTAGTTCACCTTGCCCCTACAGTTCTAACAATCATCTAATTCATAGGAAATTTTGCACATTAGCCTTAATAGCTTCTCGGAGTTCAGCTCTACTCAAAACCAAAGCCTTCCTTGACCCTCGAGTAGGTTTAGCTTACAGCTTGCTAACTTGACTTAGTGGCATAGGGTTTATCATAATCTTCCTTCCATCCTTCTCAAATATATACGTATTCTTATAGCCATCATGAATAACCCTTTGGTTAAAAAGCCAAGGTCGGCCTAGCAGCACATAAGATACACACATGGGTAATACGTCACAAAGAATTTCGTTAGAATAGTTCCCAATTGAGATTATTAGCAACATTTGCTAAGTGATATATAGTACTCTCTTCTCATTTACCAATGTAGCTTATATGGCTTCAGATGTAAGATGGTTGGTAATTTTGGTTTCTTAATTAGGTCAGTGGATGCTACGTTGGTGCAGCTTCTATTGTCCACTATGAGCACGTAGACTTGCTCATTTACTTTGCATGTAATGTAGAATAAGTTCTCTATTTGCTCCTCCTCGATAAAAGGCTCTCAATTCATTGCATATCAAACAACTAGAGTTAACTTGTCTAGATCCTCTACAAACAGATCTTCTTTAATTAGGTCAACATTAAAATCAACCTCATCTCCTACTTTTTTCTCCTCCTCTAATTCCTCATTTGTGCTTTCCACTTCAAACTTCAAGACATCTCCCTTAATAATCATGGTCCTTCGGTTTGAGCAATAAGTGGCCATGTACCCAAATCCTTGATACTTAAAGCACTTGATCTGACTAATCTTCCTTCCAAATCCTTGCCCTTACTCATAGGTTCTAATCGGCACATCACTATTAGGTTAGCCCTTATATTCAACTCTAATATCTACCCTTCTAGTCAACTTGGTACTTAATTGAGCTCTATAACTCCCATGAACAGGTTAGCTTGACTGACCAGGTTGGCTCATCAAAGGTCAAGTCGGCCTATTTCTTCTCTATCTCTCCACTTACTAAGCTATTCATATAGCCTTATCTAATGTGGTGAACTGCTGAAGTTTCACAACATCTCGCAGGTCACTCCTCAATCTAATAAGAAACCTGAATACTATTTGTGGTGATGGTTTTTCTACTTCATAATGAATCGTAAGTATTTAGAATTCCTAAACGTACTCATCAATAGTTTGGCTTCCTTGTCTAAACTCTTGTAGCCAAATAAAAGTGTCTTACAAATATGTATCCAACATGAACTTGTTTCTAAGTATCCACATTGTCGAGCCTGGTTTTTCACCCTCCCAGTTCTTTTATAAAATTAAGCCTTCTTTAAATCTATCAGTACTAAACCCTACCCATTTAATACCAATCCTCGACTAGGGTTTAAAGAAAACTGGTTTTTAATTTGAAAATACTTTGGAGTTGCTACCCGACCAAAGTCAGGAAAAAAAAGTTAAGTTATAACCAATTAAGTAGATTAGTTATAACTTAGCTACCAGTCTATCGATTAAACCATTTTATAAAACGGTTTTTCAAACCAGAGAAACTGGATTCGAAGGTTAAGAATTTTAAACCCTTACGGATACCATTAACTCTCTAAATTTAATATTGACCTTAAAAATCACCTTTCGAAAAAAAAAACTCAAATTTTCACCAAAATTAGATAATTTGAACAATCTAAACTAAAAAAGAAAATCAAGATTTTTTTATTTTTATTTTTTTTACCATCGCCCCATAGGTATCTATGTACCCACTATTCGGGATCAAACGTAAGTAGTTCTTTTTATAAAACTTTAGTGAGTTAAGTTGATTCTAATCTTAAAAACATGCCGAATTTACATTGTTAGTTCAATTTGGTTTATTTAAGAAATTTCTAAAAAAAAAAAGTCCTAAATCAAAAGCTTTATTTTTGAAAAATCTAAAAGTAGTCCTAATTTGCAAAGGGTCCATTTATTTTTCTATTTTTTGAAAACTTGATTTTTCTAAGTGTTAAAAACAATTTTTATTCTTTAACTTACGTACTTATTTATTTTATTTTATTTTATCTATTAGAATAAATAAATAAACTACTTTTTTTCTTTCCTTTTTTTTTCTTTCTTTCATTTTTCTTTATTATTACATTTACATTCACAAATAATAAAAAAAAAAACAACAATTAAATAATAAATAAATAAAAGAAATTAGACTTCAAACGCAATGAGCGCACAAGTTGAACTCGAAGCGAATTTCAAGTTGGTTGGTCTGACTTGGGTCGAGCATCGAATTTAGGTCAATTTCCAATTGAAGAAAAAGAAGGCAGTCACTTAGAGGGAGTCACAAGCATAATCGAGAGATAAACAACTGCAGTTTTCAAATTATCACAAGTCTTCAACCACTCACGGTGGTGATCAGGGAGTGTGGTGGTTAAGGTTCCATGGAGGTGGTTCAGTAGGAGGACTTGGGGGTCATAGCGTTACACAGGATTTGTCACATTGAAAAGCTTAGAGCTTTACAATGTTGGCTATGTGGTTGCCTTTGCTTAATTTCCTCTAAGCGTAGTTGTAAGTTAGAGAGAGAGTGTGTGACTTCAAGTAAAGAGAGAAAGAGTGGTAAGGGATTGATTGTAAGTTGATTTACTGCTCGTAAGTGATTGTGTGTCCCCAATGAGCTCCCCCAACACCCTTTTTATGCATAAATTCAACCTAAAAACTATTGAAAGCTCGAATCGACCTTAAATGAAAATGCCCAAAAGTCCATTTTTTTCAGAATTTTGGAGCTCAATTTGAATGCTCCTTTGACTAAATTTGGATACGTTATTAGGTTCAATTCGAAGTAAGTTATGTGGTAAACACAATCAGAGCAAGGAATTACACGTGTATATGTGAAAATTGTACGAAAATTGGAGCTAAAGTGAGGGGGTCAGGTGTTCTTGACTAGGAAAAGGGAGGAAAATTTGGAGAAAAAGAGGGAAAATTGAGAGAAAGAGAAGGAAGGCGCCGACATGGCGCCACATCAGCCACCTTCGACCAATCCCAACTTACCACGTATCATCATATAATATGTAGCAACTGATGTAGCATGCCACGTAGCTGACACATGGGGCTACATCAACACGTCGTCCAATCCCAACTTGCCACGTGTCAGGACACGTGGCGCAATCAAATCCTAACACGTAGCAATCCCTGATATGATGAAAAAAAAAAAAAAAACTTTATATATTCCCTCTAAGATTCAAACCCAAGACCTCATGCTCATACCCAATGCTAGGTCCATATACTTATCCGTTAGGCTATTAACCTATGCCTTATCTATATATGCAATTAAATTGCACATTTGGACAAATAAGTCTAAGCTAGATTCAAACCTAAGCTTAGGCCCAACTCTAAACTTATTTCAAAATTAAAAAATCTACTCTAATAAAATATTATTTCCTAAATTTCTTAAAATCTTCTATTTTTTCAACTTTTTTATTTTTTGTAAATTTTTCAATTTTCTAAGTTTTTTTCAAATTTTATTTTATAAATTTCTTATTACTTTTTTTTTTGTTTTTCTTTCTAAATTTCCTATTTTTGATATTTTTTCTAAATTTCTTAATTTTTTTCACTTTTTCTTATTTTTGTATTTTTCGTATTATTCTAAATTTCTTTATTTTTTGGCTTTTCTTTAATTTCCTTTTTTTTGTGTTTTTCCTAATTTAAGACTTATTAAGGAAATAAAATAAAAATAACATAAAAAAATAAAATAAAAGGGGTAAAACTTAGATGTCTATAACTGCCCCTCTTTATGGCAAAATTTGAACAAAACTTTGCCACAAAAATAGAGAGACACTATTTTTTCCCTTGGGATGACTTTGAAACAACTAATTAGTTATCCTAAACTCAATCTACTAGAGATTTTATAAAGAAACGAAACCTGGTCATATCTCTTTAGGCTCACTAACCTAAGTGGGAATATCTCTAAGAGATAAGCAATCCTACTTTGGAATTGATTTAAGGAACCTGGTTGTGCCTCACTAAGCTCACTAACCTAGGTAGGAGTATCTCTTGAAAACTAGCAACCCTAAATTGGGATGGATCTAAAACTTAGTCATGCCTTACTAAGCTTACTAACTTAAGCAGAAGCGTCTCTCGAAGACTAGCAACCTTAAGCTGAATCAATCCAAAACCTGGTCGTACTTCACTAAGCTCACTAACCTAATCAAAAGCATCTCTCAGAGACTAACAACCCTAAGCTAAATTGATCTAAAACTTGGTCGTACCTCACTAAGCTCACTAACCTAGGAGGGAACGTTTCTCGAAAACTAGCAACCCTAAGTTGGGATCAATCTCAAACTTGGTCATGCCTCACTAGGCTCATTAACCTAGGTAAGAGCATCTCTTAAGGATTAGCAACCCTAATTTGAAATCAACTAAAACCTGGTTGTGCTTTACTAAGCTCACTAACCTAAACGGAAGCATCTCTCAAGGACTAGCAATCCTAAGTTGGAATCGATCTCAAACCTGGTCATACCTCACTAGGCTCACTAACCTAAGTAGAAGTGTCTCTTAGGGACTAGCAACCCTAATCTAGAATCGATCTAAAACCTGGTTGTACTTCATTAGGCTTACTAACTTAGGTGAGAGCATCTCTCGGGGACTAGTAACCTTAAGCTAAGATCAATCTAAAACCTAGTTGTGCCTCACTAAGCTCACTAACCTAGGCAAGAGCGTCTCTCGAGGATTAGCAACCCTAATCTAGGATTGATCTAAAACCTTACCGTACTTCAGTAGGCTCATTAACTTAGGCAAAAGCATCTCTTAGGGACTAGCAACCCTAATCTGAAATCGATGTAAAACCTTAACGTACCTTACTAGGCTTACTAACCTAGGCGAGAGCATCTCTTGGGGACTAGCAACCCTAAGCTGGGATCGATCTAAAACCTGGTCATACCTCACTCAGCTCACTAACCTAGGCGAAAGTATCTTTTAAGGACTAACAACCCTAAATTTGGTGTTAATGCTGTGCTAAAAGGAATCGATGAGGGGAAGTGCCTTATGGAAGTTGGTGAATAGAGGGGAAATGCCCTATAGGCTTGCTTGAGAGAAATTTGGTGAACAAAGGGGAAGTGCCTTATAAGCTTGCATGAGAAAATACTATGAAGGAGAGTGATCCTATGGGCTTGCTAAGATGAATGTGATGAGGGGAGAAAACTTGGAAAAAAGACTGAGTTAAGATCATGTCTTCGAAGGATGGCTAAACACTAAATGCAGAAAGTGAATGCCTTATGGGTTGGTTTAAAAAGATTAGTGGGAGTAAAAAACCGGTGTAAATGCAAGTGTAAGATTCAAAAATCAATGTGCTAATATTGTGTGAAAATACTTAATTGGTCTTTGTCGATAGCACCCAAACTGTCAAACCTTTTTAAAAAGCCCCATAAAAAATAACTAACTCATGTTTTTGTCCCTTGTTATCAACCCGAATGCTCTTGATGCAAAACGTTTGAGAATTTACCGACTCTTTTAGAGAAATCATGGAAATTAACCCGATACAAAAAGCCACCTACTATGTTTGTCTCTTTGGAACTTTTATGAACCAAAAGCCTTATTCTTGACTAACAAACATCTATCGTGAGGTGATTGCTTACTCGGATTTCGCATTCCCTTGAAAAACAAACAATAAAACTCCCCATTAAGGGGCATTAATGAAGTATTTTAAAGAGTTTTATTAATTACCAATGTTCTAGATCTCACTCCTTAACTTCTCTCGTGTTTTCAGTGTATGGGTTAAATTAAATAGAGTAAAGGGAGTTGGACCTTTCAATGGAGAGGGTGATTTTTCCAACATCGATAATGAGCAAGGATACTAACTTTACTTACAGACAATGAAAATTAGACTACAATGACATTCAGAATGACTGGCATTCTCTATTTTGAGTAAAAATTTCCACTAACTTCTCACGAATAGTACAACTTTACAGCATCAACATTTACAAGGTCTTTTAATTTTATACCATCCATTTGAGACAAAATTAAAGCTCCTCCTAGAAATACTCACTTCACAACATAAGGGCCTCTATTATTAGGAGCAAACTTCCCTCTAGAGTCTTGTGCATTGGGGAGAGTCTTTCTTAACACCATATCTTCCTCTTTGAAGTTCTGAGGTCGTACCCTTTTGTTGAAGGCCCAAGCCATTCTTTGTTGATAACACTGATTATGACATAGGGTTGTCAATCTCCTCTCGTCAATTAGATTCAACTACTCGATGCCTTTCTTTACTCAATTGGCTTCGTCTAACTAAGTTTCTGATAGTATCCTGAGCGATAAGATCTCAACCTCTGCTGGCAACACTGCTTCAATGCCGTATACTAAAGAGTACGGTGTCGCCCCAATCAACGTTTTGATGAAAGCTCGATAAGCCATGAGTACGAATGGTAACATCTCATGCTAATCCTTGTATGTGACAACCATTTTTACAATGATTCTTTTAAGGTTTTTATTAGTTGCTTCAATGGCCCCATTCATTTGAGTTTGATAAGGAGTAGAGTTCCTATGAATGATTTGAAACTGTCAGCATAATTCTGACATGAGTTTATTGTTAAGATTGGTGCCATTATCGAGATTAGTGCCATTGTCAATGATGATTGTTTTTGGAGTCCCGTATTGGACCAAAATGTCTCTCTTAATGAACTTAACTACGACCCCTTTAGTAACGCTCGAGTAAGACAAGGCCTCGACCCATTTCTGAAGTAATTGATGGTGACTAATATGAAGGAATTCCAGTTAGATGCTTTTGGAGTGATTGGGTCGATGATATCTATGCCCTACATTGAAAAAGGCTACCGTACTAAGAGTATATGTAGTTCTTAAGGCAAGGCATTTATTTTATTTGCATAAACTTGGCATAAGTGACAATGCTTGATGCGTTTGATGCAATCACTTTCCGTTGTTAACCAATGGTACCCTAGCCTCATAATTTTCTTAGCCAGCATGTAACCATTCATGTGAGGGCCACATACTCCTTCATGTACTTCTTTCATTAATTTCTTAGCCTCCTTGTTGTCTACACACCTTAAAAGTGTACCGTCAAAAGAGCGTCAGTATAAAGTGGACTTGCTTATTAAGAATTGAGTGGCTAATCTCCTAATCATCTTTCTATCCTTTTTATCGGCTTCTTCAGGGTATGTACCTTGTTGTAAGAATGTCTTAACATCATAGTACCGTAGCGTTTGGTCGTTCATACCCTTAATTACTAGGCAAAAGGCAGGCTTGTTTTCAATTTCAATAGTAAGGGGCTAAATCTTGACTCTATCGGATATCTGGATCATAGATGCTAGAGTAGCTAAGGCATTAGCAAATTGATTCTGAGTTCTTGGTACATGATTGAAAGTGATTTCTTTGAATTTCTTTGTCAATTCAGTTAAATGCCAGTGATAAGGTACTAGTTTAGAATCTTTAGTCTTGTACTCTCTTCGAGCTTGGCCAATAATGAGTAAAGAGTCGCCATACACTTATAATTCTCGAATGTCTTTATCTAGAGCCATTTTGAGTCCCATAATGCATGCTTCATACTCAGCGATATTATTAGTGATAGGAAAATGAGCCTTATAGCCATAAGGTATTGAGTACCTTTAAGAGATATTAGTATTGCCCCAATTTTACACCCAGACACATTAGCTACCCCATTAAAGAACATTTTCCATTTCGATGGCTCATCACCTTTTTCTTTATTAGAGTTTCCCTCAACTACTAAGATATCTTCATTGGGGAGATTAACTTATACCTCTTAGGGAGTGCTATCGAAGGGATTTTCTGCTAATTGATCTAGTAAAGCTTACTCCTTGACTAAATTCTAGTTCACATACGTAATGTCGAAATCTAACTGGTAAAATTTGCCACTTTGAGATTCTGCTAATTAGGGTTGGTTTGTCTGTCAAATACTTTAAGGGATTGTGCTGAGTTAGCAATTCAAGCTAGTAGTAGAGTGTGTATTTTTTGAGCCGATGCATTACCCAGACCAAAGCACAGCAGGTTCTTTTAATTTATAAATATTTTTGCTCCCCTTTAGTATATTCCTTACTCAAGTAGTATATAACCCGTTCTTTTCCTTCCTCATCTTTCTGATTGAGTATGCACCCTATGGACTCTAGTAATATTGTCAAGTATAGGAATAAAGGCTTCCCAGGTTTTCAAGCCTCCAAAATTGAAGGGTTCGTAAGATATTCTTTTATCATTATAAAGGCCTACTTGCACTCTTCGTCTAAGTTGATCTTGATGTTCTTTTTCAACAACTTAAACAAGGGACAGCACTTGTCTGTAAGTTAAGACATGAATCGAGCTATATAGTTCAAACAACCCAACAAGCCTCTGATTTCTTTGAGTGTGTGTGGCAGGGGCAAATCAACTATCGCATTGACTTTATGAAGGTCCACTTCAATGCTCCTTTTGCAAATTATAAAGCCCAACAACTTCCCTAAAGTCACTCCAAAGGTACACTTATCTAGGTTAAGCCTCAATTAGAATTTTCTTAACCTATCAAACAATCTCTTCAGATTATCCACATGATTTTCTTCTTCTTTAGACTTAGCAATCATATCACTAGCATATACTTCAACTTCCTTGTACATCATGTTAAGAAAGATTGCTACCATAGCCCTTTGATAAGTTACCTCAGCATTTTTTAGTCTGAGAGGCTTCACTTTGTAGCAAAATGTGCCTCAAGTTGTGATGAATGTTATCTTGGCTTTATCTTCTTTAGCCATTCGAATTTGATTATACCCGGAAAATCCATCCATGAAAGAGAAAAAATGGTTTTCGGCTATGTTATTGACCAAGACATCAATATGGGGTAAGGGAAAATTACCTTTAGGGGTTGCCTAATTAAGGTGTCAAAAGTCCATGCATACTCTGACCTTTCCATTCTTCTTCATAACCACTACTATGTTGGCTACCCATTCAGGATAATCAGATATCTTGATAAAATCGACCTCCAATAATTTTTTGACTTTTTCCTTAATCTTTACCAAAACATCTGGTCGAAACCTTCTTAACTATTGTTTCCTAGGTTTAATATCCTATTGTGTGGATAAATGATGGACCACAATCGACTGATCTAATTTGGGAATGTCTCCATAAGACCATGCGAATACATCTTGGTATTCAAATAGTAATGTGGTCATTTCTACCTTTTAGTCTTCTTTCAAATTTCCCCTAATCTTCAACACCTTGGGGTTGTCATCGGTCCTAAAATTAATTATCTTAGTTAGCTCGTCAATAGAAATTCTACTCATTTCATGTTTTTCACAGGTTTTTTACACATCATTATGGTCATTAACATCGCGGGCCAAAGGTGATATCAATATTTTTATCACCTATTACGTGAGGCATTTGTGGCCTTTATTTAG
The DNA here is from genome assembly GCA_024138015.1 of Lumnitzera littorea. Lineage (NCBI taxonomy): Eukaryota > Viridiplantae > Streptophyta > Magnoliopsida > Myrtales > Combretaceae > Lumnitzera > Lumnitzera littorea. The sequence goes on from JAMXBB010000011.1 coordinate 23,928,603, forward strand.
ATCATTAGATCTAAAGAAAAGAAAAGTATGTAAAAGAAAGAGTGTAAGTAAGGCAGGAGTAAAGGGAAAAGAGACTGATTTTTATTTAGAGAAACTTTCTTTCGAGTACAATCATTTGAAGAACAAGGATAATTTATTTCAAAACTCTATAAAATGCTAGACCATGATTCATCCTTTACCATAGGGAAGACTTATTGCTATTCATAGGGATGGAGAACCAATTATTCAATTGTTGGGATTTGTTGGATGGAGCAGTCCCTTTATTTCTACTGGAAGTGTCCTCTTTGGTAGGCTTTGAGTTCTGGACTTTAGCCTAGATGAAAGTTTCTAACAATGGAGGGAAGGTCATTGGAGTTTGATATAACCTGTCATCTTTTTTGCTCTTAGCTTACATTCTTTGCAACTCCGTCATCGGGATGTGAATGTATCTTAGCCCATATGTTCCAAATTGGCCTTCTTTCAATTTTGGCCTCTCATCTTTCTCCTAATGAGTGATCATGCACACCTCTTCAAACATTTCAAGCCCAAAGTCCTCTTACTCCTCAATACCAATATAGGGTATAACCGTCTCTTTGTAGATTTTATAATCCTGGTCACCTAAAATCATGATGACCTAGCCATTAGAGATGAACTTAACTTTTTGGTGAAGGCTTGATAGTATGGCTCCTACTAAATGTATCCAAGGCCTTCCCAATAACAAATTGAATGTCCTTAGAATGTCTAAAACTTGGAATGGGATGTTGAACGTCTGTGAGCCTATATCAACTAGTAAGTTGATTTCCCTTATTATTTCTCTCCTGGATCTATTAAAAGCTCTTACTATTGTTGAACTCGACTTGATAATAGTTATATCAATGCATAATAGATCCATGGTAGCTACAGGGTAGACATTCAGGGATAACCCGTTGTTGTTGAGGACTCTTATTGTGATCATGTTATTTATCCTAAAAATTATGAATAGAAGCTTTGTGTGCTAGCTACCTTCTTCGCCCAGTTCTTCGATAGAGAAAAAAATTTGATCCATAGTGAGAATGGAATTGTTGATAGAGCCAATCTTTTCAACTGGGATTTCACGAGGGATTTGAACTTCCCTTAAAGTTTTGAGCAAAGCTTCCGGATGTAGATTTGACACCATCAAGAGACTCATTAGAGATATTTGTGCCGAAGTCTTAGCAAGCTAATTCATTATTTTATACTCGCTAAACTTAATCATCTTGGTAAATGTAATACCCCTTACATGCCTGGAGAGAGGAACTCTAATCATCAAGGCGCCTTTTGGTGTAACAGGTTGGAGTACGTTGAAACTCCGGAGTTAAGCATGCTCATGCTAGAGCAATCCCAGGATGGGTGACCTCCTGAGAAGCAGCTGCACCAAGGGACAAAACCATGCGGCGTTTCATGCCAAAGCGGACAATACCTCGGTGGAAGGAGTTCCGGCCGGGTCATTACAGAATGGTATCAGAGCATTCCACCAGCCGGAAGGGCGTGGCCTTGCCTGGTGGTTATCTTGGACCTATGTAACGAAACTGACGAGGGCGTCAGTTCTGTAAGGGGGGTGGATTGTAATACCCCTTACATGCCTGGAGAGAGGAACTCTAATCATCGAGGCGCCTTTTGGTGTAGCGGCTTGGAGTACGTCGAAACTCTAGAGTTAAGCATACTCATGCTGGAGCAATCCCAAGATGAGTGACCTCTTAGGAAGCAGCTGCACCAAGGGAAAAAACCGTGCGGCGTTTCATGCCAAAGCGGACAATACCTCAGTAGAAGGAGTTTCGGTCGGGTCGTTATAGTGAAGGTAGACAATCCTTCTTCAATTTGTTCATTGTTTGGCCTTTCTAACATGGCCTTCTTTTTCAGGTCTTCGCTTGGATCATAGATCTTACTAAAGTGAGTAATCCCCCCTATAAGAGAGCTTAACTACCCCTAGCTTATGGCTTGGTAGTTGAGAAGGGCAGTTTTATAATTTTCAGTGGCTATAAGTACATGAAAGGTGTATTGTTTAATTTGCTTCTCTTCTTGTCTGTAGAATCTATAAACCCTAAGCTCTTGGTTGGAATTGATCATGTTGATGGCGGGCCCTAAGTCGTCAAATATCATATTAATGATGGGCTTATGGTTCGGCAGAGGGGTTTTGTTGACATTTGGAGTAAGAGCCTCTATGAAATCTAATTGTACTGTGCCTTCATCAATTAAATCTTGAATTTTGTTTTTTAATCTCTAGCACAAGTCGATTGAATGTCCTACTTGCCCTAAATGATACTGACATCTTGCATTAGGATAAAAAAATCTCGACCTGTACCTTTCACTAGGAGCCTTAGAATGGAGCAAATTATCTCTTCTTAGTTTTTCAAGCACCTAACTAAGTGGAATAAGTATTTTGGTGAACTGCCTTAAGGCCTTACTAACCCGTGGTTAGCTTCTATACTGTTGTTGGGCTGGTGGAAGATTTTCCCTGAAAGAGACCCGAACATTAGTCCTGGCATTTAAATTGACCATGTTAACAGTAGCTTCTTTAGGCTTACTAGTGATGGGTTTAGCAGAGAGTAGTCTTCTATCTAATGTCTCTTGTAACTTACCAAAGGAGACAACACTTTCAAGTCAACACCCTACCGCCACTACTTCTACAAAGCTTTAAGAGGCTTATCCGATCAGGTAAGCGAAGTAGGGTCTCTTAAGAGTGTTGATGAAAGTTGCAATTAGCTCTTTTTCAATCACAAGGTAGATACCCTTGTAGCTAGGCACCTCTACCTTTGGGCATACTCTTTGAAAGATTCATTGTGCCTCTTCCTTAGGGCAACCAAATCCATCACAGTTGGCGCCACTTCAATGTTGAATCTATATTGCTCATAGAATGCTTTGGCCAACTTTTCCCATGTATTCACCTAATTCAGGTCCAATTAGGCATACCAGGTTAAAGTAGGGCCAGTTAGGCTGTCCTGAAAAGTCTAGACCATAAGCTTATCATATTGCACATACTTGCCCATCTTGCGTACATACACCTAGGCATGCAGCTTAGGGCATCCAATCCTGTTGTATTTTTCAAAGTCAGATACTTTGAACTTTTCTAGGAAGCTTCTATAATCATAAGCAGAGAAGTCTATTATGCCAACATGCTCAAATCCATCACACCCCTTAAGCATTTTCATTTTTTCAACAATTTGTTGAGTTAGTTGCATCTCAAGCTCTTTCAGTCTATCTTAATCAACTTCAAGCTTTAGATTGACTGGGAATGAGTAAGTGTTCGGCTCAAAAGTTAAGTTGGCCTTTGGAAATACCCCTTTTATTTCAAAGGATTTGAAGGCCTGATTGACCTTGGGGTAGGCTTCTTTCGCTTCGAGGGGTGAGACTTCAACATTCTTTCCATATTAGGCTTTAAAACTTTCTGCATTTAATGGAGCCATAGACCTAAGCAAGGCAATGCTGTCAACAAGAAAGCTTAGTTAGTCTGTAATCTTTCCCATTGTTTTCTCTAAAGATTAGAACCTTAGCTTAGTGGGATTAATAACTTCAAGGTTGACATTGCCATTGTTAGTGTTGGTGTTATCGTTTCCTTGGTAGGCCATTCCAGTTTGAGAACAGGTTTTGATAGGGCCTCTTTAAAAAGTTTGACGTTTGGGAGCTATCTTAGTGACCTGGTTCAAACCACTTCTCAAAAAGTTAGCACACAAATATTTTAATTTTTTAAAAGAATGCAAATGAATGAAATGCAAATGAGCTACACAAATGGAAAGGAGGGAATCAACGAATAATTAACAAAACAACAAGTTATTTATTATTTTTGAATCCCCGGAGTTTTATTACATAAAAGAAAGGAAAATATATAAATTCATCTATACTAACTTTCTTTTTTTCTATAAGCCAGATGACATTTTCTTCTCCTTCTTTTTATCATGCTTAGTTGCTTCCTCAAACTCTTGAATCTTCTTCTAAGCCATCTTTAGCTGGTGTTCCAGGGCATACGACCTTTACTTAAACTCTCGAACTAAGTTTTGCCATCTATCTTTTTCATCATAGAGGAGCTCCATACGAGCTTTTACTTAGTCCATTCAGGTCACCATTTCAAAGCTAAGGTGCATGGGGGAAGGTTGAATGACTTCTGGTGCCCAATACCGCATGGCGCCTGCCTTGTGAAGTTGATCGTATAAGTACTCTTTGGTAACCTAGTGCTTGTCTACTTCTCCTATGAATTCACTCAAATCAACGTTAGGGCTTACGATCTTAGTGTCCCACTAAGCTTTGATCTTATGAAGCTTGGATACTTTTTCTATGGAGTGGGGATCTTCGAGGTTAAGGGTGAATGGCTTCGATGAAGGCCTATGAACTATGTCCTAGATCCCCCCAAACTGCCTTACCATGTTGTTTGGATAGTAGCCTATACACCAACTCATTCCAATCAATGGTACGGCATGATAACCTTTACAAACCAATATGACTTCAATGCAATTGCTCCATCTGGTAATCTATAGTATGTCTTCAACCTGGAAATCTCATAGAATTTCTATTCAGAGCTAGGTAGGGATAACTTCTAGAAATTTGATCTTATTAATGAAAATGTCAATAAGATCAATCTTATTGACGAATGTACCCCTTATTAAATCTAACCCAAAACACTTGATATCACTGATGAACCAAACCATTAACAGTGCCATGCTTATCTTGAGATCTCCACAGCTCTTTTCTTAAGGAAATTAAGGTTCCTTATCTATTCAACAAGTAAGGTAGGAATATAAGACTTCCCTTCCTAGAATTGAGCCACTAATTCTATCACCCTAAAGTGTATAAGAAAAGACCTACTTGGAAAAAAGACAGTGGCAAACACTACTAATACATAGGCCTTGATTCGATTTTCCCTCTAATTTCCAAGAAACAAAGCCCATTGTTGGAGCTAGGTTCATTCTAAAACCAATGGATTAGGTCCCATATCTTGATAGCGCATTTGTTGTAATCATTTAAGGTCTCTTTTATCTCAGTCTTACAGATTCCTAGAATTTTGAAAAGATGTAAGTTAGACCGAAGCTGAGCTCTGAAATGTATATTTCATCCAATGGAGGAGCTTAGAGCAATTAGCTATATTCTTCCAAAGTTAGACTGATTAGGTGTGGCCTAAAATCAAAATGCTACTTCTTTGGGCTCCCACAAAAGGACTAAGGCCCTTACCAACATGATGTTATCATCCACTTTGGTTAGTGAGAGTATATGTATAATCTTGTTGGTAATGAACTGTTGTTCTCTTGGGTTAAAGGTTTGAAACCATTGGCTGAGTATAGGCTTTGGGTTTGTGGGTTTGTGGACATGAATCTCTTTAGCGAAGACCTTAGCATTAGATGAGCTGGCCATTTCTAAAATATTACAAGGAAAGCATAAACTACAAAGGACTATTTATACAAAAAGAAATTATAAAAACAACTCTTTATGTATATGAATTCTAGGAAAGAATACAGGGAAAGAAACTCTAAGTTTCATCATTTTTTTTCTTCTCTTTTTTTTTTTTTTTTACATTGCCACCTTGTTAATTATTCATCGACCCTATGAAATGTATGCAAAAAAGGATGGATTCTAAGGGTCCTTAAACTTTATGACCTCACGTGTTTATGAAAAAAAAAAATGGTTCCTTGGTCACATTGAAGTTTAAGTAAGGTAGCCTAATTGACCCCGAACGGTGGTTACCCTACTATGCCCGAAACTTACATAATGGCTCCTCGTCTTAAGGTCCTAAGATGGCCCGAGTTTAACCGTATCTATCATGTATTCATGATGCGAAAAATAAATTCTCCATAAATTAAATAAATAGAACTACACCTGCAAAGAAAATGTTAGTACAATCACGATATAAACAAAGAACGAATAAATAAATTGCCTTTAAGGTGATTTTTAGAGATCAATTTTAATTTTGGAAAATCAAATGACTAACCCTCTTAACAATCCCCAATGGAGTCGCCAAGCTATCGAGCCTGGTTTTTCACCCTCACGGTTCTTTTATAAAATTAAGCCTTCTTTAAACCAATCAATACTAAACCCTACTCGTTTAATATCGATCCTCAACTAAGGTTTAAAAAAAAAAACCAATTTTTAATTTGAAAATACCTTGGAGTCACCACTCGATCGAAGTCGAGAAAAAAGAGTTAACATATAATCAATTTGGTGGATTAGTTATAATTTAACTACCGGTTTATCGATTAAACCATTTTATAAAACAATTTTTCAAACCAAAGAAACTAGATCTGGGGGTTAAGAATTTTAAACTTTTATGAGTACCATTAACTTTCCAAATTTAATATTAACCTTAAAAATCACCTTTCGAAAAAACAAAACTCAATTTTTCACCAAAATTAGATAATTTGAACAATCTAAACTAAAATGGAAAATCAGGTTATTTTTATTTTTATTTTTTTACCGTCACCTTATAGGTGCCTACATACTCATTATTCAAGGTGAGATGTATGTAGTTCTTTTTGTAAAACTTTAGCGGGTTAAGTTGATTTTAATCGTGAAAACATGTCAGATTTACATTGTTAGTTCAATTTGGTTTATTTATGAAATTTCTAAAAAAATGTCTTAAATTAGAAGCTTTATTTTTGAAAAATCTAAAAGTAGTCCTAATTTGCAAAGAGTCTATTTATTTTTCTATTTTTGAAAACTTGATTTTTCTAAGTGTTAAAACAAATTTTATTCTTTAACTTATGTACTTATTTATTTTATTATTATAATTTTTTTATTTTATCTATTAGACTAAATAAATAAATTACTTTATTTCTTTTCTTTTTTTTTTCCTTTCTTTCTTTTTTTTTTATTATTACATTACATTCACAAATAATAAAAAAACAACAAAATAATAAATAAAAGAAATTGGACTTCGAATGCAGTGGGCACATAGGTTAGACTTGGAGCGGATTTTGGGTCGGCTAGTTAGACTCGGGTTAGTCATTAGATCTGGGTCGGTTTCCAATTGAAGAAGAAGAAGAAGGTAGTCACCTAAAGGGAGTCACGGGCATGATCGAAGGGTAAATGATTGCCGTCTTCAAATGATCACAGGAGTGATACGGAGGTAAATGGCTGCTATCATCAAATGATCATGGGCATGATACAGGGGTGGATGGCTACTATCTTCAACCGCTCATGGTCATGATCGAGGAGTGTAGTGCTTAGTGTTCCATAGAGGTGGTTTAGTAAGAAAACTTAGGGGTCATGGCATTGCACGAAGGTTGTCGTGTTGAAAAGCTTAAAGTTTCATAATGTTGGATGCATGGTTGGCTTTGCTTGATTTCCTTTAAGCGTGGATGCAAGTTAAAGAAAGAGAGTATAACTTCGAGTAGAGAGAGAAAGAGTGGTGAGGGAGTGATTATAAGTAGATTTATTGCTCATAAGTGATTGTGTGTCCCCAATGAGCTCCCCTAATACTCCTTTTATACATGAATTCAACCTAAAAACTATGGAAAGCTTGAATCGGCCTTGAATGCAAATACTCGAAAATCTAGTTTTTTCCGAATTTTAGAGCTCGATTTGAATGCTCCTTTGATTGAATTTAGACATGTTATTGGGTTCAATTTGAAGTAGGCTATGTGGTAAACATAATCAAAGTAAGGAATTGCACTTGTGTATGTGAAAATTGTATGAAAATTAGAGTTGAAGTGAGGGGGTCAGGTGTTCTTGACTAGGAAAGAGGAAGAAAATCTAGAGAAAAAGAAAGAAAACCGAGAGAAAGAGATGGAAGGCACCGACGTGGTATCAACGTAATGCCACGTTAGCTACCTTCGACCAATCCCAGCTTACCACGTGTCATCATGTGACACATAGTAACTGATGTAGCATGCTACGTAGCTAACACATGACACCACATTAGCACGTTGTCCAATCCCAACTTACCACATGTCAAGATACATGGTGCAATCAAATCCTAACATGTGGCAATCTCTGATGTGGTGAAAAATAACAAAAAACTTCCTATGCTCCCTTTAAGATTCAAACCTAAGACCTCATGCCCATACCCAATGCTTTATTCATGTGCTTATCCGTTAAGCCATTGGCTTATGTCTTGTTCATATGTGCAATATGGATAGTTAGTCTAGGCCCAACTTCTAAACTTATTTCAAAATTAAAAAAATCTACCTTAATAAAATGCTATTTCCTAAATTCCTTAACATCTTCTATTTTTTCAACTTTTTTTTTTATTTTTTTGTAAATTTTTCAATTTTCTACCTTTTTTTAAATTTTTTTTCTAAATTTGTTATTACTTTTTTTTGTTTTCTTTCTAAATTTCTTATTTTTGATATTTTTTCAAATTTCTTAATTTTTTGTGTTTTTTTTTTTGTATTTTTCTAAAATTCTTATTTTTTATGGATTTCTTTATTTTTTTAGGTTTTCTTTAATTTCCTATTTTTTTTTGTTTTTCCTAATTTAAGACCTATCGAGAAAATAAAATAAAAGGGGCAAAAATTGGATGTCTATACTCTTCATCTCAAGCAAAGTATTCACCTCTCTATATCATTCTCGCCTGCTTATGATTTAGCAATTCTTTCGCTATATTATGTCATAGCTTGAGAATTCAACAGTAGTAGTCTTTATCTTCTCTCGATGCTCGTACTGGTAATAATCAAAGTACGCTCAACCTTCTCCTCCTAATCTAAATAATCATCTGTACTCTTAAAACCATTAAAGCTCAGTGTGATACTACTTCTCCATCATCATCCATATCACCTAAATTGATCTTTCTTCAAACTCGTCCTCCTACTCCTCCACCTCGAACTTATCAAGCTAGGATCTATCCTTTAGCAAGCCGAGCAACTTATGGAGTGTTTTACATGGCCTCAACAAGTGGATAAACCATTACATGAACAGTTCTAGTTAAATTAGCTACGAGGTTGGTTACCTCACCAAGTCTTTCATCTATCCTCTTAGGGGTACCCTAAGATTATTAGCTATGGTGGACAGCACCACTATTGTCATCCCCAGTTCCAATGTTAAGACTTGGGTCCATCATTTTCTTCAATAAACTCATTAACAAACTTAAGTTCTAAGAAGCAACATATATAGTTCTTCATGTTGAACAACATAAACATACACTTTTCCTCATGAAGATTCAACTAATTTGTGAACACACCAACTCCTTCAAGGAACAATAAACCCAACTGAAACTTGCTCTGTTTTCGAGTGTTCAAAACAGTGTAAAATAAAGTATACATGAAAGCAACTACTACACCCTTTAACTTATGCAAACACTTTGTGAATCTTTACACAACCTTAACACACTACCATAGCAAATACTACTTCACAAAAAACTCAAATACAACTTATATAAATAAAACCTCCGCTCTAATACTAAAATGATGCAAACAAAAGCCAAAGACTGACAAGGCTGGTTGCAAAGATCGGTCCAAGCTTGAAGAAAGTGATGGGAATCATGTGAAAACAAGAAAACCCATGAATAGCTCCAAGGATATGATGCACTAAGGAACTTCTAAGGACTCACGATATAACTCGACATAATACATGAGATAGTTTGATGAGGGTACTTGTCACCTAGCCTTACTTAAGAGTTAGGATAAGAGTGATGTAAGAAAATAAGTTGTGAGCACTTTTAAGAAAGGAAGAGTATTCAATATTCTGATGTGAGATATAAGATGATTGCGGCTACATGTACGGTGGTTATTTATACTCAAAAAGTTAGGACAACTTACCTAAAATGGAAAAGACTAAAAAGGATAGTATCAAAAAGAAGTATTGTACAAAGAATGTCATGACCCTAAAAGGGACCTAGTAGGATAACCTATAATTTTCATATCATAAATGCACCCATGATACGAAAACTACCTTGTAAGTCAAAGATTACATGACTCTAAACAATTAATCACTAAGGTTTTGAATTTTTAATTAATTAACTTAATATAAAATATAAGTGACTATGGATATCCGATATTTTACAGTCCACCAGAACCATAGAAAATCGGTATCCCCTACCAAATGCTAAGATAAAGTAAAACATCTCAATAATTTACAAGAAATACTATATTATACATAATCTTATATAAATATTTTCTACATCAATGGTTTCTATATCAACTATTTACATTTCTATCAACTCTAGTATTATCAAACCTATTTCTTATTTGTACTCTGATCTTATGATTTTTTTCTAATCCCTGCTTTAAGGTACCTGCAGAAGAAACTGTAGGGAAATGAGCAAACTACGACTCAGTGAATTTGTTCCTCATTACTAACGTTCAAGTGAGTTATCAAACAAACATTATTAGCACACATGCAAGCTATCTACATACAAAATGAATATAAGCGTGATGAAGAAGGGCAATCACTCATTCTTAAAACCAGCATTCTTAAGACCAAAGAGTCGAGCGAAAGGGGGGGGGAAGCTCGTAAGCAACACATCCATAGGAGTCTAGAACTATGGAAGGTATAGATTTACGTTGTCGACAAATCGATTTTTCCTCTGTACTTACCCATACGGAGCACCTCACCTTAACTGCATGAAGCTTTCTAAGGGCATTGTCCCACTAGACATTACTCAACTATTACCTTAGTCCGAATATCAACAATTAATATAGGTAAACCCTAACTAAGGCCGCCTACTAAACATATCAAAGGCCCCTCAAGCACAAATAGTGAATCCATCTCATTATTAACAAATATTCAAGGCCCTATGGGCATAAATATGCTAGTCCTCTCGAAATTAATTAGAGATGTTATGCTAACTTTACTTTAACAATAAAAATATCATTCATGAACACTATGAGCCCTTATAGAAATCATATAAAATTTATTTAGGATTGGAAAAATGTTTTTGAAAAAAAATACTTTTTTCAAAAATCTACAAAAATAGCACTCTCCATCAGTATACCAATTAGGTCACAAATATGCGATAAGCATAATTAGTTATTTTAGTCGAACAGTTATATTTACTAGTTTAAGAAAGTAATCACACGGATGATAGCACACAAAGCAATAAGTCATCCAATCAAACAATCATATTAACCAACAAGTAGCATACAAATAACAAATCATAAGAACTCCCTCACTCGGGTTATGCTCACTTTCCCAACCTTTAAGAATTCTAAGATTTGATAATCGAATATTTAAAAGATAAAAAAGCTTATAAGTATTCTGAAAAATTAGGTTTCCCTATTAACTAAATATCTATAATTATTTGCCTAATTTCCCACTTTAAGAAACAGAAGGATTTTTTTCTTCTTCTTTTTTTCTCTTTTTTTTTCTATTTATTTTCTTTTTCCTTTTTTTAATTTATTACATTTATAATTGCATTTACAATATTAAAAAAAATTAAATAAAAAACAAAACAAAAAAGAAAAGATAGGAAAATAGACAAGAGTTAGACTTGCAAGAGCACACAAGTCGAGTTGATGGGTCTTGGAGCGGTTCAGGTTGGATTCAGGATCAAATGAACCGATTTGTAGAAGGAAACAAAGGTGTCAACCGAGAGGGGGGGGGGGGTAGGCGATGGATTGCTCCAAAGTAGTTCTAGGCCTATTTTTTTACGAACGAGGGTAGTTTTGTAGGTTTCTTATTAGGGTTAGTAAGGGTAAGAGCTATGCCATGGCCAACAACGGCCGTTTAGGAGGTGGTTATTGTTTAGGCGGTTGCAGTAGTTGTTGGGTAAGCGGTTCGATGGCCATTGGCATTGAAGGGGGCAGTAAACAAGGGTTTTTGACCACTACAAGCTCAGTCGTAGTAGTAGTTTGGATTGAAAACCACCCTAACGTAATGTAAGTCCTAGAACCAGCCACTTGGGGTTCCAATCGATTGAAAGATCTAATCGAGCCTAAATTATAAAGTACAAATAGAAAAATTAATAAAAGTGATCCTGTAAGTTTGAATTTAAGAAAATAAGTAATAAAATAAAAGAATATAAAATTTCCAAATTTTAAGTATATAACTCGTTATTTATCGAAAATACGTAAAATGCATTCCAATAACTAACGAATCACTAGAGATAAATTATATGTATACTAAAAATCATAGAATGACCTAAATAATATTTAAGAATATTTATTTATACTATATATGAATGTAGATATAGGTAGAAATACGTATAATTACTTAAAATACGCGAAATGTGCTAAAATAATACTAAATAATTAAATAAAATTCATAATTAATTAAGAAAAAATAAAGAAAAATAAAAAAAAAATAAGGAATGATCCAGATTTGGGTCATGGCAGCTAAGGAAAATAAGAAAAAAATTAGCCAATTAAATTAGAACAACACAAAAGGCAAATTGCAAGAAGATAAGGTAATTGTCTAATCAAATTAATACACAATAATTCCCCAAGATCTCTATAAATACCCCAAATTTTTCAGAAGTTCATTTTGGATGTCAGGAAACTTATAAAATTAGAGAGGCAAAATTGAGAGTAAATTATGGTTTTACAAAAATTTAGCAAAAATCTGTGCAATTGGAGCTTCTAAGGAAAACCCAGACCCGACAAGCAGCTGAGAGAGGATGGCCACCACCACCATACGGTGGTGGTAGCGCCCAGGTGAGCCGACACACCCATGGCCACCAATGGTGGCCGAAGCCACCCAAACCGGTGAGTTCGATTTCCATCTCAATTTTGTGTAATTTTATAAAAATAGTAAATATTTTTAGAAAATTATGAATTTTATTATTCTGGAATATTTTAGTATGCAATTTTTAGGAAAAATATTATTTTGATGAAAATATATCCCATGATATATGATCCTTGAGAAATCATACAAAATTGAGCATATTTCAGTTTAAAAATAAATAATCATAAGAGTGTAGTTTTGAGCCCAAAATTTTTTTGTAGACTACTTAAGTAGTATAGAATAATACCACGAAGCCCTTTTTAGAAAATGAATTTTCAAAAATTTTAGATAATTTTTAGGCCTTAAAATGAGGCACAAAATAGGTAATTTAGGGTTAATTAAGTAATTAAATAGGTACTTACTGATTTGATGTACAATTATATGTTTTAGGATGTTGAAATCTGATGAAGTATGATACTTGTAGCATTTAAGGTGTTAGATGTAATTATTAAGATAATTATGTAGTAAATAAGTAATAGGGAAAAATAGTACATTTTAACTTAATTTGGTAATTTAGGGTAATTAGGTTCAAAATCTGATTTGGGATGAATTTAGAAATTTTGAAATGTTAATTGATGTTGAGAGATGTTAATTAGAGTGATAGAAATATTATATGTGTATTATGTACATAATAGATGATAATACATAATATGTAATTATTGGAAATATAATAAATAAAAGATATTAAGATAAAAATTGATATTACATAAATAATAGGGATATATGATAAATTTGAGAGAAGACTTAAATTTATGAATTTATATGAAAAATATAAAAATTTCTCACACTAAGAGTAAATTCGGTATACTAATAAGGATTTAAGTATACCGAGTGGAATTAAATACTAATTAGAGGTAATTATGATATTTAGGATATCTTGAAGTAATGTGATTAATTTCACATTATGGGTTAAAACGTGTTTCTAGGATTCAGGTATAAAACAGTACTTAGAAATTGAACTAGAACCTAATTTAGAAATCGATGTAGAAACTGAACCCGAACCTAGCCCCAAACCTACAATAATTATAAAAGATTTGAAAACCTAGATAATTGGACATATTAAACCCTAAGCTAAAGATAACAATAAGTGTTATAGGATAAAAACTAATTTATAACAGTTATATAAAAACTGAGACAACGTTGGTATTATAGGGATGATCGGCAATGACCTAAGAGAGTCGGACGTCGAGTAAATGATACAAGGTAAGTACACCTATCAGTTTTAATATAGTGAATATGAGTCTGAGTCAATCCCTCAAAAACCTCGAATACTAATATTAACCTTAGCTCTATTATCTAACTGGAAAATAGTGATAAGTTGAATAAATTAAAAATACTAAAATTAACAAACTAACTTAATTATGAGACTTGATTAAGTAATTTAGTAAGTGATAAAATTAAAAACGACTTTAAGAAGGAAAATAACGTATTTAAGAATTATTTCCCCTAGTGTTTAACATGTGACCGCTTAAAATATATCCAATTCAATCTCTATTATTCTTGATCGGAGGGATTCACAATTAAAGTTAACACTTTTCTTAAGCATATTAACCATAATCCTAAATTATTTACCAAAATCTCTTCACTTAGTAATATAATTCAGAATTGCATTAATATATAATGAATTCACACACAAAAGAATAACTTTCCAGAAGAAACATGTATCTTATCTGTAAGTACACATGTAATTCTCTCCAATTATGTCAAGATCTCATTACACATGTGATTTCTTAATCATCATGCATAATATCATAGATTAATACCCTAGAAATATCAATTAACAATTAAAAAAATATAACTGAATTAAGAAAAGATAGAAACTTTATTGAAAATTATCAATAAATCTAATAGTCACATGAAACCCTAGGTTCCATAATCCTAAATACAAGAATTTTAAGCTATTATGATGAAACTAAAAACGAATTGCAACAAAATCAATAAATAAAACATGAAAAACCCATTTTATTGATGAAAAATCTCTTCAATCTTGAAGTTAGGTGTTGCTTTCGCCTTTTGCTCCTCCTTCTCTTCAAGTCTCTTCTCTTTTGAATGTCTAAAAGTGAAGTGCGAAATCCTAGTAAGTCCTTTTATAATGTATTGTAAAATTTCTTTTTTTGTCACCAAACACAGCTTGGGATATAATTGTGTCCCCAGGTTATGTAACTTACTGACTTTAGCACAAAAAATCTTCCAGCATGAGCATAACCTAGGGACACAGTTATGTCCCAAACTGTGTAACTTTCTGACTAAATTTTGTTATTTTCTCTTATTGTTTATGCAACTTCAAAACTTCATAACTCATTCATTTAAACTCTAAATTGAGCGAAACTTAATTCCTTTTCTTCGTTTTCAATCTGAGAATGTGTTTAAACCTTGAAATCAAAATTTTACTCAATTAAGTATCAATTTCTTGAAAAAAAAAAAAACAAAGATGAAAGGGAAATACTATAAAATCACCATGTGAAATGTATTTAAAATAAGAGTTATTAGTAAGTGAGCAAAGAGTCCAGGTAAGTAGGATTAATACGTTATTGTATTTTAGAAGCTTGAAATTGTACTTGATTGTACTTGTTTTGTGTTGTTGATATGATTTTTTATTTGCTACTCGACTTGTATTTTATGATTTGTATAAAATGATTGATTACCCTAAACTACACTAAATCAAATATACGACTTGTAATTATAAATCAAACCTACATAGCAACCCATTAGGAGAAACCTAGGATTCTCCGGCCAAATACTAACCCCTTCAAAAGGGATAACGCTGGATAGCATAATGAGTTCCTTCTTCATCTTCATCCTTAATCGAACTAAGTGATAGATGAGGAGGTTACGGCAAGTGTAGACTCTGTAAATTCAACCTTTTAAACATAGTATCGGATTCGAGTGTCGTAGACATTTCTCTAAGTCAATAAAACTACATAAAATGAAAATCGACTAAAATTTTGAACCTGGAACTCAAAACGAACTTGAAAGACCTAATTATATAATTTGGAAACTCTTATCATGCAAGAAAACCCCAATCCCTACATACGTGTACTTAAAAAAAAATTAAAACTATAAAATTATCTTAACGCTTGAAAAGCCATAAATCAATAAAATTATCATATGATATATATATATGTTACATAATAAAACGATATTCCTAAATAATTAAGCCAATTGATCCTTAAGCTCATAAGTGTAAATAAATTATTCCCAAGTTGGTGAAAAACCTTAAAACATACATAATCTCACTCGAACTCTAAAACATGTATAAACTCACTCGAACTCTAAAACCTAGGATGATCAAGGACTTATGATCCTAAATAAATAATTAAAAATATATTTTCAATAAATTTAATTTAACTCTAGGAAACTTGAAAATTTCTTAAGAGGCAAATCACAACCTACAAATTAATTTGAGAACCAAACCCTAAAAAGAATTTCATATAAGACAATTCTCTTATTTTCACTTATAAGCCATGTTACTTATGGATAAATTGTAAACCCTACTTTTAGCAAACTTGTGATTCAACTAAGAACACTTCCTAAATATTCCCAAGGATAAACTAAGCTAAGAATCCAAGTTTACATTTAAAAACGAATTTAATTTTCCAATTCGAAACCCTATTATCGATAAAACTCGAATACGAGAACCATAGACTCTAAACGCAAAACCCTAAAACAATTAAGGACTTATAACCCTAAGCGGCTAATTAAGAATTTAATTTGAATAATTTTATTCAATTTTAGAAACTTTCATAATTTTATAGAAATTTAATCATAACTTACAAACCAATTTAAGAGACAAACTCCAAAAGAATTTCAAATCAAACAATCTCTTTATCTTAATGCATAAGATTTATGTACATGAATAAGTAAACTAACTGTAAACCCTGCTGTTAGTGGGCATAGGATTTGAGTACGAATAAATTCTGAACGTTCCCAAAGGATCAACTAAACTAGAAACTTAAGTTTATATTTAGAAACAAATTAAATTTTTACAATTCAAAAGCCAATTGTCGATAAAACCCGAGCTTGAAGAACTGCGAGCTCTAAAGCTACTTAAAACCCTAAACCTTAAAACCATTAAGGAATTTTAACCCTAAATAATTAATCGATAATTTAATTTGAATAATTTCATTTAACTTTATAAAATTTCACAATTCTACAAAAATCAAATCATAAATCACAAAACAATGTAAGATAAAAATCCTAAAACAATTTTCTATAAGGCTATGCTCTTATCTTCATGCATAAGCCTTACACATAAATAAGTAGACCAACCAATCACCTTAGATAACTTATCAATTGAGAGTTGGAATCATTTATCAATTAATAACTTATCAAAATCTAGTGATAAGACAATTTCCTTATCACCTCTTCACTTATACTACATATGGACAATTTTTCACAAGAAATCATGAGCTTAACTTTAATAAAGGTGACAAGACCACTCCATGACGTAAAAAGACTTCCCATGGCAGATTTAAAAAGGGGAGAAAGGGGGGCCATGCATTTGTCATTCACCCATCAATCACTTCTCCTTACACATTACTATTCACCCCTTAATGCTTACATCATCAAGAGTTGCAATTGTTGACTTTTTGTAAGCTTTAAGACAACACTTCCAAGACATTTAAGCACTCCTTCTCTCTCCATTTCCAACCGGCCACACTCTTCCCCATTTCTCTCACTTTCAATTTCATTTTCACTTCATCTTTCTCTCTTTTGAAACAAACATAAAAAGGGGAAACAACCTTACCCTACAAAATCCATTTTTCTTCCATTTTTGAAGCTTCACTCACGGCATTTTTTTCCCTTGTTCTTGTGTCATTTCTTTCACCATCTAAGGCCTTTTAAGTCCATTAGAATCTTCCATAAACCCCATTCCAAAAGACCAAAAGATTCGGGTTTCAAAAGGTGGCTAAAAGGAAGAGGCAAAGTTACAGGCTAAAGTGGAACCTTAGTGCACAACCACCAAACTTTGCGTTAAGGACAAGTAAGTGTTTCTTGTGATGTGTGGATTAGTATTTATGTTAGGAGACTTGGATTTCTTGAAGATGTGAATAAGGTTTAAGTTGTTAGAACACCAAAAATCGTTTTAAGAAACAAACCCTAAAACCCTTACATGAAGTTGAAATATGAGCATGTAAAGTTGGTGTTTTGTATGGACATTTGTTTAATGCTTTGAATGGGAGATTTTAAGTTAAGAAATTCTTGAAATGAGAACTTTAATGGAAGATAAGCATGCTGGACGTGAGGGTTCCATAGTCATTTAGATGTTGATTTTGTTTCCATTAAGTTAAACATGCTCAAATCTAAACTTAAGTTAAGGAAAAATCCATCACATGAAGTTTTAAGAAGAAATCAACTTTGTATGACATGAGCTATGATATGGGAGTTGTATTAAGTATAAGATCTTTTATTTCTTTATGTGGAACATGAGTTAAAGGATCATTTGATGGAAGGAAACTTAAGTTAAGATTTGTACACAAGTAGTTAAGTGTATAATCTACCACCTAAACTTAAGAAAATGATGAAACAAGTTGAAAAACCAAGTAAGGACCCCTTAGGACCAACATGAACAGATCTGGAACGTGGGAAAATGAGGCCTAAAAATATGATAAAAGTGAAAAAACAAATTGAAAATATTAACTAAAGCAAGTATAGTAAGCATATAAAGCCTAAAACTCAAAACCGAGCTTAAAACTCTCAAAACAAGCCTAGAACTCTAAGATGAGCCTTCAATAAAAATCTGACCAGCAACTTAAAGTACCAAGAGAAGTTTTTTTAAAGCCCATAAGAAATCCACCTAAGGCCCTATAAGCCCACCAAAGTCATTAACTTTAGTTTGAACCAAAAACAAGCCCATTTAACAACTTAAGCCCACTAAAGGGCCCAAAAAGTGGCTGTTAGCCTTAGGAATATAAATCAAAATTGTAAATCTGATCTCAAGGAGTATTTTAAGCTTAGGATAAAATCTAAAGACCAAACCCAAGGAATTTCTTAAGTTATCAAAAAGCCCATTTACCAAAC
Organism: Lumnitzera littorea; assembly: GCA_024138015.1. NCBI lineage: Eukaryota > Viridiplantae > Streptophyta > Magnoliopsida > Myrtales > Combretaceae > Lumnitzera > Lumnitzera littorea. The sequence goes on from JAMXBB010000011.1 coordinate 23,947,200, forward strand.
AAGGCCCAAAAACACTCCAACACATGAGGAACGCTACTGTTCTGACCCATGGACAGAATTGTATACCTCATTTCGAAAATCTAACCTTACCACGTCAAAGTACACTCGAAAACGATGAAGATTGACTATAAGATCATAAAAATCGGATTTAAAACGAAAAAGTTATAGGCGATTGAACTTTGAGTAAAAACCGGGAAAAAATTTCGAAAACTAGTCAAAGATATAACTTAAGGAAAATTTACTTAGTTTCTTAAGTTGCTTCAATTCCTTATAAAAAATTATTTCAATGACCAGGGGACACTGTTTACAGAGACGACTTACCTCCGGATTACTTTGACTGACCCATATGGCAGAGTGAGTAAATTCCCGATGACTCTTTACTTGATTGTGCTTATAGAAATAGATGCACCTAAACTTATATATATGAATTTGGATGCTTGTGGGATATGGGAGATGCATGTGTATGAAATTGTGGATGAATGTGATGACTTATTAATTATATTTAATAAGGGGAATTGTTTGCATTATATATATACATGTGAATTGTATGGAATGAAATTGTCTGAACACCTTGAAAATCGAGATAATCACTTATTTGATTAAGAAATCAAAATGAATCATGCATTCTCCATATTGCATACGGATAACACCGACTGCCGCTTCACGCAGAAGATGGGAGGGGACTCACAGGAATACGAGTTTCTTGCAGGATTGGGCACTAACTACGCCATCATATATATTGAGTCTCTGTCTTAAGCTGATGGGCTTACTAAGCGCCGGGAGACGCCAACCGTCGGCAAAGGGTCGAGTCTTGTGGCTTCTGCTTAGGGCGTGTGTTTGTGGATTGCGGAGGCCACCACACCGCTGGACTTGGGATTTTGAAAATATGATTTATTACTGGATAGTGAAAGTATATATATGTAGATATATACTTAGTTTTATTTTGACTTAAGCACAATAGTGCTAATGAAGTAAAACCCAAGGTCTAGAACCCGGATTTTGGTTTGGGTCGGTTAATTATCTCCAAACCCCGACTTCAGGGGGCGTAATTCTGAGTTGTATGCAGTTCCTAGGTCACTGCATGCGTTTTTGGCATACTGATTGTTCATGCATTCATATGATTGTGCATATAATAAATTTCTACTATGTGGTATTGACGAGGGTAATTATCTCACTAAGCGTAAGCTTACACCCCAACAGTTCTTTTCCTTGCAGGTTGATCGATAGTTGGGACTGGGATAGGAATCGAGTACAGAGTGCTACTATTGAATCAGTATGATGAAAAGGCTTATGTAGTTAATTCGGAATGCTCCGAAAAACGACTAATGTCTCATTTAAGTTTACTATCTTTAGTAAGTTTAGAATTTTCTAAAATTGTCTATCCTATTTCATTATTTTGGTAGGGGATACCGATTCTCTGTGGTTCTAAGGAATTGTGGAAAAATTGGATATCCATAATTATATATATTATATAATGAGTCAATGAATTAAAATTAAAGACTCTAGCAAACAACTATTTAGAGTCTTGCAATCTCTGACTTGCAAGGCGATTTTCTTATCATGGGTACACACGTGATATGGAAATTTTAGGCAATACGACTAAGCCCCTCTTAGGGTCGCTACAGCAAGGGTGAAGTCAATGGTTTGAAGGTAATCATGAGAGGAGTGGTTTCTCCATTACATAAGCCTGGGTTTGGTCATGAGTTATCGCATTAACGGCAACTTCTCAACCCAAATTAGAGCAGGCGCAATTTCTCTAATCTCATGACCGGCCAGACAATGTCATGCGATGACATTTGCTTGAACGTGTATTGCACCTAATAAGTTAGTTGATAACCTTGTTTGTGTTTATGGTATAGTTTTAACTCCTCCATCCTAAGTTATTGAGCTGTGGTTGCTCACATCTCTATAGACGTCATTGTAGGTGTTGGCTAAGAAGCGGCTTACAACTACTCTAAAGCTAGCAACTACTGGATCTTGAGGAGTGAGGAAAAATATTTGAAGAATAGACATATATTTTTAAGGTCTAAGCTCTTATCTTACAATTTTTCATTTATGAATAATGTATTAATTAGGAAATAGATTACAATGAAGTGTTGTGAACGTTAAATGTAATAACTAAATTCTAGTGTATATATATATATATATTCTCACTTTCTTAGGTAAATGATTTATTTAAATTACGAACTATTTACTTCAAAAAAGGTTAGTCGTGGATACCTTATGTAAATCATATTTAGGATAGCAGTTGTAAGGTCAACTTTTATCTTAGAATAGTTTACACGGCGGGGCTATTACCATTGTGCCGCTTTGAGGCATGATACGTAATGGTTCACAAATTGGGTAATGAGGTAGTGTTCGGTGAGGATGTAGCTATGACGCGTAATGGAGGGAGATCCATGGATTTGATGATGTGTGTATGTCTCGTGCATGGCTGTGGAGGACAGTGGCCAAAAGTAGATGAGGGTGCGGTGGGCATGGTTGATGTTCAGAGAGAGAGAGGAAGGGGATAGTCTGGTGTGGTTGTTACTGTTGCTGTTGCAATTCAAAGTATGTGTAAGAGAGAGATTGGTGTTGGACTTGCGGCAATATGTCTGGTCGGCATGGTGGCAAGTCAAGAATTGGTGTAGGTAGCTGTACAATAGTGGTGCAGCAAAGCAAGAACCATAGGTCGTGGTGGCTGCTGATAGTTGCTTGGGGTTATGTGTGGTTCAAGATAATAGACTGGGTGTGCGAGAGAGAGGGAGAGGGTCTTATGTGTAGGGGTTCAACTAGAGTAGGGGTGTATGTATGGGGGTTCAGTTTTTGGGTGCGAGAGAGAGATGGAGAGAGTAGACCGAGCAGACTAAGAAGGAGAGAGAGTGCAGTAGAGAGAGGACTGATTGGAAAGTGGGGAGAGAAAGAGAGTAAGTCCCCCTCATGTGTGAGTGTGTATGAATTTTTTTCTAAAAGCCCCCCTTTTGCCCCTTTTTCTTTTGGTTGTATGTGGCTTTTTTAAAAAAGAAAGAGAGGAAAATAAAAAGGAAAGGGAAGAAGAAAAAAAAAAAGGAAAGAATATTTGTTGTCATGACAAATCACAACGCGCTACGTATCGCAATTAGATACATAGCCCGATAATGTTTTGATATGTGGCAATACGTGGAAAAAAAAAAGAAAAAGGTAAAAAACCATCCTCATGCCTCCAATGAGTTTCAAACCCTTATCTTTTAGCTTAATCCATGCATTCAATCCAATTGCTTTACCGTTAGACCGTTGGTCTGTGTTTTGTCCATATATGCAATTAAATTGTACGTATGGACTAGATCAGTTTGGATTAGATTTAAATCTAAACCCAAGTCTAACAGTCCTTTATTTTAAGTTTAATTAAATTAAGAATTTACTCTATTCAAGCAACTTAAAAATTTATTATTTTCTAAATTCCTTATTATTTTTTTTATTTTTCTGTGACCTTTCAAATTTCTTATATATTGTCCTAAATTTTTCCATTTTTTGTATTTTTTCTAAATTTCTTATTTTTTGTGCTTTTTCCTATTTTTGTGTTTTTCTAAAATTCCTATTTTTTCTAAATTTCTTTATTTTTAGGGGTTTTCTTTAATTTTCTATTTTTTCATACTTTTTCTAATTTATGACCCTATAACTTAATCTAAAAAATAAAAGGGGGGAGAGAAGTGTAGCGCGCTAGGGGCAAAAATTAGGTGTCCATAAAGTATAGTATAAACATAGTTTTACTTAAATATTTTACTTACCTTTTTCGATTTATCTTTAATTTTTAATCACAAATAACTTTTTCATTCTAGTTTGGATTCTTATGAACTTATAGTCCATTTTAACCGTTTTCAGACATACTTTCTCGTTATGAGGTTCGTTTTAGATGTTGTTAGCCATAGTTTCGATTGTGACGTAAAAAAATTAAGAAATTCATTATTTTGACTTAAATAATTATAAAATATTATTTTAAGCTTTTCTTTGTATAATTAAGGTTTAATAAATATTTAAATATTATATTTTGTAATTTTCTTCTTTTTAGGTTTATTTTACTATAATTACTTATTTTCACTAATTTTTAGATTTAAGACTTATTAAATTCATTTTTACTACTTTATTAATTTTCTAATTAATTAATTATTTTATTACTATTTTTAATTACGAATTTAATTAAGCAACATAAGGGAATGCCACGTATCACTTTTATATTTTTGTACTTTTTCCACATTTTCTTATTTTTGGATTTTACGTTATATAAATATACTAATATTTATTATTATATTTTATTAAATTTTCTAAATTAATTATTCCTTATAGTTTCTTTAAAGTTATGGTTCATATATATATATATATATATATTCATATTTACTAAATTACTTTATTTATTAAATTAAATTATAGTATATTATGTATGTGCTATTCAAAGGTACTAGTATTTCTATATATACCATACTATTTATATACGTATTTTTATATGTATAATATACTTATGCGTTATATGAACAAAGCCTTAAATATATTATGTATACTATATGTTCAGTTTATACATACATATATATATATATAATTGTAATTGTATTTTATACTTATACCTACATATACGNCTTGTGAATATTATAAAGGTAACGGGTTTTATAAAAATTTATTAATTTAATTATTACCCGTTACCTTTATAATATTCACAAGTTATCTCTCCGTGTTCCTTAATAATTTTATGCGATTACGTGTATTAATCGATAATTGTATTTGATTAAGGTTTTATTACCATTAGGATAATTTATTTATTTGATAAGCTTAAAGTTATAATTTTAAGGTTTTTTATTAAGTTCAAATTCGATTTCGAGTATTTACACGTACATCGGATTTAAGATTTTTATACGTAATTTAAATTTTAATCAAGTTTCTAGGGTTTTTATTACCGATTTTATATTCAATTTCTTGATTTAAAAACTTTTCATCTTACTTAGTCATATTGACTTACGAGATTATCTACAATACTAAAGTTTAATTCTACTTTTAAATGACTAAATTCACGGGGTTTGATAGGAATAATACCGGTATAATTGAAAATACAACAAAAATGAGTATCTTATATAGAGGATTCTATCACATGGTTGCTCAAATAGGTGTCTCCTTATAGATGGATGACTTTCTGGCAAGAAAAAAAAAATTATGTGCGATAAGTCTGGTATTTGTCGAGTTGAGGTATCGAATAAAGGTGGTAAGTTGGCTATGCTAAGCCAATCAGTTAATTCTTCCAAGGTGAATTCGCCTAAGACGTATTTAGTATGGCTCGAATTTGTGTTGACTGAGCTAATAGTCGAATGAGCCAAGCTGACGCTCAAGTGTAGGTCAGGTTGGTAGTTAGAGACAAATGATGAGTATGATAGGGTTCGACTCGGCCAGGGCATCAGGTTGGCAGATTGCAACAGCTCGAACTCCTCAGTGGTAAGCTGTAAAGAAAGAATTTGCCTAGCTATACTTTCCAAACCTTAAGCTTAGGCTCGGGGCAAGGGTCCAATGGCCCGATTCCTACTAGGTTGCAATGTCCCTATTTACCTTAAGGTTGCTCTTAAGCTCAATTTCTTCAGTCTTCTCAGCCAGCTCTCCCCATAAGCTTAGCTTTTTCTCCAGCTTCATTTTTATGTGTATCACATTATCATAAGATTGCACCTTAAGGTAAAGAGATCTAGACAATTGCTAGTTGTCCCATGCTTTACCAACTTCCGTTAGCATAAAGATCTTTGCTTGAAGGCATCTCTAGCCCATCAACATGTCAAATTTCATAATGCTTGGTTGCTCAAATATAGCGTTATATGGGCACCGGTGGTTGAAGACCATCAAATCAATCAACTATGTGCCAATGTTCTTATCGTCACCTAGTCGATTTGGAAAGGTGACGAGCCCCTTAGTCAGCATAAGACTATTGCGTTCAAAGCCAATAAGGCTATGTTTGTATGGTTGCAAGGGCTCTTCAAGCTACTCTTTCATCTGCTCATAAGCATGATAAAAGAGAATGTCTATTGAACTGTTGATGTTCACTAAACGTCTTAAGGACATCAAAGTACCTGATCTCTACATTGATTAGCAAGGCATCTCCATGTAGCAATGTGCTTATCAACATCAAATGTACAACATGGCACTTAGGCACCAATCTTTGGTTGCTACATGGTGATGATGTAACACTACATGGCTGCTATGTGTGTATCACATGGCACCACTCAAAAAGTGCTATGTGACACACATGGTCAAACCTTTGACCTTTCTATTTCTTCTCCTTCTCTTCTTGTATCGAATAGAAGCTTAAGCTTTTGTTTTTGTTTTAAATGGCAAGTATACCTAGGTATTTTTTACCTGATTTTACCTACTTTTTGCCTAATAAAATCATGAAAAGAAATATGTAATTAAGAAGGGCACAAATAATACTATTTGGGCATGTTCAATTTTTTAAATTTTATTGATAGAAATCTACAAAATAAAATAATTAAATTCAGGTAACTAATAAATGGATATATCTTGTACTTGAGTTCAAATTAGCAAAATTGAGGAATATCCTTACATTATGCCATTATATATCGATTCAAAATTAGCAAGGACATCCTCTGAAATGCGTGTGCATCTTTATTTTCCATCAATTCGTGCAAATATGTGTCTAATTTTGGACTAAAATAGTAAGAACCGAGATACGCACCCGGGTTTACTACTCTCATCAAAGATTTGATCATTCTCATACATGGAAGTTTCTTGGCCTACACTTATGACTTAAAATAATAAATAAATACCTCCTCCACACATTCATTCAATCCTTAGGCATTGCAAAGCTCCCAATTACATGCAATTGCTACTTTCTCTCTCTAATATTCATAATACTAAATTCATTATCTCTCTTTGATTTCTCTTATGACAAAGCAAACCAGTTTAAGATAAAATAGTGGAATAATCTACATTCATCTTAAAACAAAAGCCTAATAGGTGGTTTGACTCAATTCATGTTGGGATTAACCAATTTGAATTTGAAGTTTTCAACGTGACTTTAGAGTTTGTTTATATCAAACTCAAAGTTTCTGGAGAAATTGGGAGTTATGTTGTTGGGTTTTCCAAAAATTGATGTGGGGATCTTGAAGATTTGGGTCTTAAGAGTTTAGAGCCACTATCCTCACCTTGAGAGCCAATTAGAAACCCCAATCAACCATTGGTCTATTGCTCACTAGAGGTGAGTTCCTTATTCTTGTTCATATGCATTGCCTTATGTGAAAAAAATAAATAAATTGAAAAAATAAAAAAGATGTGTCTTTGATCTTGTGATGTTATGATTTGAATTGAATGACGTGTTTTTGCAATATTTAATAATTTTTGTTAATCAATTTTTAATGTGTTTATTATTATTTTTTTCTTAATATTCATGAATAAGGCTTTAAAAAAAAAAAAGAATGAAAATTCTAAAAAAAAATTATACATTTGATCTTGTATTGCCATAATTTAAGTTAAGCAATGTATTTGTGTGGTATTCAATAAATTTGGCTAGTTTCTTTAAATATGCTTTGATTTGTTTTTTTTTTTTTTTTCCCTTAATCAATATGTATGAGTAGTTTTCCTTAGGGAAAAAAAAAAAAAGAAAGAAAGAATGAGAACAAAAAATGTGTGTGTTTGATCTCAATAATTTGTTTGTTTGTTTGTTGATTCTTCTTAATATGCATGACTAGGTTGTTTAATAAAATAAAAATAATATTTGCATGTTAAGGTTCTAATTTGTTATTAGTATTCTTGCTATGAATAACATGTTGAAAAAAAATAAAAATAAAATAAAAAGATTGAAATTTTTTTTTTAAGAGATGCAAAATGGATTGGTTGTTATATCCAATTTTTGCATGATTGGGAATGTTTTAAAATTATTTATCTTTGTGAATTATTATTATTATTTTTTGTTTTATGGTTTTTAGTATGATGGGTATTTTGCATGAATTATTAAGTCATTATTTTCTTTTTCAATAAAGTTTTTCCTATACAAAGAAAATTTTTTTTCATAAATAAAAAATAAGTTGGCCTTTTACAAAACTTAGGAGCTTTCTAAGATTTTTAAAAAGTAGACAAAAAATTTTATTTTTCCTCAAATTAATGAAATGTAATAAACATAAAGTGAAATGAAATAAGCCAACAAACTAAAATTTTCTTAAATTAATAACTACTAGGTTTGATCCTACTCTACAGGTACGTATACACTTTAGGAAACCTAAAATAAATAAAAATTTTATTATTTTCCCTTTTTCCAAATTCTTTTCATTTTTCAAATAAAAATAAAAAAAAATCATTTTACTTGAAAATAAAATTAAAGGCTTACTTAATTATTTTATGGACTCTTTTATGGAAACTTTCGAGTTTTAATAAGAAAGCCTCCAAATCTATATTTTCTTTAGTTTCTATTTTTCTAATTTTTTTTTTTTAAAAAAAACCTATAGAGTAATAGCTAAAATTAGGCTCTATTTACCCATGAATCCTAATTTCACTCTTTTGTTGACTTCGGTTGGATGGTGACTCTTTTTTTAAGAAAAAAATTGTTCTTATAGATTAAAATATTGTCTTAATCAAGTTGATATATTTATATTAAACAAATCAGGTTTAATATAAATTAGGTTAAGAAAATAGATAATCAAATTTTCAACTCAATAGAGATGATTGCTTGGATCACTCAAGCAATCGTAGCTACTCAAGCATAGGAGTCTAACACCATGCAAAAGCATCTCCTTGAGTATGATAAGTATGAAAAGGCTCTACATTGCATCTAGTTGTGAAACGTAAGCCGATGACTTAGCCTTCTTCTAGTCGTACATGCTAGAAGCACGACGAATGTGTTCATCCAACTCTTGAACATTCATGTCCTTGAGCAGTTTCTAGGAACATCCTAGAAAGAGCTCCTTAAGCACTCTACTCATGCCAGATTGCTCCCCTAGCATGTGTACCTTATCACAATTACTATTTAGTCGATTGTAAAGATCCTTAGGAAGGTGACGATTGAGTTGAACATGCTCATGTTGTCATACAGGGTTCACTATAGGTGTTAGAGTAAAGCTCACACTTTACTTACTTAGTCTTGCGGATGAGCTAATAGTGGATTCTTCCTGGCAACATTTTTCTTGTGCTTTTTACAAAGCAGTATAGTTATCAAAATTGCAATTCTATTATTCATTTGAATTTATAAAATTAGTAAAATTGTACAAAATTAGTAAAATTATATAAAACTGATAAAATCATATACGAAAGTTCATAATTTTATTAAAAATCTGTATATAAATAGTTTTATGCCCATTTTAACTAAGAAAATCACTATGAAATCATAAACTAGTAAAATCACATTTTTAACTCACATTTTTGACAAATGTACCAGTAACTTCCCTATGGAGAGCAACATTAGATTCTTGTATTTAATGCTTTTCCTCAATCATCTAGTGAAACATCATCTTGAGCTGCTCCAATTCACTTGCTAAGGCGATTGGCGTAAGTATAGTAGATAACTATTGTGGTGGCAGTGATGACCTACTATCAATAAGTGCTTTATTATATATATTTATTAATGGGTTTCTATTTTATGCTTTTGATATTTTTATGGATATTTGGTGCTTAGTTAAAAAATATTTTGATTTTAGGTTTTTATGGAGTATTTGATAAGAAGGGAAGAAAATGAATCAAGTTTCACTTGATTTGGACTTGAATTGAAAGAGTTATAAGTTTTTAAAGAATGACATGGTCATGTCATGGATATATCAAGCCTGAAATTAAATCACAATGTCCAACTTAATAGTTGAAGTTCAGCCATCATGTTTACATTTCAATCAACACCAAGCCCAAGTGATCGTTAATGCTGTCCATGTTGAAGTCAATGTCAAATATCTTCATGTGATGAATCAATTTAAGCCCAACAATCTAGGCAAATCAAGAGCTAGCATGTTCCATTCCATTCATAGCTATGTGAAGCCTATCTCCCAAATTCAATCCACCATCTATGCATGTGTTTACACTGAAAAAAAAATATAAAAAAACAAGAGCCATTGCCCATCATCTGATTAGAAGCCATGAGTCCAAGAATTGTCAAGATTGCATGAGTTGTCCATCAAGCCATGACACCGTATGCAATCCAAGAAGTGATTCCGAAGCCATATCAATTTAAGGAAGATTCAATTAAAAACCGTGTATATTTTATTTGTGAGTCCAAATCAAGGAATTCTTTTTTAAAACAAGAAAAAGATATGCATGAGATATTTCAAGATTCCATGTAATATAATTAGATCATGAAGGCCTTGTAAACATTAGCATTCATTCATAGAGTCAACTTCTTTGATGTTTATCATAGATTGGTTTCTTTTAATTTTCTTGTAAATAATTAGCGGGATCAATACCGATTACAAACGAAGAAGTTAATTCATGTAAAGATTGAAGGCTAGGAATTTTTTATTTCTATTATAAAGAATAAGTCTTCTCTATCCTTTTCTTGATTTTTATTTATGGATTTGTTTATTCCCTTTGTAGTTTGTGTGCTTTATATAATCATGAATTAGCTTTCTCTGTTAAGATATTGGATTGATGGATTTTTGATATTTTTATATTAAATATTTGAATCTTGGTATTCTTGCTATTTTTGTCATCGAGCATGTGTCTTTTTAATTGTGGAATACATATTAGATTGGGTTAAAATCTAAAAAGAATAAAAATGATTTAATCAATTCCATGGCAAACTAATATCGAATTACAAGTAAAACATTAGAGATAATGCATTGTAATTGAGTTAGGTTTTGGAACATATAAAAGGTTAATGAACTAAATAATTTTTTTCTAGAAATAGAAAGATTTAGTTAATTAATTAGAGTAATTCATACTTCGAGAAAAAGGTGATTCTACACTTCATTACTTTAATGACTCAAAAGAGAATTAAAAAAAAATAATCTAAACTAATTAAGGATTCAATAGTCGAATATGGCATATTTTAATATCACAATCATTAAAATCAATCCAAGATTCCAATTTGCTAGTTTATTGATTTAATCTTTCAAGTGTTGATTTCCTATAATTTTTCTATTAATTAGAAGTAGATTTAATATTTTGTATTAGTTAAGAGTAGATTTACATTCTTTTATTTAGTATATTTCAGTTTACCTAGATATAAGTAAGACTAATATAATTGAGAATTAGTCCTAATCTTTAGGGGAACGACTTGGTCTTCACTAGTATTATATTGCATATGCAACCTAATGCATTTACTAATATAAAATATGCTTTTATTTTAAAAGTATTGATCAGTGTATCAACCACCATAAGCTTGCTAAGAAGCTTGAGGATGTGTGTTCTTACTTCTTACCATGTCTTAGGTAGATTTGCCTATAAGTGCTAAATGGTGATATGTGAAATCGAGGCAAGGTGGGGGCGGCGAGGGGAAGGGGCGGAGGGTATGGGTTTAGGGAGGGTTGATTGATGATCACTTTGAGTGGTCCTTTAGTTGTGCTATGTTGAAAGATCTACAAAAAGCCCCATGTAGTTGTCAGGAGCCCTCTAACACTTAAGTTTGCAATGAGAGATTGAAAGGGAGTTAAAGAGAGTATCTTTGTGTTTGAAAGTGTTTGGGGAATTCTTGAGGTATTGAGGAATCAAGTGAGTGAGTGAGGAAAAAAAAAATAAAGGGTTTAGCATCTTTGGCTCCTTATCATATTTATAAGCCAAAGAGTTCACCTACTAAGAACATGTATGGTCTTGGGGTTTTTCATACATGGTATTAGTAGGGGACACATGTTACAGTGGGACAAAATAGCTTTATTGCTTGGTTGGCCTTGAATAGGCTAGTGGCTACATTTGAAACTTAGGATGCTGACATGTCCAAAACTATAAGGTATGTTAGTCATACTATGGATGTCATTAAGCAATTAATGAAGAGAGAAGGAGGGAAAGAGGAGGAATGTGAGATAAGAGCACTACAGGGGTCAAGTTGTACATTAAACACTTAATGTGAGCCCAAGAAGATAAGGGCTACCTTGAGTTGAGGAGTTGGGTTAAGCTCTCCAAGGATCTCGAGGTACTTGAGGGTGCTAAGGTGCTTAGGGTGGGTTAAGCAGGTCGTACTAGCTTATAGATAAACTAGGTAAGACAAGGTGTTTAGGAGGAATAAGAACATGTTGGACGGTTGGTTTAAGCTTGCTAAATGAGACTAGTCTCTTTGTCTTAGGGAGCTACTTGATGCTACCCAAGCAGGTCAGGGTACTCGCATTGAGTCTTAGGAGCTCGGATTAGACCTTAGGAGCCTAGACTCAAAATGACCTATCAATATATATGCTTCAAAAGTTGAATCAAATCACTATTTTATTTTATTTTATTTGATAATTGCATAACATGTTGTGTTACTTCAAATTCTCAAAATTACAATCAAACAAGTATAATTCTCCCATATCAAATCTATCAAGGACCCCAAACCCTCTTTCAAACTTCAAGGGTAAATTCCCAAATTCACCCAATTTCCATAATTTCATGAATTTAAGATCGATATTTTCTATTCAATTCACTCAATGATCCCTTATTGATATAAAGTTGCGTTGTTTTTTAATCTCCCTTCTATATTGCATCAAATCCACCAATATCCTCCACTTCTTGATCTTTAGAATCATCTAACATAACATGAATTAATTCTTAGCCATGCGATCCTACGGAATCCATATTTAATTATTTATGTTCCTCAAATATATCACAATCTTGTTTGTCTCCTTCTCAGGAAAGACCCACAGGAGATAAAGGTTTTTGGAGGGAAACTTCGAGAGAAACATGAATCAGATATCTTTCTTATTTTAGGAGATAATTAGGGTCTTCTAGTGATAGGCCTTCTAATTCTTCCTTTCTTAAATATAATTCACAGGAAATTACAAACGTAGTCTTGGGCTCGACTGACAGTTTTGGTAATATTTACTTTCTCACGAGTTAAAATTCTTTATTAATTTGCGATAACACTTATACATTAAGTTCTTAGTAAATATTTTGAAGGTTAATTTTTTCTTTTCAAGTAATATATCACATTACAATTTTAAAATAAGAGAGAATCGAATCTAGTATATCTTATTGAAATATCAATATTAATTTTATTAAACTATATCGACTTTAGCAAGGTTCTAATTTAAAGAAATCATAATAGGAATTCTTATTGCTAGCATATGTATGCGGTTTTAGACTCTGCTATACTACTATCTAAGATAACAAATGTGTTCGTTTTGTTTTTCTTTGGAGTTTGTATGCATACCGAAATTTACAAAATTAATCCCCACAAATATTTAATTTATATTATAATCATGTCGTCTTTATACGAAATTCACGAACTAGTAGTATCCTGTCGATTTTTTTCCTTGAGTATCTTGTCGATATTATACTCTCTTTTCTTCTATGCAACCATATTTCGTATCTGATAGGACGAAGCAAAGCTACTTCATTTCACGTTATTGAAGACTTCTACATATGAAAGGATAAGATAATTGGAAAACTACTTCTGTGGTCCTAAAATTACATTATACATTGATATTTTTAAGTGCTTGATCGATTCTATACACTAATTATTTATTTATTTATCTATTTATTATTATTATTATTATTTGTGAATGAAGTTTCGAATGGCCGTGGAGCGTGTAAATTAAATTTTCCGTTTTGGTTTTTTATATATATGTATATTGGTGGAGCACATGAAAAGATAAAATCGTTTTTGTTATATAATCAATTTTTGTGAACAAAGGTTAATGGATACTTCCCGAATGAACAGTTTCAAGTTTACTGTGGTGGATCCATTTGGGGCCCATGTTCATGCACCAAAAACAAGGGAATAGAAAGCGAGTGTTCTTCTATCAATGGAAACTCGAAAAGGACTCGTATTTGGGTCCATGGCCACTCGCTTCTTGGAGCCTCTATTTGTTTCCATCTATTGATTGTTCTTTTTCTTTTAAAAGAAAAGCCCATTTCGTATGTTATTGTTAGGAAAACATGAATGGTCAATTTTTTTCCAAAATAAAATAGCGTCTATCTTATAATATACGTTTCCTTTTTTTTTTTTAATAAAAAAATAGTAAGAAACTATCTCTATAGTTGTTTGGAACTACCTCCTATCTATGTGGAAAGCCAGATACCCTATGTATCTTATATTATTTAATAAATCTTACAGAGTAAGATGTCTACAATTGTTTGGAATTACCTCTCATTTTCATCTAGAATTAAAAAAAAAATGCTAATTTTCATTCATTAATTTATATTAAATTATTTAATAAATTTTTATGGAATTGGTGCATGATACATTGAAATTTATATCATATATACCTTAAAGTACAAGTCCATGGATTAATATAAGGTATAAAGTCATCACTCCAACAGTTTTTACTATGGAGCAAGAATTAGAAAATTGTTACTTAAAACTTACTTGTAACCTTTTGTTCATAGGCAAAATTGGTCTTAGGCCCCCTAAGGCCTATTTCGACATTTCCTCTAAGTATTGACTACTTGCAACCTAAGAATGATCTTAGAGGCCTAGCCTTAATTGCTTCTTTAAGGGGATCCACTAAACCATACACCCTGGGTTGATCCCTAACTTTTCTATAAGATCGAGGCTTAATTCTACCTAACTGAAGTTTTCTTATGATCCATGTGGTTAAGGGATCTCAAGAGTCAGATGTCAAGTTCTTAAAGCTCAATTGACAAATGATTGTGGACATAGAGAGGAGATATTAACCTATGGTGGAATCTAATTATCAACGGCCATGTTAGTCACCCTTTTAACTTTTAACTCCATTATTATCAAACCCTTGTTGACTTAAACTTCAAAATGGTTATGCTGAATAAACATTCGGCATCCCCTTACAATGTTTTCTTTCACAAATTTTAGGTTCAAGTCCAACATTCTCTACCAGTGAAATTTTGGAGACGGTACTCTTAATACTCATCAAGAACCTATCAGTTTAATGGTACCTATTATAACAAAGTTAATCGATTAACCCTAATTAACAATTTTTTTTTTTAATGAACGAAATTTTTTGTTAAGAATTATTATGAGTAAAACTAAAAAAAAAAGTCATTAATGCAATATTTAAATGATAGAATAAATGCAATTTGAAAAAATAAGATAGACTTATATAGCATTTAAAAAATATCATTATCAATACAAGTAACTAAATAGTTAGCCATTCAATAATCTATATTTGTTCTCATAATATTAATCGTAAAAATAATGTCATTATATCAAGTTTTATGATTATAACTAAATATTAATGCTTTGTGCAATTAAACTAAAGTAATTTGTGCATGTTAATGTTGTTATAATCTAATAATATGAATATTGGCTTCCCAATGAAATAGATTGAATTTAAATTCCTTTGCCCTTAAGTTATAATATAGTTAGTAGAAAAAAAAAAAAAGAAAAATGATTAGTACATAGGAATGGTTTGGAATGAAATTGATCAAATAAATTGGAATGAATCAAAATGATAAATCTTATCTTATGATTGAAAATGCTCTGGTATGGAATTGAATTAAATGTGTATTTAGTAGTATTTATAAAAAATATCCTTAATTATTCATGTTAATTGAAGGTTAAATAAGTAATTTTTAATTAATGTAATTAACAAGAGTAAAACGAAACTGCGATTCTACCTTTAAGGCAAAATCTATTTCCCCTTAAAGCTAAAATTGTGATTAGGAGTGTAAATAAATCAAATTACTTGTAAAATACTCGAGTTAGGCTGAATATTTTCTTGAGTTTGATTCAAGAAAAATTGAGTCAAGGTCGAGCTTAAGTTACTTAAATAGTTAATCAAGTTAAATTCGAACTTCATAACGCTTAGCTTATGAACCTAATCGAACTTGAGTTAGATATAAATATCAATTGAGTTTGAATCAATTTTTAACACTAATATTATTATAATTAGAAAAAGATGTGTTTTTAAATATTTCGAGCTTGAACAAGCTTAATTGAGTTGAGGTCGAGTTTAAGATTTTAAACTCAATTGAGTTCGAGTCAAGTTGAATATTGTATTGTCTCGATGTAATTCGTTTGCAACCCTAATCGTAATTCTACATTCTAAAAATACTTCCAAACTAAAAGAAGGAATGAAACTCACAATCGTAATTCTATTTTATATAAATTCTGGTATACTAAATGTGAGATTATAGTATTACCAATGTAATCATTATTTATGGTATACCACTAATTAATAAATAGTGTTTCAGGAGAATTTATATAATTAATTATAAATTTATAATGAATAAAATTTAATGTTAATAATCAGTGGAAAGAAAAATTAAAAAAAAAAAGAAAAAAAGAATGTCCTTCATATGTAACATTAAAATAAATGCAACTTCAAAAAAATAAAATGAATTCTATGGATTTAAACAATTATAAACCTAATGACTACTTACTCATGTATAATAAAAAAAGTTATTTTTAAAAATACACCTGTAATGTTCTTTTTTCCTTTGTAAATAAAATTTTAATAATAAAATTTCTTCCTATCATAGGAGGCATATCTTTCTCTCCATCTATCTTATATCAAACTTTTTATGGAATTTTTTGCTGTATTTTTTATGGGATCTTTAATTCCACATTTTTTGAATCTAAATTATTTAATTAATTGTATTCTTAATGATTTGAATTAATGTATATAAATTAAAAATAGAATAAAAGGGTGTAAATGATTCCGAGTAGGTGCTATAAGAATATGTTTTAGTCCGTATGAAACATGAGAACCCAGGCAACTTGAACTTTGTAAAAACAAAAAAAAAAAAAAAAAAAAAAAAAACAAAAAGAAAGAAAGAAAGAAAAGGAAAGGAAAAAGAATCTTCATTCCCTGCTTTAACAGCAAAAAGGGGCCTTCACTAAATAAACGGCGTCAGGTCAAGCCTGTGCGTACCGTGGTGCCTATTCCTATATATAGAGGGCACACATACAACACTTCTACGAAGGTGCATAAACTTGATTCCACAAAACACACTCTCTACAGACTGCAAAAATCCGGTACGTTTTGGAGCTCTTAGATTGAACAAGCAAGTTCTTAATTTGGTACATTGGGTTGGATTGTATTGGTTAAAGAATGATGCTTTCATGACTTAAATCGATGCTTTGTCGACCCACGTTCATGAAATCATCACTAGTTGTTTCTTTTTGCATGAATTTACTTGTTTGTGTGATTAGTGATGGTTTAGAAAGTGTTACTATGAGGAAAGCTTTCTTTCCTTCTTTCTATCATTTTTTTTTTGTCCCGAATTCATGTAAAAGTAGTTTTGATATCTGCTGTATATGAAAGTGCCAATGGTAGTTTGGTATTTTCTCAACAAAATATTAGTGATGCGATACACAGAAAGATATGGAAGTTACAGGTGGATGCTGTCATGGAGAAGTAGAGGGGAAACTATAATTGAGATGCTGATGTAGGAAAATGGAGGGAAATTGTAATTGCAGCATAAGCACTATCATTGTTAGTGATTCTATATTTATTTTTTCTCTTTTATGCAATCCTGATGTGTGTGCGTTTTCTGCTAGTATACATTGACGTGCTTGTGAGGGGTGCTCTAACCCTTGGTTTATGGTGATATAAAGACCAACAGTGTTTTGATACGGTTACATAGTATTTGAATGGGAAGTTTTTCCGTTTTTACATATTTCTTAGTCTGATCATTGGAAATCAGTATTAGAATGTTGTAAATGCTGATAAGATAGCCAATTTTTACATATATTATTAATTTATGATTGTAATGGGTCTGGTCATATGTGGAGCGACAGAATTATGCAAAAATCAAAATATGGGCACTGGAAAGGCCCCAAAAGTGATTTTCATTCTGTCAAATTGTTCCATTTTAGGATTTTTCACCAAATAAAAAATTATAAGTTAACTTTTTGTGAGGATATTTTCATGGTATGTGTTGAGTTTTTATTGTTTTTGATGTTTCACTGATAAGTTTCATTTGGGCATTGATGCAGGAGATTCAAAAACATGTATACGACTGCACTAAACAGGTAAGTTGTATTATGTGTGGTTGTTAATGGCAGATACCTTGTCTACAAAGATGCTATGGTGTTTTACTTTTCTTTGATGCCGTTTTTGTTGTCCATCCATCTCAAACCACTTTAAAGGTTTTGTATTTACCGATTCCAAGGTTTTTGGTTTATCAATCTTTAATTTGTTTCCTATTGTTGAGAAAAGCTCTTAGAAAGCGTACGTTTTATTAACATTCTGGGTTCCTGTTTTCTCCCAACTTATGATCTTTAAGCTGTAATTTGTCTTTTCTTGTCTAGGTTTTTTTTTTCTTTCTTTTTTTAATTTTTTTTCCTCCTCTTGCTTATATATCTTCTACTGTATTTAGTTCTTGTATTAAGGTCTACCTTTGTGTCCTTTCTGATATTTGTTTTGGTCATAATGTCAATTCTAGAATTTTGGT
Source organism: Lumnitzera littorea (assembly GCA_024138015.1). Lineage (NCBI taxonomy): Eukaryota > Viridiplantae > Streptophyta > Magnoliopsida > Myrtales > Combretaceae > Lumnitzera > Lumnitzera littorea. The sequence goes on from JAMXBB010000011.1 coordinate 23,965,614, forward strand.
TCACTCAGTTGCTTTGACAACGGCCAGCTGACTTTTCTCATTGTCTCTTTTGCATCTGCATATTCAGAAATTTTGCTGTGACCCAGGATATCCTCAGCTTGCGTAGTTGGAGTTATCAAGTAAGTGCTTCAGCTTCTCTTTTGGATTGTATTGCCAGAACATCCTATGCATATTACAGGATGCATGAGCTTGTAAATCTGTTATTTTATCAGCTTGGCTGCTCTCCTAGGGAGACCAGTATCTTATTTGTGGATATTTACCGTTGAAAGAACACGTGTTTATACTTGAATTTCTATTTCTATTGACTTGAAAGCATTCTGCAGGAGAGACTTAAAAGCAAATTTATTAGCCTCATTAGACAGTGAGCAACTGTACAGAACAAATGGTTGCTTGGTGTAATTTCTTTCTAGTGAAAAAAGTCAGCTGGATAAATTTATCAGGGAATAACTTTCTTGGATCCCAGCTTGATAAGTTTTCACACAATGAAACATGCTTCTCTTTCCCTCTGGAAAGTTGAAATTGTGTTGTTAATTGATTTATTACCATGCAGGGGGGGAAATTAGCTCTTAAATTGCTTTGGCTGTATGTCCACTTCATCATCACAGTTTGCTTCTTTGTTCTCCGAGTAATTGATGTGTTTGAGAGTCATCTTATTTCAATTGGACTGTTGAAGAAATATAAAGTAGTAGATGTGGGAAGACTGCGATATCTGGCCATCGTGGTGGATAGTGAAGAGGCTCGACACACTTCAAAAGTGATTAGACTTCTGAAGTGGCTTAATCATATTGGTGTTAAGCGTGTGTGCCTTTATGATACAGAAGGTAAGCATCCTTTTTTGGAGCCATTAGCTTTTTAACTTTTTTCATGACAGGATTTAGCTGCATAGATATAGTCTTGATGGAAAATGCTATATCTCCACTAGTAATGGACTTATCAGTTATGTGTTTTGGTTGAAGGGGTGCTCAAAAAGTCTAAGGATGGCATCTTACGAAAATTGAGCTATGTCAAACAGTTTGAGGTATTGCATTTCTTTTCAAGTAGCAAATAAAGAAAATCCAAATCTGCAATTAACACATTTTGTTTAGTTTTTGCAAATTTACTATTCTCTATAAATTGTTTCAGTTGGATTTTTTATTAATCAACACCATATCTATAAGTTTAAACTTTTTACATAAGACAGTTATGTTACTAACTTTGACATTATATCGCAGTAGAAGGGTACTGGATTCAAATCCTTTCCTTGTCATCTAATCTCAATCTAATTAAGTCAATTAAAGCTCAGCCAAAAAGTGTGGAGCAAGTGTTAAGTGGTAAATTTATCAATCAAAACCATATTTATATATTTAAGATGATTGTGGTGCTAATCCTTATGAGCATCACCATGAGTCTTTAGAAAATACTGTAAGGAGGAAAAGCATGAGAATGTATACACAATATACCTGAGATATGAAGTACTGTTCTGTTGAATTGAAGTTTCTTTTGGCTCTATATTGTCTTTGGCTGCCAGAAAGATCAACAAATAGATGTAGCTCAGTAATTATCTTATTTAAAATCTACTTTAGTCATTGGCTATTCCTCACTCCTATTTGTGTCATTTAATTTGACATATTAATATTAGTAGTTATTTGTCAAGCATGAAAATCAGATTTCCTAACTTGATTCAATGTAATTCTCTGCAGGACATTTCTGATTTTGCTGAGGATAAAATGATTGTTGAGTTCCTTTCACAAGCTGATGGAAAGGAAGCAGTTGCAAGAGCAGCTAACTTACTTTTAAAGCAGCAACTGAAACTAAGGAATTCGGGTGAGGATAAGGAGGATAAACACTATACAGAATCTCAATTGACTGAGGCACTAAAATCTGTTGGTGGGTATCATGACTTACTTCTTTTAGTTGTAAGTGGATCCATTACATGAAACTTATTGCATACTATGTTGCCATGTTGATATAGGCTGCAAAGGGCCAGATCCCGACCTCTTAGTAGTTTATGGATCTGCAAGGTGTCATCTTGGTTTCCCTGCATGGAGACTGCGATACACTGAGATAGTGTGAGTCCTCTTTCTGTTGAGTGAACTTTACATGTTTCTCCACGTATAATTGTTTGTTAACTTGATACTATCTCAAAACCTTTGTGGACTTTGTAAGATGCTCATTTGTTCATCAGAAGAATGTTTAAGATATCACTGGGAGGTGCATCAATGTAATTTTATGGCAGTAATGTAGGTTTTCTACTGATTTTACTGCCTGTCTTCGTACTTCTGCGAGGCCATGAAGCATATTTTTATCAGTGCTGTGATAGTACTTTCCATAAATTTTGTGTTCCCTAAGTTTAATTTTCCTTTTTGCATTAAGAATATTGGATAAATCAAGCTCTGGAAATGCTTCCATCAGTCATATGAATTATGCAAAATTTGAAGGTTGGCTCTGTCCCATATAATCTTTTCTTCTTGTCAAGAAATTTTGCCTAGGATTGCTTCCAAGTATCAATAGCCTACTTAAGTGTAAGCAATGTGTCACTTGAACTATGGTACTACTATCAATAGTCAGCAGTGAACTAGATTGTTTCTGAATAACCTGGAAGTTGACTAAGTGGAGAATCAGTACTCTTAAGTAGTGAGCTTTTAACTAAAGGCAGTCAGAAAACCTTAGTTAATAGCACCTTTTGTTTTTGGCGCATCATCTATCTCTCTTGCTCTGTAATGAATCTATGGACACTTTTGTAGGCTGACAATCTGTCACCTATTCCTTAATGTTGATCTTTTGAGACATTTGGCACATTTAAGACTTGGGGATAGCCTGTGTTCACAAATGAGGTCCAAAATCACTTAATTAACAACCCAAAAGATAAATTGGCCTTTATTTTATGACAACACAGATTCTTATGTCTTTTTGAGTTAAATTTTGTATGAAAGCTGGAACTTAGAAATGTTGTTCCTTTCTAGAAGCTCTCTCTTTTTGTTCCTGAACTATTTGTGATACCAAGAGTGTGCAAGTGCAATAGCATGTAAATTACTAGTTTCAGTTTTCTATAGATGTGCAATCCTGCTTTGGTGCATGATCTGCTTGTTAGCACTCTACTTTGATGTTTAAGACACTTTTAAAGTACTATTATTATTTCATTCCTAATTGGACTGATTAGTGACCTGCGCTTGTTTCAGTTATATGGGTTCCTTAAAATTCATGAGATATGGTGCCTTGCGGAAAGCCATATACAAGTTCACACTGGTTCGCCAAAACTATGGTAAGAGATTGCTGCCTCTTCCTTTTATTTCATGATCATGAAGGGCATAATTGCCACAAAGTGGACCTAGTAGTCAAAGTACTATTTTTCTTGAGCTGTTTCATCCATGCTCCTGAATTTTGATTTCAGATGGTCTATGATGTGTTTTATTGAGGCTGAGGATAAAAGCAGATAAGAGCTATAGTGCCTTTTACAGTCTGCTTTACATAAATTGACGAGTTCTTGTTCCAACAGGTAAATGAGGACATCAATGTGGAAGGATTCATGGATCTGCACCATGGAGAAGATAAAGGGAAATCCTCTTATTTACTACTAACTTCTATTTTTATGCACTTGTATGAAAGTCCCTTTGCAGCAATAGCATAAATAAGTTTAGTTTGCAAGGGCTATGTATAAGTGGGTTGTAACCTTTGCCTGTATATCACAATCTTTTGAAGTAATTTGACTCTTCAACATGTATAATCCCCTATCGTATACAAATAGCTCTATTACTTTATTCAGATTAAGTTCCAAATTTGTCATGTCCCCATTGTGGATTTTTCTTGTATAGTCTAGGTCTACATAGATCTTATTAGTTATTAGAACATGATACCCACTACATGCATAATATAAGTACTATACTTTAAAGGGTCTATGCGGACTTGGTCCATGTTAAAATTTTTCTTCCATTACTCTCTCAAATGGAAGTTTTTGCACCTTTTTTCCCTTTTAATTTAAAGGACTATATAGCTCCAACTATCTCTTGTTTTACCATCTTCCGGCATGCAAACATTCTTTATGAATGATCTTTCTCATTATCATGCAGTCACTCGATTTGAACATTCTTTTGGCTTGTTTAGAGAAAGAAGTTAAAGTTTGATTAAAGAAGAGGATGCCTACCTAGATTGCTTTAGTTTAAGACTTGTAAATCCTATGAAGTATGATCTGTTTAAGTAGCTCAATCCTATGGAATTTCATATCTGTTGCAGCACGCTAGGAATCATCAGAATCGGCAATTTGAATCAAGGAGTAAATACATTCATAGGCTGTTATCTAAATTTCATATGGTGTTACAATCTTGAGTTGTCCTAAATCCCCTATTTAGATATATATCTTGACAGATTCCAAGATCTTGATGCACAATTGGAAGAATATTGGAGAATGAATGCTGGATACGTTGCATCTATTAACTTAAAATTTTAGAATTATAAAGTAGTGGTATCAAAAAAGTTTAAAAAGAGCTATCTTGAAAGGAAATGAACATTTAATGAGGATTTTTATTCGGACCCTTCTTGTACAAATCCATACTATATGGATCTTTTTATTTCATTTGTCAACTACATTATAAATTATAGATCTATGAAATAGTATCTTAAGAATGGAAATACGTGACAGAAATTTCCATTTAAATCTGGGAATCGGAACGTTTTCTATTGAACACATTAAAATCCTGTGGCATGAAGTGGTTGGGAAGCTCTGCTAGTTTTCTCTGGTGCATATTAGTTCTGGTGTGATGAGAAAAAGCAAATTGGACGCTTTTGCGAACAACTCCATTTGGAGTTGGATGAAATGTAATAATTACAAATATTACAGAGCCAAAGCTACGGAAATATATATATATATATATATATATCAGGTTTAAATTATTTTCTAAATCTATCAAATGGAACATAAAACTAATCAAACCCCATTGGAACTTGGGGTTTGCCTATCCAGCCATGTAGCGACTTGCATAGTAAACTTCTTTTATTATGTACATGATTATAACCCCGTGTAACTTGAGAATGAAGATTTGATATGAACATTATGTTATTCATATGTTATCTTGTGAAACGAGAAAGAGGTAGGCAAGATGCAACTTGATTCCATGTGTTGTACTAAAACTAAATCATATTTTACAGTTGTATTCCTAACTTCCTTTCAAAACATTATAAAACATTTTAGTTCCAATTGAACTTGATTCATTCTTTTCTTTTTAAAGTTTTCTCCTTTCTAATGGTTTATGCTAAGATATCCTATCCTTGTACACAATAAAATTAAGCTTTAACTTCTCAATCGTACTCTATTGAAAAGAAATGCAATTATATTTTACTCGTTTAAAGAGGGACTATATATAATGCTATAACTGTTAGACTTGAAGATTTAGGGTTAGAATAAATTAGGTTAAATGCTCATGGAGTAAAATAAAATAATTAAAATCGAATTAATAGTTTAGAAGGGAAAACCAAAACCCTTCTATACAGGTTATAAAATCTTTTCTTCCAATTTTAGCAATATGGCTCAATTCATTGAAATTGGTAAAAGGACGGTTCAACAAAACCGAGAACTAAACCATATTATAAAAAGCCAATTTTGAAGTTCAACTCAATGAACACTGGTGCAATTAGAACCATGATTGAATCCTAAAGAACTTAGAATTCAAAGTATGTTCAAAAGTAAACTACTGGCAACTAAGCCATGGCTGCACTTGTGGAGAAAGAAGATTTTTGGGCATCTTTTGGATGAACTCAATTAAAGGAGAAGATATATTGAGCATTGACTCGAATGTTTTGATCCCAACAATTAGACATTGATACAACACTTTGTGAAATATGAGTAATGTCATATGGTTTTTGACATTTGAGGCCAATTATCATAGCCGAACTATAGAACTACAGAACCTAGTTATTACCATTGCATACCCAAACAAAACTTGTAAAATTCCCAGAACTTTGGAAAATTTTTAAGAAAAGACAAATTCAAGGAACAACTATACTTTCAAATTACAAGTGTAATATCATCAAAAAGCAGCAAAATCAAGATAACATGAGTCAGTAAATCAAATAAACTCTGCTCTTAGCCTCAAACATGAGTATGTCCACGTACCAAACATCACATTACAAAAAGTTCAAACAATTTCCAATCGTCTACATTCAAATTCGCTTCTTACTAGCCCCGGTGTTTACATTAACCAACACTACTTGTAATAACATCACTAAGCAGAAAATCTATTCTCGACTATATGGACCACACTGCCATCAATTTACCACATAGGTAAATTAGATGGGTACCCACGCTAGGTTGTCGGCAGGGAAGAAATGGCATACAGGAGAAGAGCCTGGCTTAATGGACAAAACCCTAAATGACGCGTGGTCGCGGTCCCACAAGGAAGTATCCATGTGGCACACTCCAACAGCTTCCACTCTTTCTCGACTCTCACTCTCCAAAGAGATCTCAAACACCTTGTTCTCACTTTCAAACTGTCCATGACAATAATATACCGCATAGGGATAAGGCATCATATGGCACCCCATCAATTTTGGTGCATCTATTTGTTTTGGCACATCTATGATGGTATAATTTTGTAAGGGTGTAGAATTCTCCTTTTTGTAGATATAGTTAGTGGTTAAAACCTTGTATCGTGTGTTTGGTCCAAACATTTGTTGGATGTTATCAAGCATGGATTCTAAGGAATTTGCACAAAATTTTCTCTCTCCTTTGATGGGTTCAAGTTCACAATGCTTGAGGGTATACTCCATGGCTTTCGCTTGTGGGGAGTTGTTTGGGAAAGAGAAGATGTTGAGGAGGTCTACGAGCTTGGTTGATGAAAAGGGAATTGAATTTGCTTCTTCTCTAGGAAGAAACCTAGGGGATTTTGAAGGGTCCTTGTTAGGAAAGTAGATTGGCATTTTCTTGCCAATTCTGAGATCATTTGGTGTGAAGAATACATATAGTGAAGGGTCATGGATATGATCTATGTTTGATGATGGATGGTCATCATGTGTATGCTTTTGGGGCATCCTTAGAGGAACAGCCTTATCATCAACACTATCTTGTGCATGAATCTCTTCTTTGTTATTCATCATGTTGCCCATATGCATGTCTTGCATTTCTTTGGTGTTGATGATCCGAAGATGGCTATCCGTGGCTTGATTTGAATGACCATAGATCTCTTTTCTTATTCCCCTTCCATGTGTACACTAAAAATAAAATCATTATTATAGAACTTAGTTGAAGACGGTTTATGACTATCAATAAATTAAATACATATGTTCACAAACGAAATTTTCCATTCATTACAAAACAAACTAGAACTATTGCAACGAGCATAATTTGTTTTAGAAGCCCAAAAACTCGTCGTGGAAAGATTACAGCAGCAAGTGTGCTTGCTGCAAGGCTTTGCCACGAAGGAATTGCTCATTAATCTCATGGCAGAGAGCCGTTTTTCGCATTTAGTCTATGCATTCTATTTTGCAAACACTTTGCTTCTGTTGAATTAAAATAAAGCATATATGACATAGATAGATCTGGATAAAAAGTTGGAAAATAAAAAACAAGAAATAAATCATAACTCCAGTTGTGAAAACAGCAAGTAAAGAATACATACCACCAAGATGGATTGAAGTAGGAAAAAGATAAGTCTCCAAGATGTCAAGCTTTCCATCTTTTTTTTTTTTTTTCCCCTTTTACTTGCTATGCTTTTGTTTCTGAATCTTAGAAATGAAGAAGGCAAGGATCACGCAACTTTAGACCTTAGTTACAAGTGGCAATAAACATAAAAGCAAAGGGATTGATAATTTCCATTTCCTAATTAAAATACTAGAATAGTCAATAGTTTATTTGGTACTGCACATGGTGGGCAAAATGTACTTCAATTTGTTATTTGATTGTCAAAAGGCAATGATCCGGCTGCAGGAAAGTCATTGGTCCCAAAAGGACAGGGGCAAAGTTGATTAATATATGACTTTTTTTTCTGCCCATAGAAAGAAGATCTTTAACTAAGATCATTTTGTATCATGTAGGGTACTCCGTATGACCCGACCGATTAATATAATTTCAATTCTGATCTTTAATTATGGTACCTTGTCATGTTTCTTTGAGGCTTGATTTACCAAAAAACTAAAATAAAGTGTGGTAAAAATTTTAAGAATGTTTAATGTAGAATACTTTTAGGATGAGTGATATCCTAAAAAATACTATACTAAAAAGCAAAAATATGATATGTGTTGCATGGAAGTAGATAATATCTTGATTTGTAGAGTTCCTAAGTATAGAAAAATATCAAATTATTCCACTTATCTAGTACATTAAATTAAATCTTCAACATTCTAAACTATCCATTTGAGTCTCGAACTTCTAAATGTTTGCAATAAGGTCGTTTTCTATATAGTGCATAAAATGGCCTGTTGTTACAAATATTAAAAACTTTATAGTAAAAATGAAAGGAAAGACTTCGGTTTGCTTTATTATTCTCTCCTCTAGGCAATTCAAGATGCGGTGGTCGCTCAATAAATGTCGTTCAAAGAAATTAGATGAAAGTTCATTGATTGGTGATTGGAAAATATGTGGATAATATCAAAATTATGATGTGAATTTTATGTGTCTTTTCAAATTTTATACCTTTACTATAGCATGGTATTAAATGCATACTCAATTGAATATTATTGTGTTACCTCTCATCGCTGGTACTTCTGCTATTCAACTAGTGAATACTTACTATAACGTCTTTATAAGGATAATGAATTTAATAAATTTGATAAAGTAAAGTTTAATAAAGTGTGGCATTTAATAACTTTAAACTTTAAATATAAAAGACAAAGGTGCTATAATTTAATATTATTAAGACCTATTTCTCAATAAGATATAAGAAGGTATCAAAATGTTTTCAATGAAAAATGATTTATTAGTACTAATACGTTATATGTCTGTATGAACAACATGTAAGTATAATATTTTGTGACCAAAAAATAAATCAATGATATTTCATTATTTAAAAAAAACTATAATTTATATTTTCATATATTAAAATTTCATTAATTTACACATTATTAAAACTTTCATGTGATATATTAAGAGGGGTAGAGTTTTCATTTGAGTAATTCATGCTAAATCCAAAAGAAGAGAGATTTAATGGATTATATACGTTACGTATTATATACATATAGTATGTAAATATTAATAAAATGTTAATATATATGATATATGTAAATCATGATAATTGATTTGATAATCATTTCTTTCATTATAATTTATATTAATATTTTTATGCTGCATGTACATAGCATGAGGCATATAATATTTACTAAATCTTTTTTTCCCAAAAGGTTGTCTCGCCCATTGTAAACTGAAAGTTGCTGGTTAGGTACTATTTTTTAGTTGTCACCATTCAATAAATGAAAGGCCGTTGGGTTCTTCGGTGACTCATGAAGAGAGTTTATTAAAGTGTGTATGTACGTATATATGTATATATATAGTTTCATTTAACATTTTTATGTTCGATTTTTACTTAGTTCCATATAGAGGTTGTTTATTTCATATATAGGCTTGTTGGGTTAATCTATCAGACAAGATTACATATAATATAATTTCCTATTATTTTTTTTATATTGAGAATCTTGTTTGGATACAAGAGTGGAAGGAGAAAAAAAATGCATTATCCAGATTATTTCTTGGAATTCTATTGGCTAAGGGAAAGAGGGAATTCAGCTTTCAAGAAATTGAAAAGCCACGAAGTCATATAAATTGTTTTATCTAACTATATATTCTCACCTAAGTTTTATTAAAACTAGTGTGAATTATACTTATGTTTTCGTTTGAGATAGTTTTCACGCCCGTATTTCATCACTGTTAGTCACTTCGGAAGTATGTCAGACGTCGCCTTCCGATTGGTTGATAATAATTTATTTAATTATATAATATTATTTAATATATGTAATTAAATTATATAAGAAACGTTATATAAAATATAAAATAAAAATAAAATGGAAAATAGCTAAGAAAATGGGAAAAGTGCTTTAACACTTTGTTAGCTATCCCAAGGCCATATAATCTATTATAATTATAAATAGCTATCACTATGGGTAAGTCACACAATTTATCAGTCACATAATTTATAGTACCTTTTCCTCTTTTTTATCTTTCACCCACCCCGTGCTGACCACCCTAATGCCACTCATAACAAACCATGAGGGTTTGCACAAACCCCTAAGTGATCACTAATCATACTTTGGCCTTACAATGGTTAGTTAAGTCCTTTTCAATTTTCTATCTTTTTTTTTTTCTAATTATTTATTCTTTATTTTATTTTTTTATTAAATATATTTAATAATTTTTTGTTATTGCTAACCATTCAAAAGATTATGCATATTCAATTAACTAATAACGATTAATTATGATGAAACATAGATATACAAAGTAATAGAGGATATGTATAGATATATGAAGTGTAGCTCATGTTGTATTGATTATCAACCATGTATGGTTGCTGGAATATATATAATGTAACTATGTACTATTAAATTTGTAATAGTTGATTCTGAAATGGATTTTTTTTTTATAAAAAATTCCTGCTAGAGCTTTTGCATATTTTCGTTAATTTATGAGTAGTTCTACTATATTTATATTATCAATTAAACCCACATCGACTAAAGGCTATGTTAACTTGGTAGAAAGTTGAGCAAGTACCAAATACTAAGCTGATGCCAGAAGTGCATATAGCACTTCATTTGAATCTCCAATGTCGAGCATAAAATGATTCCTTTTTTCCTGTGTCTTGTCAATGTTTTGAAACTTGATACTTTAAGAGCAAATGGCACTGACACTTCATCCGAACAAAGTGACTGAAATAAGATGAAGTATGATTTGGAAGAATTTTGTGCCTACACAAATTGAACAATGTAATATAATTAAGTGTTTGTCCATTATTAAAATTGGATAAAATCCATCGGATGCGACTGTACTTTTAAAAATTACCATACTAATTATTGAATTTTTATTTTGATGCTAAAGCTACTTAACTTTTCAAAAAATTGCTATATACTACTCCAACGATTTTTTGGCAACTGAAAATCCCCTATGGCATATCTTACGTTTAAAAATATTAAAAAAAGTTTGTTCTTTTCTCTCCAAAAGTACAAACTATTTTAGAAAGGAAACATTTTTTTCTTAAAAAAAATATATTATTCATTTTCCTCCAAAGGTTAAATTATTAAAGAAAAAACAAAAAAAAAAAAATTCTTTCAATCACACATATACTCTTTGCTTTTCCTTTTAATTTTTTCTTTTCAACATTTCGCCATACATAATATTAATGTGCCAATATTCCTTCAACCCGCTTTTGCAAATTAATAAAAGCATCCACAACATCATAAAATACCAACCATTTTCAATTATTGAGTATAATCAAAATACATAAATCGTAAGTGTGAAACACTTCTTTTTATCAACTCTCAAGCATGGAATCTCTAGCAACTAATTATTCATTCTCATCGCTAAAGTTTTCTCTTTCATGTTTTCCACTTCCTTCTCTTCTATTCCAACTGATGTTAAATGCATTATGATCTGAATGGATTGAAAGAAAAACGTTTATTTTTTTCCTTGATAATTTGGTCTTTGGAGGAAAATGAATGGTTTGTGTTTTTAGAGTAAAGTAAGTAGTTTTTTTTTTTTTTTTTTTGAGAGAAGTACAAATTTAGGATTTAACCTTTACCATATTTTCCATTTAAGTCCTAAGCGTTTCATTTTTTCTATTTAAATCCTCTACATTTGTAAGCAATTTCAATCAAGGATTCTCACTAAGTCTGTTGGTTTTTTTACATCTAAATTAAATAACAAGGCATTTTCTAATTAAAATTTGCACTACATGGTGCAAAATTGATAACCATGTCAGCATACTCTTTGGATCATGTTTGACCTAATCACAAATTGTACCTAACACTTTTGAACAGTTAATCTCAATTGGTAGTAAAATGAGAAAAAAAGGAAAGGAAATAAAGCGTGACTAAGAGCAGACTAAAAACTCAATGGAAACTAACTTTACCCTATTACTAACAAAGCTTGAAAGAACACTAATTGCTAGTAATAGGTATAATGTAAACTTGATGAAAACCTAGCCCCTACCTTAATCCTAATCTACCATAAGAAAGCCTAAGCCATTATGCCCTCAAGAAATCCCTAAGCCTAAGTATAATCGCAATGGCAAGGAAGCCTTAAACCAAAAACCCTAACACAGACCTTAACCCTAATCACAATTACAACCATTGGAAAACCTTAATCATAGACTCCTTTTATGATTTGTACATGGCCTACATCTTTGCTAGATAAAATATTGAATTGTCAAAGAAGAGCCAGTTGTATAGGTTTACAACTAAAACTAATGCAATCTCTGTTTTAAAAATGCATTGGATTTTTCAAGTGTCTTGGTGGAGAAGACAAAGTTCTAAAGGGTTTGGAACTATCTAAAAAGAGTACAGTGCATTGGATTTTCTAAGGGTGTATTTTACAAGGAAAAAGTACTATTTAAGAAATGTCGGGTTCAATTTATTATTGGGTCCAACATGATCCAAAGAGTACGTTGATGTGTTAATTTTGCATTACATGGTGTAAATTTTAATGAAAAAAATCCCACATCATTTAATTTGAATTAAAAAACTAACAAACTTAACAAAAGTCCTTGATTGATATTACTTGTAAATGTAGATGACTTAAATAGAAAAAAATAAAATGTTTAGGACTCAAATAAAAAGGTAGTAAAGGTTGAGTTCTAAACGTGTACTTCTCTTTTTTTTTTTTTTTAAATAGATAAAAGTATTTCATTTCTATAATAGTTTGGTTTTTAGAGGGAAAGAAATAGACTTTTTAATAATTTTATATCTACGATGACACATACCATGTTAGATTTCCAGTTGCCATTTGATTAGAAAATCACAGAAATGGGATGATTGTAATTTTTTTGAAAAGTTTGATAATATTAGCACTCAAAATAAAAGTTTAATGATTAATATGATATTTTTTAAATGTATAATGGTGTCCTATGAATTTTACCTATTAAAGGTTTATATCTTTTTGTAATTGTCCTTAGCTCAAAATTGGAAACGCAATTTGAGTGATCAAATCCAATGTTATCACCTAGTTTAGTTTATAAATGTATAAAACATTAGTTTCGGTATGCATATTTTATCATGAATTTCCAAGTAGAAAAAAAAAACACTTCTAATATACTTTTGTCCAAAATGTCTAGAAACCTTTTTAAATTTCTAATCAATTCTTTTGTAGTATTTAAGAATAAAAGTTTGCTACCTTTATCCTTAAAAATACTAACATTCATCCGAAAAGAGAGACATTTATCAACCAACAATTTGCCCTAAAAAAATGTAGAATTAAATATCGAGCCTCTATTTTTAGCTAAGTAAGAAATTTGATTTAGATGAAATTTGAGCTTTTTTTTTTTAAATTTTCTCCCTCTATGGATTTAAACAATCATAGAATAAAAAGCTATAATAATAAGTAGAAGCAAAAATGATTGTAAATTCATCATCCTAAGGATAACTGAAAATATATCAATCAGCAAGACATTTTTCAGAGAGTACATGTATACTCTGAACTCATTATATTCTTTCACTTACATATATATATATAAGACTCTTTGAAGTTGATTCTTATCTTTAATTTCATTGGGAAACTTAGACGCAAATTCAATCAATCTTTAGATTGGAATTATTGTCTTATTATGAATGTGAAACCTTAAGAATCTAATTCTAGTTTAGAAAAGACTAATCTTAGAGGGTAAAATTACTAAACCATTTTTCCTAACAACATTAATGGATATTTTTATGTGCTTAAAATGTTGATCCATATTAGATGAAAATATTAAAACACCATCTATATAGACAATAATAAAAATTGAAAAGTCATTACAAATTTCATTCATTATTTTCTGAAACTCGGAGAGAGTATATTTTAATCCGAAAAGCATAACATTTCATTCGTAATGTCCAAATAGAACAGTGAATGCAATTTTACACCTGTTAGATTCTTTAATCTGAATTTGCTAAAATCCAGACTTCATGTCAAATTTTGAAAATATTTTGGCATTGTGCAATATGTTAAGTAAATCTCTTTTATTAGGTATGTATAGGATACCTAATTAATTTTAGAGTATTGTTGAAAGGTTTATAGTTAATTACTAACCTAGGAACATCTATTTCAATTTCAGTGTTTTTATTTACATAAAAAGCTTAATAGCTCCATGTAGATTTATTTTTACGAATTAGTTTTTTATTGAAAAAATAATTAGTTTCATTCTGACAATGTTTTAAAACATCATTGTTCATTTGTAAAGGTTTTACCTTTATTGAAATATTTTTCTCATTAAAATCATTTTCATAGAGCAAATCCACAATATGTGATTTTCTTTCCCAAAAAGCATTATGTAAACTTGGACAAATTGAATCTTTTATTTCTAATTCAAAATTAGAAATTCTTTTCTTCAAGTTTTCATTCATAAGTTGAGTTTCAACTCTTTTAAACTCAAAATCATTTTTTAAATACATTAAGTATTTTTCCTTACATTCAATTAAATAGTTTAATTTAGAAATTAAATTATGTTTAAGTTCATTTAAAAACTTGGTTTGAGGTTTGAAATGAAATTGAAAACAATTTTCTTTTTTAGATATATAGTCTCAATTCCTCTATCATTGACTAAAAAAGGTTGAATTAAATTAATAAAAGGAGTTTCTAAAATCACATTTTGCTTTAAATTTTTAATAAGAATAAAAACAGTTTTATAAGAAATTTTTCCTTTTATAATTTCAACATTGGGTAATTTAAAATTAATACATAATTTGTTACTAGATACATTACTTAGAAATTGAGTTGTTTTTTCAAAATATTTTGTTGGAATCAACTCTTTTCTAATGTAATTCAAATATGCACCAGTATCAAATAATATAGTTGTTTCTAAAATAAATTCATTATAACAACTGCATTATTAATTCTTATTGTGACATTAATTATCCATTTTCTTGTAGTTATTTCTACAAGTTGCATGAGATAATCATTTTCAGAAAACTTATGACCATTATCATCGTTTAAAGCTTTGCTTCATTACTCGAACCCTTAGTTGAATCATTATTGGAGTATTCTTAAATTACCATTTTTTGTTTAAATTCAAGAAAACCCTTTTAAAGTTTTAATTGCATTAATTTTAATTCTTTTATTTCTTGTTTCTAAACATTAATTTTATTGTGAAGATCATTTATAGAGATAGGTTTTTCTATTGCCTTTTACCTCTTTCAAAGATTTCATTAAGGTTATACGGTAAACTTGGTATGAGTGAAAGAGTAGTTTTATTAACATTTTTTTAACATTCAAGTTTCTCATTATCATCAATTAATTGATCAATTTTACGAAGAATTTCTTCTTCTTCATTAATTAGAACATTTAATTCATTATTATCTTTAGAAGATAATGAAGATGTTGATTCAATGTCATTAACTTGAATTCCATCCTTATTTTCTTCCTCAAAAGTTGGAGGATTATTTTCTACAAAGATTTGCAAAATACTTTCCATTGTATATTCTTCGAGATTTAACTCATTAATTTTATTGTTGATCTTATAGAAGTTTACTGTATGATCAATTTTTCTACATTTATAACATCTTATTGTTTGTGAGATTTTTTCTTGTATTTTTTTATCTTTTTTCTCATTTTCAAGTTTTTTAAGGGATTTTTTCTTAAAATTCCTACGTGATTTCTTATGTGAACATTGTGGAGTTTTTGCATTCTTTTTCTACCTTTTTTCGACAAAAGAAGAATCATATTGAGTATAGAAATCACCTAACCCTTAGCATTTCATGTGCTACTCATTTTTTAATTGTTTTTAGACTCTTATTGTAGTACATGAATGTGTTCCAATTTTATAAACATATGAAGCTAATTCCCTACATGACAAATCATTATATGGAATTTCACCATTATTTTCTTTTCAAATTTTATTCCTAACTTGTTTTCCTATTAATTTAGGTAAATCAATTAAAAATTCCTGAAAGGTTTATTATAATCATTTTTAAGTATGACTCTTTGGATACTGACGAAATTTTCCTAAAGACTTACATTTCATATTGAACAACAATTCTAAGGATTTATCCTTAATATGTGAAGGATCTCCTATGAAATGTTGATTTATTAAAAATATTAATGTGTTGACTATGTCTTAAATTGGTTCATCATTATCATCAAGAATTTTAATTTTATTTTCATCCATTTCATATGAGGTTAAGATATTGATGTATTGTTTCTCAATGAGATAGTTATCCCACTAACTTTTTAATTTTCTAATAAAATAAAAAATAAAAAATAATGCTACTTGATAATCGTAACATTTGAAACAATTTTGTTAGTGTTGAAAAACATTATCATTTGGTTAAGAACATTAAGTATTTTTTATTCTAAGTATCCATCTATGTTCCATTCATAAGTGGATCCTATAAAATATTTATTCTGATAATTATTATCTTTTTCTTAAAAAATTATATTTGGAGGAATTACTCTCTAATAATATAACTTTTGAGGTTCTTTCCAAGTAATTTTATTAATTTGTTCATTAATTTTTGAATCTTTTAAACAAATATTAGAGATTTTATCATTTTTTTGAATCATTTTCATTATTTGAAAAAAGATTAGTAATTGACTCATTATCAGTTTCATTAAGTACATTTATTTTTTCTAAATGAGTATCATTGATAACAATACCCCTCAATTTTAAAGAATTAATTGGACTATCTAACTTTAAAATATCAATTGGTTTTAATTCATTTTCTTCTTTTATCATTTTATTTTTTAACATTCTTTTTCCTTTCATTTAAGGCTTTTAAAAATTCGTTACTTAGATTTTTAGGTATTTCAAAAGGCTTAATTAAAGGTAATTTTTTATTTATTGAAGGCTTTCAATTTTATTTACTTCATTATTTATTACATTTTCCATTTTGTCTAATTGTTTACCTATTGTATGTAAGTGTTGATAAGTATAATTATTTTGATCAATTAGTTTTCTAATTCCCGTATCTTCATTTTCAGTTGCAATTTTGAAAGGTAAAAGTTTTGTTTCAGTATTTTTATGCATTGATTTTATATTACTAAATAGTAGATGATTAGAATTTATAATATGACTATCACTTAGTTACCATTTAAAACATTGATTAATCACATTGATTTGTTTAGGTTTCAAATAATATTTTTCAAATCACTTGAAAAAGTATATTTAAAAACCATTTTGTTACGTAAAATTATAATATTCATATTTTATTTTCATTTTAACATTGTTGAAAGTATTAAAATACCATTTTCTATTTTTTTTTTTGGTGAATTAAACTCCTTATTTAGGAGAATCTTACCTAGTTTAAAGGGTTTCTCTAAAACATTAAGTTTTAAGTCTGCTATCATAGAAGTAGATGGCTCATCATAATCTGGTTCATTATCAGGTTGGTAAATTGGTGTAATTATACTTGACCTATGCATTATTCCACTAAGATTGAGATATGTTCCTCCACTTAGTGGAACATTTTGGACATTAGTTTGTGTAGGTAATTTAAGAGGAAGAGGAGGTAAATCTACCGATCTCGTAGAGGATGAGGACATCGACCTTATTTCTAAGGCTCTTCTAGGTTGATTAAAAGATCTCTTAGCAAATTGAATAGTTACCTTACCTTCAAAATATTGAACTACATTGGAAGGTTCGGTATTGTATATTGGTTATTTTGAAAATAGGTTTTCTACTTCCCATTGTTCGAGCAGGTTGACCTGACTTTATTTAATCATTTTAGGTATTGATACATTGGCTTTGGTTATATCTATTTGAATAAGAAGAGTTTAACCTCTCTTATCAATTTTATACGCTTTAGACCCAAAAGTAATTTTTATTAACTTAAAATATATTCTATATATTACAGCCATTGGTAATGCACCTTCTAACATTCTATAATTGTGAGTTTTAATTTGAAGAATTAAAGAATTCATTATGGTCTTATCTCTAAGACCTAAAGTGACTTTTGGATGATATTCAAACTATACTAAACCAATGCTAAATTAGTCTCAATAGATGTGTACATTGATCTTTCATAGTCTAGTTCCCTAGCATCTTTAAGGACCATGAAGGTAGAAGTGTCTAGTCCTAGTTTAGTAAGAAGTTTAGCTCCCTCTTGAACTAGGCCTATATGCATATAATTCTATTCTTTAACATATTTTTTAATTGATTCATTATTTAAAAGTTCTATTGTGGTTAAGCCATTAGAAATTGGGATGTCTTTTTCTTCTATGGCTATGACATAATTATTTTTACCAAATATTTTTCATTTGGCCATTTGATAAATTTGATCATAAGAAGTTTTAGGAATCTTCCAATCATCTATAGCTTTATCAAAAATTTTCATATGAATTTTATCTCTATTATTTAATATAGATTTTTTTATTTGCTCAAAAGTTGCAAAATTAAAAGAAGACATGGTTCTCCAAATTAAATTCATATTTTTAAAATAGACTAATTTATCTAATCTTATAAATCCAATTCACAGGACTAGTTTAAACCCTATATTGTGATTTCAATTTATGACATTTTTGCTACTCTTAACTCAAGCAGGATTTGTGTTGGGCCTTAGTAGGCTTATCACAACACAAGGAATTCCACACAAGAATCGTTCTGAGTAACTGGAAAATATAAGATATAGATTTTCACATAGAAGTTTGTCTTTAAAGAAAATAAAAATTAACTTATTAGACTATATACTCTTTCCTTGGCTTTGATACGATAAGCAACCTAAGAGGATCTATCCTAAATGATAGATTGAAATGTAGATAAAAGATATTGATAAATATATAGAAGTAGGAAGATGCAGTATTAATGTATTTAAATTTAATTTCTTTTAAAATATATATTATATAGATAAAACATTTTTCCTAAAAGAAAATAGGCTTAAACTATATAATATAAAAATTCTATTGCATCTTCTAACTATTCATAAAATTCTATTAAATAATTACCATTATTAAATCAAATGAATTGAACGAAGGAAGAGGCCAACAATTCACTATAGATAAATAGTGAAAAGTAATCATTGTGGCAGACAATTCATTATAATAAACAGTGAAAAGTAAAAGAGAAAAATAATTGTGTTAGAAGATGGATTCTGACATCATTGCTAACATAATTGTACACTGTAATACATGTGTCATTTGTAATTCTACGATATTTTACAGTACAGGAGAATACATACAAAATACATTTATATATATATGTATGCATGTATGAATCTACGAACAACTTTTTTTCTTCTCTTTTTCCATGTTTTAGTATGATTCCAACTTATATCTCGATAAAAGATCCATTAGAAGCAAGCACTTCATTCACTTCTCTTGCATGTTCTCACAATTCAATTTCAAGAGAAAAAAAGAAAGGAAAAATGCGTTTGACTTTCTTAGCTAAGCATGTTACCATTTCATTACATCGTGAAATGATGAAATATAAAACAACGTAAAACTAGAATTAACATTCCTAAGTGTTGATTGTGATTTTTGGTTGAAGAAGGTTGAGGGCAATTAAGATTAGAGGCAACCTACAAGCATTAGCAAACATAAGTTATGAAGACTACCAAAAGTGATTCTAGCACGACTATTCCAATACTTAAATTAGAAGGTGTTCGAAGGCATATAAAAGTGTAATACATGTAAAGAGTGAAAGATCTAATCCTTATGGGACTACCTAGTGTTTATAGGAATGGTTGGCAAGATATATTTGAAAAGTGCACCGTGTCTTTGAAATACTCTTACCCATATCATGAAAATTTATGATAGAGGAGATCTTGGACCTATTGTGTGCTTGGTTATGGACTTTCCCCTAGCCAAACGATCCTCATCTTAACTTTTCTCAACCCTGTAGTCTGAGTCTATACATTATGGGCTTGATAGTCTAAGGTCCAAGGATTAAAAGATGAGAGGGGGTCAACAAAAGTCTTCTAATTAGTTCGATCGATCTATTCAAAACTTAATCCATGCCTTAGGACGTTTGTCCTTTATGCTAGCAAATTGATATTGGTCAAGTGAGCTCTAAGGAGCTTGAATTGGCTTTGCCTAGATTAGTCATGGACTTTTATGCTTAATGCATACTCTGAAGATGGCAATTTAAACTTAAAGGCTCACAATCAAAATAATCTATCAACACTAAAAAAGTAAATAGGAATAGAGTAGTAATAGTTAATAATTTGTTTGATTATATTTAAAAAAGACAATCATAATTGATTATAAATATGTATAGCATACTAATATACCATCTCTTCAATTCATGTTTAAATATTAGCTAATGTCCTCAAGAAAGAAGTTATTCTTTAAACCTGAAATAAACTATATTTTGTTATTTTAGAATAATAGAGATTCTATAACGATATTAAAAGTAGGAAATAATCATTTTATTATGTTACTCTAAGAGAGTCGTAAAAGACGGAAAAAAAGTATGTCATTTGCATTCACATCGATTGCTAAATTTTAAATGAAATCTAGCCTATATATTTATGTTTAAACCCCTTCATTTTTTTTTAGGTATAATAAGGCATTACTCATAGAATAGTCTCACCGTTTCGTCTCCTATCATGTGGTACACTATTGGATGCACGTTGAAGTCAACTTTAGCATACGAACGCATGACTGTACCTGAAAGTTCAAACAGTAGCATAGCACTATAAGTCATGGCAGTCTTCTTTCAGATTACGATCTCGGATAAATACTCCACTACCTAAAGTTGACTCAAATGTCAAAAAGATAACATCTAAAGCTTTGCATGTGTTTTGCTTCCCTCATCACAGTACTTTATCTAAATGGCAACTGGCATCAATTTATGTCAGAGACTTCCATGAAAGACTTCTGTATGTCTAGTTAAGTCCATCTTCCCACTATGAAAAAAGAATCAAAAGATGCCGCATGTACCAACCCACTAAAGTTTAGGGAGTCAATATTCTCCCACTAAAGTTTAGGGAATCAAAAGAATCAATATTCTTCTTTTTATCTTGTCTGTCTTTATTCAGAATACTTTTCTTTTATGGGCGGTTGGAGAAAAAGTTGTTGTCAAAGGGTTTCACTCTTTATGTTGTTTGCTTCTACGAAAAGAAGATTTATCTAAATATCATTTCTTCCACCTTCAGCCCCTTTTCTCGACATTGTTTATGGTGTGTGCACAAATCTATTTTTATTCTCCTTTCGCGGAACCAATTATCTTTCAATTTCAATTGACCATAGAAGCTCATTAGTTAATTGTATAGTATCTGTTCAAGGTTATGTAAGCCAAAATCCATGTCCAAATTTGGTGCGAGTGTGGATGGAAACTATATCGGTCGACGGAGCATAGGCTCATCGATCGCCGGCTGCTCGAGACCAGGCACTAGAAGCCTAGTCTAAATGGAGATCAACGACCTTGGAGTTCAATCGGCGATGGGCGGTTTCAATCGCCATACTTATGACGGTCGAC
Source organism: Lumnitzera littorea (assembly GCA_024138015.1). Classification (NCBI taxonomy): domain Eukaryota; kingdom Viridiplantae; phylum Streptophyta; class Magnoliopsida; order Myrtales; family Combretaceae; genus Lumnitzera; species Lumnitzera littorea. Next base: position 23,987,099 of record JAMXBB010000011.1, read on the forward strand.
TAGGCCATCCCTGATGGTCTATAATTGTTTCCTTTGTTGAGTGTTTAGAACTTGTAAAGCTATAGGTCTGTAGAATGTTTATTATATATCGACTTGTAGTAGGACTTATGAATAAGGGAAGATTCGTTCTTCTACCACAAATAATACTGTTTTTGAGATTGTGAATTCGCTGCATAATTTCCATAATTCTTTCAGCTTAAGTATCGTGGTCTTCGACAAGCTCTCTTGGACATGGAATGACGGTGTATTTCCATTTAATGAGAAATTTAGAAGATATAGCTTGAGAAGTGAGAGAATAAAGTGGTTAAGAGTAATACGAGTTATAAAATACTATCATATAATATGCATATAGTTATTCGGAATCGGTAAATTTAGAGCTTTTAGAAAATGTTTTTGAAATTAAATTAATTTTAACATGAGTACGTAAAAGTTAAAATAAGAGTCCTAATAAAGTCTATTTTTTGCAAAATAAAGTACATTGAATGTTAAATTTAATAAAAGTATAGTTTTATCAGTATTAGTTATTTTTATTATAAACTCAAACATTTAAGCTCTAAAACTCATCGAGATTCTAGAGATAGATTACTTGACTTATAAAATAATTAACTTGAGTTAATTGAATGAGAAATAATTATAAAAGTGGTAGATATACATACATGTATATGGATTTATGAAATAATAATATATAATATACATAAATGTACAAACTTGCATGAAATATTAATTAAACTAAGTAAAATTCTTAAGAAGATATCAGGGACACTTGGAGAGCTAATAAAAAGGGATAAGGGGCATAGCATTAGATCATATTTAGTATAAGCTAGGTGTCCTATAATTAAAATGGGAAACAACATGTAAAATTATGTGGTTAACTTGTGTAAACCACTATAGAAAAATTCCTAAACTATAAAAAACTCATGCCAACAGTATTTTGGGTCTTTTCGGCACCTTTAGGAAAGAGAAAGTGCTTTGGAAAAAAATTATAAATGTCTTAGAAAAGCTAAGAAAAGAGGGAAGGAAAAATTTTTTAGAGTACACAAACATAGAGCGAATCTAGGAGTGAAACTTGACCACTACCTAATAAGAACTGGCTTGCCTTGACTAGTTGATAGACCCCCATGCGTTGTTGGTGATTGGAGAAGCTTGCATTATTGAGTGTTTGATTTTCTCAAATTCTAAAAATAGCAAAAGATGTCTAAAAGTTATGAAACTTGATTTTCCTACGTAAATTTTCATGTAGAATCCATAAATGAAACCGAATTTTAGAAATTCTAAGTAATTATATGAGGTCATTAAGAAATCATGCCTAAATATGAATATTCTAGTACATTTCAATGGGCAAAATGATGTAGCTTCAACCCTAATTTTTGTGTGTAAGTTCCAAAAAGGAGCTACTTTGATTCCATATAAAAGTTTTGAAAAATCTAAGTTAGATTTGATTAATTTTGGTTTAATATAAAGAATGAGTTGAAAGTGCTCAGAGTAGTGTTTCCTCAAGTAATTGGATTTGCATATATTATAATAATGCTATGATTGGGCTTTGAAGTCATAAATCAATCTAATGGAGTATGAAAAAGGTAGAGTTGGTATTGAAGTGAAGTGATTTGGTAAATTACAAAGTGAAACAAGTGAGTAAGAAGTTAGGTCAGAACCTTAACTGGTTAGAAGTTCAAACTTAACAATAGGTCAGAAGGTGATGCAAAGGGTTGGGCTATCTATGTATTATAAAATAATTTTCTACAATTTACAATATTTTAGGCTATATGGTTAACTAGGAATATGTATTGGCAATAGTATTGCAAAATGGCATCTTTTATTGAAGTCTTTTAGTTAGAATTCAAAAATGTACTGAAGAAAGTGGCTTCAATAATAACTATATAGTAGAAATGCTAGTAAAAGGTTATCATAGAAGGTACATTAGGAGAACGTTACATAAAGAAGGTAGGTTAAAGACTAGGTTATAAGGCATCTTAGACAAAATTTATTTTAAAAGAATAACTTCAAGATCTAAACCTTAAGTGTAAGTAAGTTATTAGTTTCGTTTGCACTTAGCGAATAATTGGCTTAAGTGTTATACGCATCTTATTTAGGTGAACTAGGTAAGGAAGAGCCTCGAGATCAAGAGTAGGAGTTTAGAAGTTTGCTAAGTGGCCTTATTAAGTGGATACTTGTGTGTTAGAGTAGATTGTATCTACTCATGTAACCTTCTAGCTACTTAACTACGATTGTTCTAGTTGAGTATGTGTGTAAGTATGGCTTGTTGATTAACGAGCAATGAAATGACTTTGATCTCTTTTGTATTTGTTGTCGGATAAAACATGCTTGGTTATTGGCTTTACTGATTTCAATCATGTTGCTAATTGGTTATGATTTAGCCAATTGAGGTTTGCAATAACTTAATCAAGAAGATAGGTACTAACCATATTTCCTTAAGTGTTCACTTAAGTGAACTTGATACTAAGGTCTTAGAGATGAAAATGAAACAAAGTAAAGACTTGGCTAAAACGTAGATAAGTAAGCTTGTTTGTTTTGCTTGGTATGTGACTAATGCATTCATGATACGACACCAAAGGGACTTATAGATCAAGCAAACACTTTGAAATCTAAAAGTTGGGTTTATCGAGCAAACAACTTAATTTATAAAAACTAGTTTTCAAGCATATAGAAATTGCATTATATCTACTAGACCGGCTATATGTTAGGTTTTCTAACCACAATACATAGTTACCACTAGGCTAGGTTTGGCAACTCCTTATTGTAATGCTAGGTTTCTAGACTTTATATCTAGATGCCCATATTAAAATCGACCAACCGAAAGAGCAAGGTTGGGATGGGATATCGACACCTATGCATGTTACATGCATGAGCATGAAATACATTTATTGCATTCACTTGCTTGGCTAGGTTATAAAATAACATAATTGAAGTGATATCTTGCTCATGTGATTGTGATATGATCTTTCTTATATGGTTGTTTTTTTATCCACCCTACAATAAGCCAAAAGGATAAGTTGTCTTATCTTTGGGTTTATCCTCAAGAAAGGAAAGAGTTTAGATGGGACATTATACCCTGGAGGCAAAAGACTTTAGAGTGCTAAGTGGCGTTAGTTTCTCTTGAAAAGGAACAAACAGTTACAAGATTTGACTTAAGTTCTTAAAAGTTGCACTTTAAGAAGAATCGATGTTTTACATATAGGTTATGACATAAAGTTGTAGATATAATGTATTGATTTTGGTCATAATATCATGTATTATATAGGAGTTGTGTGATTATGATACTCTATCTATAACTCACTTTTGTAAAGCTTTCACTATTGTTTATTATGTTGAATAAGAAGAGATTTGAAAGTTAAATGTCTTATTAAGTGAAGTAACAGGTTGGATACAAGTTCTGCATTATCACCATCTTAAGAATGGCATAATGAACCATCTTTAGGTATCAAATGTTAAGAAAAAGTTTTTGAACTAATGCTTGAAAACATACATAAATTAAGAAAATAAAAATTAAATAAGACTGCATGGGCAAAACAATTTTAACCTAGCATTAATCTTTGAAAACAAATTAACTTCAAGGTTTGGAGATATTACACTTAAAGCTAGAAAAACTTACTTAATAGATTCTTGTTTTTGTTAGAGGGTGAGTTCTTATTTCAAAATTTAAGAATCTATACCTATTTAATAAGGTAAGTTAAGCCCTATACCCTTTCCATTTTGTACCTACTGAGCCCTACATCTCATCTCTATTTGTCTTCTTATGATAAAACTTGTTCCTTAGTTTAATCCTCTTACAAAATTTCTTTGGTGTAACTTAGTTGTTTTTTGTTTTAGGTTTTCCCTTAAATCCATGATCCGCTATTTGAAGGTGCATTTTATTCTTTTGTTTATTTGTTTTCCATTTAATGCATTTTTTATTTATGTTACGCATACTATGTTTCATACTTTCTAGTATGTATTAACTTATTAGTCTTATTTTCGTTATTGATACATTTTTTCTATTTTTGCATTCTTTTATAAATATATATTCCATTTTGTCAAAAGAATATGTTATTTTCACAGTTTTTGTGGTTTATGTTTATTTTAAATTTTCTCCCTTTTTTGTCTCTTTTGAAAATTTTCATTTTCATATGTACTTTCTATAATTATCTACTTACTATTTTCACAATCCTTTTTCTTTTTATGTATTTTTTGGTTTAATATAAGTCATTGTAATCTTCTTTGTTATTTGTCATTTATTTAAATATTTTGTAAATTTTGGAAAAGATTTAGCCTTATAATGATCTTTTTCGGTTTTTCCAAAATTTAATTTTTTTTTCTCTTGTTATTATATTTTTTATATATTTTGTTTATCATCATTCAAAATCCCCACTATTTCAAAAGTTATAATTTCGTAATATGTCTATGATATTTGTTAAATTATTGAAAATAGATATAGATGTTCAATAATCAAAAGACAATCCTCACTTTTGTAGGATGCCTTTCTTATTTAAAACGGATGAGTAGATATAGAATGAAAAGGATATAAGGTATACCCTTGCCCTATCCTATAGATACTAATTCTCAATTTAAAAAAAAAAAAATTGAAACGTGTTCTATAATTTGCAAGAACCACCATGGGTCAAGCGTGCACTTTATGAACCTATAAAATTTTTTATTACATTTTTATAACATGAAAATATCAAGATAAGTTATATAATAATCTATCAATTTTTCTGGGTGCTTATAATTAGTATATTCATCAATATGATAATTCCCAACATTTTAATCAAATATTTTCTAAAAATATGGAAAATAACAAAGAAACATTTAGAAAATTAGTTAAAAAAAAATTAGATGACACTAAAAGAAATATGAGAGTGTAGAGGAAATGAGAGTCAAGAGAGTAAGATTAATAATAGTTTTTTTTCGAAGAAAATGAGTGGATATGACGAGGGATAAAGGATGTTATACACTTTAGAGTTTTTACTTTAACAATGAAAAAACGGGATTTGGTCTTGTGTAGTATTTAAGTTAGAATATGATGTTTTATTATGTTCAATACTATTAATTAAGAATTTTATAGGATGCATATAAGGTATATTGAAACTTATACCCTGTAACCTCTGAATAAAGTTTCCATAGTAATACAAGATATGGAGATATGATATCTTGTACCTTAACCTAAGAGAGCAGGCTCTAAAAGATTTGAATTAGAATCCACATCGTAACCTTTAATACTAATAAAGAAGGCGATGTAAGCTAAATAAGGTTTTAGGATGTTTTGGCAATGACATATGCTCCCTTTGTTATTCAATAACAATTTCAACCCTATATTTGAAAAATAAGATTTACTTTTATATGGTTATAATTTAGATTTAAAAGAATTTCTAATGGAGATATTACAAATAAATGCTTCTATTTTATTGTTTGATTGATGAAATAGTTGCTTAAGAAGGGATAGTATTTATCTCTCTCTCTCTCAAATATCATGTTAAACTACTCCATCCTTACACATTAAGTAACCATTTGTTTAATTAACATCTACCAAAGAAATCTTAAAAGAGAAAACTTAACTATGAGAAACTTTTATTCTCTTGAAAAACGAAAAGGGCATAGCATTATGTTTACTTTATGTGCTTTTAACAATCTTACATACGAAGCTGAGCAATTAGATCCACAAATCTTTAAAAATGTACTTTTAAACCAGGGATGAATGAGTATAGAAATGATAGGATATAAGGCCATATTTGTATCCTACCCTATGAGTTATAAGTTCTAAAATTTTGGAACCAGAACCTATTCTATAATACCATAGAACAATCTTAGAATTTGTATTCTATAAAACTTATAAGGTACTGGATATCCCGTGGAACTTATAGACTATGCCTTTCTTCTTATATATTTTAAATTTATGTGATATCAAAATAGTAATCTACATGTGACACTAGAAATTATTTTTATACAAAACTTATGGAACCGAATTTGTGAAACTAAAAAGGTAAAAAACAAGGAAAATAATGGAAAGCTAAAGTTAGATAAGCAACATTAGCTTTTAGCCATTTAGTGTTATCAAGTTATGAGCTTGGACTCATTTTTTCTCTCTTCTTTTTACCAAAGCATTTATTGGGTGAAAATAATAATATTATCATTTATTATTATTATTTAATAATTTTTTATAGTCTAGGGTACCTTGGAATCTGTACCTTTTATACCTTAAAGTTGAGGTTTCAAGGCATATATTGGAAAGGAAGATTTCATACCTATTTCCTACCTTATGGAGTAAGTTAAAAAAAAAAAAAAATCTATATCAAGAACCTACCATGTAACTGTTAGTACTTACTCATAATAGATGAGATATCTTATAAAATAAGATTACTCACTCATCCCTATTTTAGGCCTTATCTTAATAATTTCCATTGAATAAAAAATAAGGAGGCATATTTGCAATACTTAAATATATAGTAGTAAACTACTTAAAAAAAAAAAAAGTAATATGAGAACTTTTCTTCAAAAATAAATAAATAAATAAATCTACGAATTATTGTTATGTTTTTCCTTTTTTTTTTTTGTTATGATGCTTGTAATTTTATGTATGATTTGTCCCATAAAATAAAGAAAAGGGCATTATTATCAATTTTTCATCCTAGATCTCTTTCAAGTTAAATTAACTAAGGTTTTCAATATTTTTAATGCTAGCTCTAATTAGTTATTTTGAACGTATTATTGTAACGAAGCCAAGAATTCTTCATAAAGTTAATATGCTCCTCCTTGTTAAAAAGAAGTGAGTGTATATAACTAGACCAAATGCTTTAAAGAAAAAAAGAAAAACCCATGCTCCCTTTTCTCCTTTTCATACATATTAAAAGAAAAAGAAAAGACTCTCTCTCCCTCTCTCTCTTTCTCTATCCCTCTCCTGAACTCTCAAAACTCCTACTTGTCCATCTAAGGTTTGCATGCTCTTATTGCTAAGAAGAGATGGGAAAGATGTTGAGCAAGCTCTTGCTACAAAGAAGTCTAAGAACTTTGGCTCTTCAAATGATGCCGCTGATGCCGATGAGATGACAACACTATTCCTCTATTCGCACTCGTTGAAGTTCAACAATAACGAACCTTTGGAATTTCCTCTATTGACTTCGTATCAAGACATGAGGATGTCTATGACTTTGTCGTTACGTAGGATAGATAGAAGGATTCTTGCCTTCAACTTTGCTCTCGAGGATAGGCATCAGTCCTATGCCATAATGAAGGAAATTATCTTCCCTTGAGATGACCCTGCTAAGTTGTATGATATAAGTCCCAACTTTTTTCGAACTATTTACATTCATGTAATTGCATATGTAGTTAGACTAACTCTTGTCTTTGTAGATTAATGGGCATATCTTAATGGTCTTTGAGGAGGCTGAGGCTGAGAGGGTAAGTGTCGATCTTCTTCTCTTTGACATGTTTGGTTTACTTTATATCTCACTTGTATCCATGTTCATAGAGGGTCGAAGGCTCCTACAATGCATCTAAGATGAGTAATTATTTCCATCTTTCTTTTATCCTTAATCATTAGAGAAAATAAACTCAAATTAGATCTTCTAACCATCTAATCATTGTTGGTCGATTTGGATAAAGTAATAAGGAGGGACCAAGTGCTCCTTTTGCTAGTTAACTACTATGGCTTTAAGGTCAATTGCACTTCCTTTGGTACGTTCTTATGTGCTTATGGGTTGACTTACTAGGCTTGTAGGTTGACCTACTAGCTTCTTAGGTAATTAGGTTATTTTTTAAAAGCCTTCGTTAGTATATTTTGGGATCTTAATCAACTAGTTACATGAGAAACCAAGTAGTAAAAATAGGATTGAGAATATCCATTCTAATTAAAATTTTAATAGTATATATCTTGGTTTTAAGAGCTAGAATTAATTTCAATCATTCTCATAAGTGTTAAGCTAGATTCCAGGTATGTAATTACTTACTTATTGCTTATGCTTGTAGAGTTTTAAAGAATAGAAGGAAAGTAAGACTATTAGGATCTTAATTTAAATGCTGCTTGTGCTTGCGCATATGCTAAGAGAACGAAGTGTAGGTAGTACTGGAAGTGTCAGTCACAAACCACTAGCTATATGTCTTATAGAGGCAACGATCTAAGTTAATGTTATGTATAGATGAAGGCATTGATTCTACCATTTGTGGAAGGTGTATTGTTCATCAGTTTAGTTGTTAACATATGAATTAGTCTGCTAAAAGGTAACTATAGTTGGACCATACTAGTTGTATAAGACACTTTTGCAAACAATTATAGTAGACTAACTGTATTAATGATTGATACCAACGATAACCTTGAGATGAGACAATTACATTAGTTATGGCTTTGGGTAATGTGGAATACATAATGAATGTATGTGTATTATTAGTGCTAAAGAGTCTAAATAACTTCAAATTTTGAGACATTAAGACTATGCTCTTTACTATGCCTAAATGAAGTAATAACTTGTTGATTATAACATTAGTATTAGCTATGTATGAATTTGCGTTAATATTTTTTAGGTATAAGTTTCATAATATAGTCAAATCAATATGATGATCTTAGTTATGACCTATTTTAGGGAAGTGGTTGAGATGATAACAGATATAATTATTATGATGACAAGATGCAAGACTATCCTAATTTTTTTACCATTAGACATTGTGGAAACTATGGATTTTGAAAACTTTTAGAAGTTGATTTTTTTCCCCTAACCTAAGATAATTTTATGAATGTAATTTATTGTTTGAAGATTTGACTTATATGATCCATTGTTACCTATATGATGATTTAGTTTTGTGAGAAAATAGCTTTTGAATGCAATTTTAAGCCTTTGCATACTTATATAAGGACATAAATATGTAATGAAGTTGTCATGTTTTAAGTTTTAGGATGTAAAGATATCTATTATTACTTTGATGCATTTCCTTACATATTCATGCATTTTATTAAACAAAGAGAAATTTTATATAAGGAATCAATCTCATTGAATTTTTCTTCAAAAAGAGGCATGGAAAATTGGTCGAATACAAAGCATAGAAGCATAAATGACTATTAATATTATCATATTGTATATAATTCACATATGATCAACCAGATGGGTCTACAGCTTTCTAGATTACAGTATTAATCTCATGAACATTTTTTAAATTAACCTTAACCACATTAGTAATAAAGTAAAAGAGAGAAAACAAAAGGGAAGGAGAATCTTATACCAAAGCACTAAAGTAACTTTATGTCAATCTTAATCGCAATATATATATATATACACACACGCGCACACGCACACACACACACACACACGTGGTTTTCCTAATAGCAATTCACTTCATGGAAATTAACTCAAAGGAGACAATATAATAGTTATAGTGGCATGTTACGTCCATTAAAATAAAAACATACCTTTCTACACTATGTAGTTGGTTGGATAGTCAACAAAGCATTATTGCATTATCATAATCATTAATGTCATCTCCACTAATACTAAATAACTGATGTAATAAAGGAACATATGTATGACCTCATAAAGTTCTTAAGTCATTAAAGTCAAGTGTAACAAATGTATGACCTCATTAAATTATTAAGTCATTAAAGTCAAGTGTGTGAATACGTACCTAAGTAGATAAATATATCTATGTGTCAAAATAAGATATTTCCATTTGAGATTTAGTTTATTGGAGATTTGGAGGGTTGAATAAATATATATGTATAGAAAATGTAATTGTCTTTCTTATTTCTTATTTTAAACGGTTTTAAAAGAAAAGGGATAGGGAAAAACATACTTACTATCACACAAACTATGATGCATACATCAAAAGTCACAACATATTTAGTGTTGTTTTCTTTTCCTTTTTTCTTTTAATGTACCAGAGAATGACCGATAATTCTTCTTTAGATACAGAAAAATTCATATATGAATTACTCAATAGGTGATTCAATTTATTTATTAGTTATTTATTTTATTTTTACTCATTATTTTTTTTTGTGCCAAAGTTTGTTAATCATGATTAAAAATCTAAATCATTAACTTAACCCATTGATTAACTATTTTTCATATTTAGCTTGAATTTATTTATCGATTTGAAAAATTCTAAAATAAATATATCTTAAATATTAAGTCTATATTGGATGAAAACATATTTCCATTATTGCTTACAATATAAATTGCATTCATAGTTATATAAATGCTTGCAAAGATAGTTTTCTATTTCTAAACTAAATATATTGATGAGCTAATAAAAATATAGCAACTCAAGAATCAAACTTTTGAATTAGAATCTCAATGCTACATGACTAACTTAAAAAATTCATGACATGGTTGCTTAGTTAGTAAATACACCATATGCCATGACTAATTTAAAAAAAAAATTGAATAATAAATCTAATGATATTTTTATTAATATTACCAAGTGGTTTTACTGATGAGATTATAATTTGAATAAAAAATGTTTAGTAATAGTTTTAAATGCAAAAGTGAAAGTTTGAAGTTGTTTATATATATATATATATATATAAATATCTTATATTTTTAAATAATATATAGATAAGTACACATGTATAGTTGATCTGGAAAAAACATTATGAGTATTACTTTTACTATATATATATATATATATATATTAATATCTTAGATTTTTAAATAATATATAGATAAGTATACGTGTATAGTTGATCTGGAAAAAAACATTATGAGTATTAGAAATAAAACAAAGGCAACTAGAGAGAGAGTGAGAGAGAGAGAGAGACAAGCACACATACATATATACAGATACTAGAGTTCAAGTTAATATATCGAACATCAAATCTCTCATCTTAATAAAACCATTTTGGCATAGTTTTATGATCTTTCAAATAAATCAATTAATGACATATATATGAGCTTTACATGTTTATAGTCTTGGATTTTCTTTTTATTGTCTTGATGCCATTACAAGATAATCAATTGTTTGAATAACAAAATGATGAGAAAGAGAATTGAAATATTAATATGTAGAATAAGTATAACCATTGAAAGGCTTAATTTATGATTCATAAATTAAGAGAGAGAACAAATATAATCTGGTATTTTCTATGGTAATATCACTAAAAATTGACATTACCATAGCATCATTTTATCATATCCACTGACAGTCTTAATTTATGATAAATTATCCTCAATTTGAGTAAATCATATTTATCATAAATCATGCGCATCAATGATAAAAAAGGAGATGTAAACTTGTTAAGACGATTATGATAACCACTTGTAAGGGAGGTGAACAAAGTAGACAAATGAGAGTAGAGAGAAACAGACTTATAAAATGAAAAATGTGATATAAACTTTGTAACCATCTTAACTTATTGTATATAGATAGCTTATATATATGTACAAGTCAACACGTATGTAAAATTAGAAAAATAAACCATATACCAACACCCCACCCCCTCCCCCCCCCCCCCCCCCCCCTCTCTCTCCTCTTAAGTTAGCTATCGTATTATGCCATACTTAGACAAAAAAGATAATAATGTGCTTCCCCCTGCCACTTTGGCCATCAGATCAGCTAATTGGTGTTGAGAACATGGGTTTTCTACAATCATTTATGTGGGACAACTATCTGAATGCAAATGCACTAGAAGAGGAAAATCAATAGCAAGATCCTTCAATAGATATGAAATCCACAACAATTCTTTAATTGTTGTCGCTAAAATCCAATACTTAGTTTCTACCGACGAAGTTGATACAGTCACTTGTTTCTTTGTTTTCCATGATATTAAAGAAGAGCGTAGAAAAATGTGAAATCCCAAAAAAAAATTTTGATCAATTTTATAAGCACCCTAATTAACATCACTATACCCAAGTAAGGTAAACGAGCTCTTGGAAGAAAGAGACAAATCTTTGTCAATAGTACCCTTCACATTCCAAAGTGTGTGCAAAGCAACACTAAGATGAGTTTTCTAAGATAATCAACAAATTGGGACAACTATTGAACCAGAAAAGAAAGATTCGGTCGTATAATTGTAATATACAATAATTGTCCTACAAGTCGTTCATTAACTATATGATCTGTCAAAGGAGAACCTAATAAATGATCTAAGTGAAGCCCTGTAAAAAAGGTGTTCGAGCAAGTTTCGTTGTAGTAAGTGAACGTTTAATAGAATATCTAACGTGAAGTTTCTTCAATTTAAAAGAAAAGTAGAAGACATACGACACACTTCAATTCCAAGGAAAGATTAGATCTCTCCTATATCTTTAATAGTGAAAGTAGTACCTTGTGCACATTTAACATCAATAATCTCAGCTAAAGAATCACCCATTACCAAAACATCATCTATACATATTAAAATAGCAAGAAATCCACCTGAAGTGCTTTTAGTAAATAGTGAGCAATCTGCCTTAGACTCAACAAATCTAAGTGAAACAATAAACTTTGTGAGTTCTTTGTTCCATCATCTTGATGCTTATTTTAAACCATAAAACGACCGCATAAGTTTACAAACTTTTCCTTTAAGAACTTCATAACCATCCAGGGATAACATATATATTTCCTCATTAAGAAATTTATGTAAAAATGCATTGCTTACATTTAATTAATGAACTATCCAATTCTTAATAGATGCAATAGCTAGCAATAAACAAACAGAAGTCAATTTCGCTATCAGGGAAAAAGTACGAGTGTAATTTATACTCTCTACTTGTATATATCCTTTAGCAACCAATCGTACTTTATATCTTTCTATAATTCCATCTAATTTATATTTTATTTTATAAACCCATTTGATCCTATAGCTTATTTGCCCGGAGGTAATGAAGTTATTTCCCAAGTGTTGTTAGACTCTAAGGCCAGGATCTCTTTGTTTATTATATCTACCCAATGATGATCTAGTTTAGCTTCTTGATAATTCTTAGGTTCATGAGTAGCAAAAACATTAGTAAGTGATATACATAGTCATTAGGCGAGTGTGTATAAGACTATTTGTGAAACAAAAGGAATATGGTATGTTTATGTGTCACTACAGTTGAAGAACTTCCTTAAACATTACAAATAAAATCTCTAAGCCAAGAAGGTAGCTATTTGGAACGTATTGATCTACATAAAGTGACTTCTATTTGAGGAGAAGAAGAGGTTGAATGCTAATTAGGTATAGAAGTAATTGGTTTAAAGTGAATAGGAACAACTAATTCAAGATGATTAGAAACTTGTTCATCAACCAAAGATTCAAGAAGAAAAGTGTTTGGAAACAATGGATATGGACAATGTGTTCGGTCAATAGAATGAGTGTTTATGATAAGAATAGTGTGTTTATTTGGAAAGACATGTTCAATAAACACCACATCTCTACTGACAAACAATCTCTTAGTGTGTAAATCATAAAGCTTATACCCCTTTTGGCAAGATGGATAACCTACAAATATACGTCTTGCTCTTTCTTCTAGCTTTTCATTTGGTTTAAGCCAATTAGAAGCATATGCCAAACAACCAAATACTCATAAATGATCATAGGAAGGTTTTTTTCCAAACAAAATCTAATAAGATGCTTTCCAGTCAAGGCATTTTGAAGGCATAAGATTGATGAAATATGTTGCTAGTAAAACACACTCTCCCCAAAAGTATTTAGGAAGATTAGCATGTATCCTTAAGACACTAGCCGTATTAAGTAGGTGTATATACTTCCTCTCAATTACCTCATTTTTTTTTTTTGGTGGGGTTGTGTTGTGGTTTATAAACTACACTCCTTTGATGTGAAGTATCATGTGTTACAAATATGGATTGAAACTCTCTTGATAAGAACTCGGAAGCATTATCTAATCTAACTGTTTTTGGTGAAGTATAGAAATGTGATTGTATATAAGTGAAAAAATTTGTCAACAATGTAAAGGTTTAGTGTTTGTGTGACATTAGATAGGTCTAAGTACTTTTAGATTTATTATCAACGATGGTAAGAATATAGAACTAATGTTATAAGAACCTCATACATCAATATGAATGAAATCAAAAGGTAACAAAGAAGTAGAAAAACTATATGGAAATGGCAGATAACAAAATTTTACAAGTAAACATGTATCACATAGTAATTTGCTAGCATTTATTCCTTACAACTGGGACAAATGTTGAAGTTTAGAGAATAAGGCATGTACTAATCTTTTATGAAAAAGATCTAAGGACGAATCTTTATTTTAAACACACAAATTCTTAAAGAAATTATTGAAGGAATGTGTACAAGAAGTACAAGAACTAATTGAATAAGACTTAAGATTCAATATGTAGAGTCCATGGAAGCAACTAGCCATAGCAACAATGTCTTTAAAGTTAGCAACAATGTCTCTGGTCTTGTAAATGACATGTACCATAATTAAAAACAACAACCAAATTAGTGTTTGAAGTTAGCTTGTTGATGGAAAGTAGATCAAAGGAAAATTCTAAGACATATAATACGTTTGTCAAGGTTATCTTGCCACTTAATTCTATTTGACCAATTATGTTAATTAATATTTGTTTTCCATTTGGCAGATTTATTGAAATTAGGTTAGGTAAGGTGCGTGTATGAGTGAAAAGAGTTAGGAAAGGCAACATGTGATCCGATACTCCTGTATCTATTGTCCATGAATCAAAAGGATTATCATTCATTGTGTGAGAAGCTACAACAAAAGAATAGAAAGACATACCTACATATGACATCAGTGAAGCATGTTGCTAATCATTATCAAAAGTTTTACCTTTTAATGCTCATAACACCTCATGACATACTTTTGAAACTAGTTGAGACTCATCAAAAGCAACTTGTCCAACCTTAGAACTTGAAGCAACAAAACCAGTAATATACTCTTCCAAAGTATCAATAGTAATCGAGCTATTGTGAACCTAAGCAACTGATTTTGCATTCTTCTTATCTTTTCCTCCTTTAAACCAATCAAGATAACTAATAATTTCAAAGCATTAATCTACTATATGACCATTTCTCTTGCAATGAACACATATCAACTTAGAAACATCTTTTCCTCTCTTATCTTTCCTATCATCATTCATGTATTTTTTCTAACCTTTGACTAAAACAGATGTAGAATTATCAACATATGTAATAATAGAATGTTTTTGTTTTTCTACTTAGTACACAAGATAATATGCTTTATTAACTATTGGCAAAGGTTTGGTGGACAAAATTTAGCTCCTAACATTGTTATAGCTTTTGATTGAGTCCCATAAAAAACTAAATTAGCTTGTTGTATTGTCTATTTCAACAAATTTCTCTATCATTCCACAAGTACAAGCTAGTGTGGAAGATAAACTGCCCAATTCATCCTAAAGTTTTTTTAACTTGTTATAGTAAACTGTAACACTAGCATTACCTTACCTCGCATTCATAATCTCTAATTGCAATTGGTATAAAAGAGGTGCGTTCATTAGACCAAAACGCTCGACAATAGCATCCCAAAGTTACTTAGCCGAATGTGCATACATGAATCCCTCAAATAAATCTTTTACCATACTATTTAGAATCCAGCAACGCATCATAAAAGCACAATGGATCTATTTTTGCTCATCGATAGTATTATTTTTCGGTTAAACAAAACTTCCATCTATAAACGTTATCTTAATCTTGACACCAAGTGATATTCTAATTGCTCGATTCTAACTTTGAAAGTTCAATCCACTGAATACAACATTAGCAATTTGTGTACTAGGATTATTCAAAACCAAATAAAAAATGGATCAATGAATGAATTATCCAAATTCAACGCCATGGCAGTAATAGATGAATGATAATAACAATGTGTTGAAGAGGAAGATGAAAAATAAAACTATAGTGCTTTGATACCATGTTGAAGCATGTAACAATTTCAATTATGTAGTACAATAAGAAAACTTACTTGTTGAGATGATTACGATAACCACTCGTGAGGGAGACGAATAAAGTAGACGAACAAGAGCAGAGAGAAACAGACTTGTAAAATGAAAAATGTGATGTAAACTTTGTAATAGTCTTAACTTGCTATATGTACATAGCTTATATATATGTACAAGTCAACGAGTGTGTAAAATAAGAAAAGTAAAATATACGAAACTAATATTTCAACAAACCGCAAAAAATAAGACTGTTGACAATTAATAGTTTTTTATGAAAGCTATCAATAATTTCTATTTTGCCATTTATAAATATGATTTACTAATCGAATGTAATTTATTATGAAGTTACTATAACTATAACATGATTTTGAGTAATATTATTGTAGAATTATCGATGTAAGTATCGGTGTTACCAAATGTGGCAAGATCAAGCAACATACAAAAGAAACAAAGAGACTCTATGTGAGTGACCGAATAACAGGGGTGTCCAATCGAACTGTAGAGACCATGAATATCATGGAGAAGCGCCGACCTTAATTAAAGCAGAAATGGAGGATATTAAAACGGAAACGGGGCAAGAAATACGACAATATTTTGATGAACGTAAAGTGTAGACTTTCTAGCAGATAATGCCAAGCTGACCATAGCGACGTAATTTAGCAACCACAAACCATGTTTGATGATGTGCATCTTCCGAAAGAAGACAAAAGATTCCGGTTAGATCTCATCCTTAAAAGATACGACAGTGCATTTAAAATTGTTAAATAATTATTTGTTGAATTTACATCTCAAGTTGACTTTGCCCAAAAGGGCCACCCAACACATACAGCACTCTGTCATTAGGTCCCATAATAATCGTCCCATATATTTTCCCATATAACGTCTGACGTGATCGACGATTAATCTTGAGGCTTTCATTATTTTCTCGAATATTATCGTATATGATAATGATCCCTGAATTTCGTCTGGATTAATTTCTTTGAGCACGTTATGTGAAGAGAATTAAAAGCATTAGGGATAAATTTAACCATATTTTTGTTTTGACAATAATAAAATAGAGAAAATAATAAAACTGTGACAGTTTAATCTATTTTCCTTGATGAAGGAGGATAGAAAAATTCACTAATAAGCTGAAAAAGTGAATAAAAATAGGAAAGAATAATACTCATAGCCTTCACACCAATGTCCTCACAAGTTAAAAGTTTTTTTTTTTTTTCTTTTTCAAAAAGTGATATATAATAGTTTTTATTTTGGGGTAATATCAACTGTTATTTTGTAATTACAAAATATCAAGTTGTATCATAATATTTGAGACAATATATTATAGCACATTAGGCTTTTGCATATCTCGTATATATAATAATAAAAACGGTTAGACGGCTTAGTGATTGGTTCGTGTATTATTTAGGGAAAAGAATGATAGAATGGCTTATATAATAAGGTTATTTGTAGTTGATTATGTCCCTTCTTCCAGCAAATTCGAAAACATTCCATTGGCTGTAGCGAGTACAGGAGAAAAAGTAGAAACGTCTAGACTTTCCATGTAACACCAAAAATGAGTATATATAATTTATCATTTATCACTAGCGTATGAACGAAATAAACTTACAAAGTATTCGAATTTAATTCTAACATTTATTCGAGCTCTATTCAATAACAAGTCAGACTTAAACTCAAAGTTAGTTGGAAAGTTTATACAGTCAAATTCAAACTTTATAACGTTTCACTCAATTAAGATGCTGGACTAATCAAGCGTGAGTTAAATTTAAATATTATTTAAGTTTTAATCTAAGTTTGGATGTTGATATTACTTCTATTAGATACAAAAATAATATTTTTACATAAATCGAGTTAAAAAGAGTTTAATTAAATCAAGTTTAAACTAGTAAAGTACCATTTCAGATTAATCTCGAGCTCAAAATTACGAGCTTCATCAAGTTCAAACCAAGCTAAAGTTTGAAATTTCAAATCTAATTAGAGCTTTAATTCAAACTTAATATTATCTTGTCTTAACTCGAATATTTTGTATCCCTATTTATTCCAATTATGTGTTCCAAATTTACCAGAATGTTACAAAGAGCCACAAAAGCATCAAATCCTTTTCTTTAGTATTCTGGAAAGATGGTCCAAAGAAAGTCAATATTGTAAAGCAAAAGGGATCCAGACGATGAGAGGGATAAATCCGTCAAATAACCTTTTATATATACATATTTTCTAGACACCGGGGGACGATAAGGTTTGACCTTAATGAATGCTGGAATGGTAACAGACGCAATTGTTAATCAAAGAGATTAAATTTATGGATGTATCTTAGAAAATCAAGTATTAGTTAAGAAAATTAGTTTGATATTATAATTAGTTAGAAATTACCTAGTAAAAATTAGATAGGAAATGAGAGATACAGAGATTATTATGAATAGCTTTATCGTATAAACTTAGTGGCATCCAGTTGTTTACTAAGGGGAAAGTTAAGAAATAAAATGGGCATAAGTACTAAATCCCTTCTTAATATTTAGTACTCATGGTATATGGTTATCAAAATTGCAATATTACTATTAGTTTAAACATGTAAAATTGGTGAAATTGAATAAAGTAATACAAAATCGATAAAATCATAAATTTAAAGAATCATACATCGAAATTTATAATTATACCAAAAACCTACATCTTAATGATTTTACACTCATTTTAATTAAAAAAAAATTATAAACTTATAAAATCGTATGATTGACTCTTGATTTTAACAACTACTGATATTCTATTCAATCATATAAAATGGAGATTATCTAGAAGATGTCCATAACCATACAATAGGTTCACTAACAAAATGCACTTGCAATCGATAACACAATGTATACATTATGCAATCTTTTAATAGCATATTGGAAATTTTGGAATATATATCAAAGTCAGACTATAGGGATAGACCTAAGATCATACAACTAGGGAGGGGTGAACTTACTTTAATGAAGTCAATAACAAACTTACCGATAGGAAAAAGTCTATTTATTATCATAATTATATTGCACTTACTATATATAGATAGAATTTCCATAACTTGTAAAGCTTAATAGGATGGAAAAAAAAAATTTTAATGATTAAGAGTAATTAGCACATGGCATAAGGCAAGCAAACCTATCAATTTATAGTATAGTTTAATTAAAAACGGATATCATTCCTATAAGGACTATAAGCACTAATACTAACCATTTCTTTATTATTTAACCTATGAAATTCAACTTTAAGAAACTAAGAATTAAACTAAACTACAACTAATGACTAATCTAATCACTAATTAAGACTTAACTTTAAAAAATTAATCAAGAAAGCAATCTACTCAGAAATTAACTTCAAGATGCAACTACGTATCTAGATCTTACTTCCCCTAAAATTACACGTGCGACTTATACACAAGATAATCTAATTCAATCTCCAATTTCATTGATCAGGATAATTCTCTAATAAAGTTGATAACATTCTTAAATCTATTAACCCTAATATTTGAATTACCTATTAAGATCGCTTCTTAATAGCATAATTAAATATCACATTAAAGAACAACGAATTCTCTTAAAAATAACAATCAAGATTCGAAAAATCTTGCAACTTATCTCTAAGTTTTCAATAATTTCCATCAATTATACCTAGATCTAATCATATAAGCAATTTCTCGATTATTCTTGCATAATATTGAATATTAGATCAATAACGTAAAAATATCAATCTAATGCAATAAAAAACACATAATTGAATCAATGAAACTAAAGACTTTATTATATCTAAGAAAACTCAACATCACACGGCAATTATAGGTTCTACAAAACCTAGATACATTGAACTTATGCTATAACCATGGCAAAGAAACAATATTTAATCAAAACTATAAAGAATATTATAATAGAAGGCATGAAAACTAAAGAAATCTCCCGAATCTTGAAGCTTAGAGTGTGTTGTTCTTTTGTGCCCTTTTACCCTTGGAGTCTCTCTAAAATTCGTTTGAAAAAAGTGTATCAAAAATCCTTAAAGAAGCCTTTTATATTGTGTTCAAAATTTCCCTTTTCATGCAAGTAACACGATCAAACGACATAGTCATATCATTTATATGTTGCCAAATCTCATTGAATCTTTCCAAATCTTTTAAATTTGCTACTAACACGATTAGGACACAATTGTGTCACTTTCTGTAAACCACTTTGTTTAGCTAAAAAATCTCCTTGACAACTAACATAATCATGTCGCCGCTTATATCACTTCCAAATTTCATAACTTCTTCATTTTAGCTCTGAATTAAGTAAAAATTGATTCTATTTTGTCTCTTTCTTCACAAGATCTTTCAAAAACCTAAAATTGAAATTTTTACTTAATTGAGTGTCATATTCTTAAAAATAAGTCAAAATTTCAAGGAAATACACTTAAAATCATTATAATAAATATACTCACTTAAGAGCTTATCAAACTTCCCCATGCTTAACAATTTGTTTGTCTTCAAGCAAATGGATCAAAAAGAAATTTGAACAAGAAATCCTTTATTAAATTTATCACTACTTAAGAGCCCAGTAAAAAATTACACTTAACCTTGAAATAAATTAAAAGATCAACCTACAACTTTCACTCAAAAGTTCTTTAAGAACTTCTTTCCTTATACTTAATCTCTTTACAATGCTCAAAACACACATAACATACCAAATTTCATAAACTAATTTATATAAATTAAAGTTTACCCGAATCATATAATCAAGAATTCTTGGACTCAAAATCAAATTTAACATCTCCCCAACTAAGAAAAAGTCATAAAAATTTTAACCTATTGAACTAAAATATATACAACTCTCTCTTCGATCTAGTTAAGTACCATAATTCAAAGTAAATACATTTTATATCAATCTATCTTCTAATCACTACTCTAGTATGTATTTTCATTAAAAGGCTTCATTTCACTTCTTCAATTTCATTCATGTACAATTACTTTAATTGGAGTCCATTGGTAGTGAAATTTAAACCTCGTTCTTTTAACGGACCAAGGCAAACTCATACCAATTTATCCTTACATTGGTAGTAGGAAAAAACCTTACTCTTTTAAGAGACCAAGGTCGATCCTTACCAACATGAATACTATACTTACCAATTTTTTTTTTTTTTCGTTTTAGCCTTTAACTAATTTGTGATTTTTCAAGGAATTTAAAAAAAAATGTTCATTTGTTTGTTTGTTTGTTAAGAATTATAGAGATCTAAAAATTTCTAAGATAAATGTATATATTAAAGTAAATTTGAAAATAATAACAATTAACTCTTAACTAGCGATACTGCTCTAATCCTTGGTCCTAAAATCCCAAGGTAAATTACTCTTAACTTTACTTCACATAGATTCCATTAATTAACTCTAGCATCATGTAAATTAATCATTCAAATATTAAGCATTAATTTCTGTTCAATTCATTTCATTCGGAAGTTGTTAATTTCTCAAATTATTGCAAGTTAACTAAAATAATTGGGTTAAATGTAGAAAAATTGATATCCTAAGTAAGTAATAAATTTCATACCCTCTTCCCTATACTTAAAGTCATACATTGTCCTCAGTGTACGAAACTAACCAACTCATTAAAAATCATCTCAATACAAACATTCATGGGAAAAAGAACTAATACTTCCGCACATATCAAATGAGAAGTCTGGAATCAACATATCCATCTACATCCTCTATTAAAATCTTCAAATTTTGAAACCATTACCATGCAATTGAAATAACTAGACTTAAAACAAACAAAAGAAAATTAAAAAAAAAAAAGAAAATAGTCTAAAAACTTAAGCAAAATATAGAAAATGACCAAGTATAGAAAATTTTCAAATTAAAAAAACCAGTCATCTAGCATCTAAAGAGCCTCGATCATCCTCTTCCAAAGCATTATCCATAATCTCATCATTATCCTCCTCCTCCTCTCCCTCATCATCCTTATCATCAACCTCTTCACTACTGCTCTCCTCCTCCACTTCTTCCTCTTCTTGGTCCTCTACAATCTCTTCTTCATATTTTGCATTCTCGTCTTCAGTAGAAGGAAAGGACAAAAACGCATCTGTCATTTTAAGTTCATTCATTTACACAACATTACTTGTAAACTTGATCAACTTATTTAGTTTAATAATCATTCGTTTAAATTTGTCATCCTATTCCCACTTCATCTCATCTTGCCTAGTCATCATCTGCTATTGCATATCTTCAATTCTATCTAATTAAGAGCCTCTTTGATACATCTCCAGGGTCATATATATGGAGAAGCACCACAATGTAAAGAGTTGAAAGGAAATTAAAGAAGATTAACAAAATCCAGGGCAACTACCAGTTAGATATGACACACCAATTAATGGGAATCAGCCTTTGACCATATCCAACCCGAGGCCTTTCAATGCTTATCGAGGGTGAGCTATAGTCAGAAGGATGAAGGGAAGGAAAATACATACTCGGTATTAACTCTATCATCAGCTACGGTGCCAAGAAACCATAAGGTCAAGGATGCAAGAGTGAAGAACTACTCGGCACAGCACTAAGAGACTCATGTTAACTTAATCTAAAACTCGGCAATTGTGAGTTAACTTCTCTAGTATCATAGCCAAGCCACGCGAGAGTTCAGGAACTCTTTCCCAAACTCGTACATCAAATTGTCGACCCCGTCTAGTTCAGATACTACTACTCTTAATACATACCGAATGACTGCATGCCGACTTCTGTAAAACGCACAATTTTATATTCTTGTATATGTTTTCTCGTATTTTACTTGTGGACCTGATTCTTTAGGGTTTAGGCCTTGTACGTTATTTACAGTTTTTCCACTAAGATTTAGGACTTGTTATAAATAATAACATTTGTACTAGATACAGAGATAGAGATAAACAGATAGATATATAGAGATATATACAAAGAGTGAAACTTTCCTCTTTCGAACAAGGCTATACTTGAGTTAACATTTGTCGGATTATCGAGTGTTGATTTTACTCTTTAATCATCCTCACGTTCTTATCAATCTTGTTCCCAAATTGTGGTGAACCTCTTCATTTGAACCAGTTAGTGAGTTTCATCTAACCTTCATTCGAAACCCCGAGTGACATTTAGTGTTTGTGAGTTGTATCGAACTCTATTTCGAGGTCAAACCCCCTAATTGTGTTCGTATCTTGGTGAGTTATATCTAATTACATTCACCATAAAAAAACTTCATGTTCCTCATACCCATTTTCTTTTGAATACCCATTCCTATTCGTTCAAGATCCACTACCATTTCTTGCTCGATCAATCCTTTGATTACTTATCATCTTGGTATCAGAGATTTGATTCCTTATCATATTGGTATTAGAGTAATAGGAAGACATGCATAATAGTGTTCTTCAAATTTTGATTCTAGTTGATGTAAAAGTGTTTGTTCATTATGGGTAGTTACAGAAATCGAGTAGTAATCGTTTCTGGGTTGCTGTAGTTTTTTTGTAAAACGTATTTGTTCAATTTGCTGGTAAATTACTGAACGAACAAGAATGTCAGAGGATAGTGTCAACAACATTGGAGACAGACCTCATGGAAGCTTGAGGAGACATGTTGACAACTAAGAATACTAGATTCAAAATCTAATCGACTCTATTCAGGAGCTCATTAGATTAGTCAGGTGCTACAAATGGGTTAGCCGAGAGGAAAGAATGGAAAGAATACCTACAAGTAGAAGTGGTTCTAATGAACTTAATCATGATAACCGATAGTAGAGAAGAGTTGCCAAGCTAAGAAGAAGAGAAATCCATCCAGTGCCAAGAGGAAGAAATGATAGGAGTGTTAACTTCGAAACAAATCAAGAAGCTCGAAGAAGAGAGCCAAGGCCGAGAAGGAACATGGCTGAGTAGAGCTCTAACAAAAGTGGCCGAACCAAGGAGAATCGACTAGCTTAGAATGCAAGGGATGAACCTCGAGCACCTGGTCGAGGACTTGACAATATAAAGCTTAAGATGTCGGCCTTCTATGGAAGTAGCCAACTTGAAGAGTTCCTTAACTGGGTTCCCCGAGTCGAGAAATTATTCGAGTGCTACAAGTGTAATGATCAAAGAAAGGTTAAGTTGGTTTTCACTATCCTTTGTTGAATACGCGAGTCTTTGGTGGGATAAGCCAGTTGCCAAGCGAGATGCTTAAGGAGAAGAGCCAATTAGAACTTAGAAGCTCGTGAAAAGATTGATGAACCAATGCTTTATGCTGACTTATTTCAAGCAGGAGATGCTTCATGCTTTCCAACACCTAAGATAAGGTCGGAATACTGTTGAAGAGTATTTGCAAGAGTTGGAGACCTTGATGATGAGATGTAAGATTGCCAAGCCACAAGACCACACCATTGCCAGATTCCTGAATGGATTCCTAAACGACATACCAACATAGTTGAATTGCAATTGTTCAACTCTTTAGACGAGCTAATTAATTTGGCATTAAGAGTGGAGAGGCAGAGGAGAAGAAGGCACAAAGGCCGAGTAATTGACCTCAATAAGGCAGCCTTGAGCTTAAGATGTATGTCAAAAGAAGGCAAGAAAAGAAGATGAAGAAAGGAGAGCCTAACTGACTAACCCATATCGAGAAAAAGATTGCCAAGAAAGAGAAGGTACCTAGCAATAAGGCCCGAAAAGTGAAGTGCTTTAAGTGCTTATGCTACGAACATATTGCATCCCAATGCCTGAATAAAAGGGTCATGGTCTTAAAGAGCGAAGAGCCCGAGGCTTAAATTGAGAGTCAAAGTGATAAGAGCTCAGACGACTAATTGATAGAAGAGGACATCTATCTCGAAGACCTGGATAAACTCCTAGCTACGGCCACATGAGCTGACCTAAAGGCGGATCCTGGACAAAGGCAAAATTTATTTCACATGCAGTGTTTAGTGAATGGGAAGACCTGTTCCTTGGTTATTGACGAAGGTAGTTGCATCAACATCATGTTTGTCAATTTAGTATAAAAGAATACATTGCCAACTAACCTGCACCGTCGACCTTATGAACTAAAATGGTTTAATGATAAGGGTATGGTTCATGTGCATAAAAGAACGCAGATCGTATTCAAGGTAGGGCAGTATGAAGATGAGATTGACTTCGACGTAGTGCCTATGAATGCTGCGAACCTACTTCTTAGCTGACCATGGGAGTTTGATCGGAAAGTGATCCATGATGGATTCCTCAACACTTATATTGTTTAGAAGGATGGAAAGAGCTATCTGTTAACCCTAATGAGTATTGAGAAAATCCAAAGACACTCAACACCCATGGTAAAACGAAAAAGGAGAAGGAGCTTATTAAGCATCTCGGCCCAAGCTCAACACTTAACATCGAGGATGACTTCCTTTCAAACCCGTGGTAATGATGGGAATTAGCTTCTGAACATATCTAAGTCAAGGCCTTTCAATACTTGTCAAGGGCGAGCGACAGCTAGAAGGACAAGGGCAAGGAAACTAAACACTCGGCATTAACTCTGTCGTTGGCCAAGGTGCCGAGAAACTGCAAGGTCAAGGATGTAAGAGTGAAGAACCACTCAGCATGGCACCAAGAGACTCATACTGACTGAATCTAGAACTCAGCAATTATGGGTCAACCTTTCTGGTGTCTTGACCAAGCCACGTGAGAGTTTAGGGACTCTTTCCCGAACTGGTACAACAAATTGCTGACCCTGTCCAATTCAAATACTACTACTCTCAGGACATGCCGAGTGACTGCATGCTGACTTCTGTAAAACGTCCAGTTTTGTATTCTTGTATATGTTTTCCCTTATTTTATTTATAGGCCCAATTCTTTAGGGTTTAAAGCTTTGTACGTTATTTATAGTTTTGCCACTAAGGTTTAGGACTTGCCATAAATAGTAACATTTGTACTAGATATAAAGATAGAGACAGATAGATAAATATATAGACATATATACAAAGAGTGAAACATTCCTCTTTTGAGCAAGGTTATACTTGAGTTAGCATTTACCGAATTATCGAGTGTTTATTACACTCTTTAATCATCCCCGTGTTCTTATCAATCTTATTCTCAAATTGTGGTGAACCCCTTCATTTGAACCGGTTAGTGAGTTGTATCTAACCTTCATATGAAACCTCGAGTGACATTTGGTGTTCGTGAGTTGTATCAAACTCTATTTCAAGCTCAAACCCCCTAATTGTGTTTTCTCCTTAGTGAGTTATATCCATTTACATTCACCATCAAAAACTTTCATGTTCCTCATACCCATTTTCTTTTGAATACCCATTCCTATTAGTTCAAGATCCGCTGCCGTTTCTTTCTGGATCGATCCTTTGATTCCTTATCATCTTAGTGTCAGAGATTTGATTCCTTATCACCAATCGAACATGCTAGGCCTATAATCCATTGGATATGTCTCACCGGTCTAAACTATAGAATCGTTCGCCATTACCCTTTACTAAAAGGAATAAATAAGAGTTAAAAGGCTAAATGAGTACACTAATGTTGCTTACAAAAGAAACCTGTAATTATCCTAAATGGTAATGGATGATGTCTAGCATATATGAAAAAAAAAAAAAGGGTAATGTACAAATTGGAATACATGAAATGTACTAAAAAGAGTAAAAATGACAAAGAATATCCTTTTAGGATGTTGTGCCAGAAGACATGGGTCACATGGTAGTTGGCATCTAGAGTATGGTACAATTTGAACATGGTGAAGGAAAAGAATCTACACTCAAAGCCAACTTGATCTGGTTTAGGTCAAAGGTTGGTCAATTAAGGTTGTTTAGATCCCCTTCAAGATAGGTATCTTGCAATTCGGCTTGGACTAAGGTTGAATACTAGTCAACTCGAGAACTCGACTCGGACTAAAGTTTTAGGTTATTCTACTTAGACACTGTTTAGGTCTTGAGATGAGCTTAGCTATTGGTATGGCTACTTGACAGGTCAGTCTATATGCTTGGTAGGTCAATACATCTGCTTGGCAACTTCGAGAACCATATTGACATACGTAAGAGCTTGATATCTAAGTCAGTACTAAAGTGAAATATGGAGGTCAGAGTAAGAATCCTTATCTTAGATGGGGCTCTAAGCTAATATTCTCTGCATAAGTCCTTTAGCTAGGCTACGTATGATCAGTTCAAGGAGTTGATTCCTATCATCTACCTAAGAGTCGAAAAGATTTTTCATCAAATCTAAAGTGGTCCTAAGCTCTTATTCTTCTTAGGCATTTGTAGGGTTTTCTTCTTCTGGTTAGTGGGGGAATCAAGTTGGACACATTGAAAGCTAAAGAAACACCATAGCTCTCAGGTAGTTCGATCTAGTAAGTGTTGTAGTTGATCTTCATTAAGACCTTAAATGGACTATTAGCTTGTAAAGATAGCTTACTCAGTATCAAGTGTGGAAATCGTTCTCTACTAAAGTGAATCCATACTCAGTCTCTTGGCTTGAAAGAAACGATTTAGCGACCTCAACTACTAATCTCTTGTTATCTTTCGTCGAACTTAGCAATCGTCTTTGCCATAGATTGATATAGCTCTAGTAATTCTAGGGCTTAGTTGACTTTGAATTGACTCTCTTCAGCAACTGCGGGAGTACTTATTAGATATAGGGGAATAGTAAGATTGAGACCATAGACAACCTCGAATGGAGTCTTCCTAGTAGTGCTATGGACAATCTGGCTGTATGCAAACTCTACAACAAATAGACATAGATCCCAACCTTTTAAGTTCTTTCCTACGATAGCTTTAAGTAAATTACCTAGCATTCTATTCACCACTTCAGTCTGGCCATCAATTTGAGCATAGCTACTAGAGCTGAACACAAGTTTAGTCCCAAGTCCTCCCTAAAACGTTTTCTAAAAATAACTCTAGAATTTAGTGTTGCAGTCTAAGACAATAGTCTTCAACACTCTATGTAAATGGATAACTTCCTATAAAAACAAATTAATAATATATAAAGTGTCAATAGTTCAATGGCACCAGATGAAGTGTGCTATTTTTCTAAAGCGATGCACTACAAGGAAGATTGAATCTTTTCCCCTGGATGTCTGAAGCAATCCTATGACAAAGTCCATGCTAAGGTCGGCCCAAGATGAGGTTGATGTTGGTAAGGGCATAGACTCTCTATTTCCCTTAGCTTTTTTGCATACCTCATAACTACCAACTACCTTATGGACATCCTTGACTAAACCAAGCCAATCAAAATTTTCTTTCAACAAATTACTATTTTAGTCTCTCCAAAATAGCCAAATAATCCACCATTATGAGCTTCCCTAACCAACAGCTCATGCATAGAACAATTTAGTATATACAGCCTTCTTTCTATGAACAAATAGCCATTTTTGAGGTAATATCCTCCAACGTCAACTCCTTCTCTACACTGCTCAAGAATGGGACCAAAATGGGGGTCATGAACACACTGTTCAGTGATAAGTGAAAATCCTAATAATTTCGTTTATAAGGTGGTCAGTAAGGTTTACCGATGTGATAGAACATCAGCAACCACTTTGGCTTCCTTTCTTGTGTCAAATCACATATGAAAAACCTTCCATAAACTCTTGCCACTTGGCTTGCCTCTTTGAAAGTTTGTTTTGACTCGCAAGATGCTTCAATGACTCATGGTCAGTGTAAATTACAAACTCTCATAGTAATAAGTAGTGTTACCAGACAGTAAGAGCTTAAAAAAGAGAGTACGACCCTTTCTCACACATAAAATAGTTCAATGCGACACCATTGAGCTTCTTACCACAGTAAGCAACTGATCTTTCTTCTTGCATCAGGATGACACCAATCCCAATGCCTAACACATTGCATTCCAGTTCAAATGGCTTATCAAAATTTGGTAGAGATAAAACAAGGGTAATAGTGAGTTTCTCTTCAATCTCCTTGAAGCGCTATTCGATTCGGTCATTCCATTAGAATCCATCAATCTTTTTTGTCAGCTCAATTAAGGGAGGTAGCAATGGTATTGACGTTTTTAATGAATTAGCTATAAAAAGAAGCAAAGCCATGAAAACTTCGAACTTCGGTAACATTCTTCAATATTGGCCACTCTAGGTTAACTCGGACCTTTTCCTCATCAACTTAGATTCCTTATCTTAATACTACATACCCAAGAAAAACTACTTCACCTTGGCAAAATGTACACTTTTTTCAGGTTCCCATATAACTTCTCAACTCGTAAAATATTAAAAACAACTCAGAGATGTTGAATACAGTTGTTCATGTTGGCACTTTATAGTAATATGTCATCAAAGTAATGACCACACATCGTTCGATCAAAGGGCGCATCACATGGTTCATCAATCACATAAATATGCTCGACGTGTTTGTAAGTCCGAATGGCATGAGTAGCCATTCGTAGCGACTATGCCTCATGTTGAAAGCAATCTTCCATTCATCATTTAGTCTCGTGCAAATTTACTGGTAGCTGCTTTGCAAGTCAATCTTCAAAAATATCTTGGCTTCATGAAGCTCATCTAAAATGTCATCGAGCCTTGGCATGGGATATTTGTACATGACAATGATATGACTGATAGCTCAATTATTGATGTACATGTGCCATGAACCATCCTTCTATGGGATGGATAGAGTTAGAAAACATAAGGACTCGTGCTCTCCCTCACATATCCTCTCTCTATGAGCTCATCTACTTGCTTCTTCAACTCAATAGCTTACTTGAGGTTCATTCTGTAGGCAGGTCGGTCTGGTAGGGCTACACTAAGTTATAAATCGATACAATGTTTTATGCCTCGGACAGGGGTAGTCACTTAGGCAACTCCTCAAGAAACAAGTCAGAGAACTCAGTAATCAACCTTTGGATCTCATTAGGAACATCTTCTAGGTTCCTTATTTCCAACAATCTTCTAATCAATAGAAACGTAGGCTCATCAGCCTTCTCAACATGTCAAAGCTCTCTTCAGCTCATCACTAGGACTTTCTTCTTAATAGCTCGGGTAAGCTGGTTATGGGTCTCATTTACTTAGGTTGATGTCATGTGTTATAGCACAATCTTCTACCTATCCTTAACAAAGGCATATGTATTCTTATATCTATCGTGAATAACGCCTTAGTTGAACAACTAAGGTCTTCTAAGCAACAAATGCAGAGCTCCCATGGGGACAACATCGCATATCACTTTGTCCCTATACACATTGCCAACACTAAATGGTATAGATACTTGTTTAGTTATGTATACAGTACCCTTATCATGAAGCTAGTGTAGTTTGTAAGGTCAGGGATACTTAGAGGTTAACAGTCCTAACCTTTGCATAAAGGATTGTGCAACGACATTAGTACAACTCCCTCCATCTATGATGATGGTCTATAACTGTCCTTTAATAGTATACTTTATATGGTACAAATTCTCTCTTTGGTCTTCTTCGAAGCTTGGCATGGAACTCAGCACTTGTATTAGTACTAGAGTCACCATCTCTCCCTGATTGACATAGATACAAGTCTCCTCTTCCTCTTAGGCTACAATCCTTCTAGCATTCTTCTCTTCTTTTGGTTTACTCTCGTCGGTGCTATCCACTACATCTCCTCGGAGCACCATGGTACATCAGTTTAGACCCTCAATAACCATGTGTCTAAAGCCCAAGCATTTAAAGGACTTCTCCTTACTGGTCTTTCGTCCAGAGGTCTAACCTTTCTCATATGTCCTTAGAGTTGGCTTATCCTCAGTTTAGCTCAACTGACCTGCTCGGCTATCATTAGGTCAGTCATATCTTTCCTTAGTTCAGGAGGGTCTCCTTAGCTAAGAATAAATAGGTCGATGCAAAATGGGGGCTTAGGAAAATGTCAGCCTAAGTCGGTTCAAAGTACTTCTTCTCTACTTGTTAACCCTTTACGCTACCGTAATGGTCTCTTCTAGCATATAGAACCTTTATACTTCCACAATGTTACAAACATCATATTTAAGTCCAAAAATGAACCTTGACACTGTGCAAGCTTTGAGTTCATCCATGTCGGCTTGGATCATTAGCATCTAAAATTCTGTCACATAGTCATCAATAGATAAGCCTCCTTGGAAAAGTTCTTGCAACTTGGCAAATGTGTCCTACAAGTAGGTCTCGAGCACAAATCTCCCTCTTAGAAATCTCTTCATCTCATCCCAAGTTCTTACACCTCATCTTCCATCTCTTACTCTAGCCACATTCAAATTCTTTTACCACATAATAACATATCTACAAAATTCAGGTGCAACAATTTGTACTTTAACAGCATCGATGTATCCATAGCAATCAAACACCTTCTCTACCTTCTCTTCCCACTATAGATATTTATCTACATCTCCACTTCCACTAAGGAGTAGGATCTACACCTTAACATTGTCAAGTCTTCGAGGAGCTTGGCATCCTCACTCTTATGCTCAATAACATTCAACCACTTCTTCTTCCTTACCATACTTTTCGGCATCTATTTCCTCATCATCTTCCACAATCTCCTCCAACTCTGATCATCATCAAGTAACTTGATTAGCAACTCCTTTAGCTGGATGTGGTTGAATTGGGCGATTAGCTCAACTACCTTAGACATAGCGTCTCTTTAGAAAATTCTCAGGTAGGTTATGTTATGATACACCTTAGGGATGTTGTCTACTAACTTGTATCACAATGACCAGACTCTCAACAAAAATAGTGGGTGTTTTAAGTTTATCATCAACTGATCTAAGAGTATTACTACCATTATGACCACAGTTTGCTTAAGCACCACTACTCAAGTTGCCAATGATACCATGAACACTTGAATCTAACATGGTATGATACGCTTTCAATAGATTGACAACACAATACATGATAAACACTTCTATTACTACCTAAAACTCGACTAACACACTCTTAATAATTTCAACACCCAAAACTCACTCAAATACAATAGAAATATGTTTGCTCTATTTATGTAGTGAAAAACAGAGTAATAATAGGAACTAAGCTTACTAGCACACAAACCTCTACTTCTCAACTCACAACTCCAAGCTACTTCATATGAATACACTAAAGCAACTATGAAAGGAACATAGTAGCCACTAATAGCAAACACAAACCAAAACTTTATTGCAACTTCGCACTCTCCCTCTTGGAACCATGCTTTGATACCGGCGAAGCTGCTGCATCTCTAAAGTCGTACATACAGAGATGCTCCACAATGAAAAGAGCTGAAAGGAAATAAATGAAAATTAGCAAAATCCAGGCAGCTACTAATTGGATATGATACACTAATTGATCCTATTTAGCCTACAGTTCTTTAGATAGGACTTATCGGTCCGAACTGTAGGGTCAATCACCACCACTTCTTACTAAAGGGGGTATATAAGACTTAAAAGGCTAAATGAGAACATTAGGATTGCTCACAAACAAAACTTATAATAATCTAATATGGTAATGGATTATTTGCATACAACAGATGAGGTTTTTATACTAGCCCTACTAGGGTTACAATCATATATGGGAAAGATAAAAAGGGTAATGTACAAATTGGAATACATGAAATATATTAAAAAGGGCAAAAAAAAGGCAAAGAATATTCTGTACGAATGGTAAGGAAATCCTTCTGGGATGTTGTGCTAAAAGACATGTATCATATGGTGGTTGGTGTTTGAAGTATGATACAATTTGGATAAGGTGAAGGAAAAGAATCTGCAATCAGAGCCAGCTTGATATAGTTCAGGTTGGAGCTCGATTAATTATGGTTGTTTAGATCCCGTTTAGGATGGGTATCTCGTAGTTCAACTCGGACTGGGGCTAGATGCTGGTTGGCTCAAGAACTCGACTTAGACTGAAGTTTAGGGTTATTCTACTCAAGCGCTGTTTGGGTCTTGGGAAGAGCTCGGTGATTGGTTTAGCTACTCAGTAGGTCGGTATGTATGCTTATCAAGTCAGTATGTCTATTTGTCAACTTTGAGAACCATGTTGGCATACTTGAGAGCTCAGTATTCAGGTTAGTGGTGAAGTGAAACATGGAGGTTAGAGTAGGAATCCTTATCTTAGATAAGGCTTCGAGCTAATATTCTCTGCATAAGTCTTTGGAGTCCTCTAGCTTAGCTATACGTAATTGATCTGAGGAGTTGATTCCTATCAGAATACCGATACAATATACTATGTAAGGAATGCAATACAATCATGTCAAAACTTATGTCCTTCAAATCTTAAGCTGGTGCCTTTAAATGATATGATTGTGTCATGCCATAATCAAATACTCAAACTATGAAAATCAAACTAAAACATAAATAAATCCACTTAATTTAACAAGAATACTAAATTCATGCAAAATCCCTGAATTTCTTTCCAAGATCATGTATGTAAAGATACAAATTCAACCAAGAAATCGCAAGAAATAACATAAGAAAAGAAATCAAGACATGTACCTTGTTCTTCATGCAAGATTGGAGCAAAACTTGGTGAAGGATGTGTTGTTTGTGTAAGATAGCGCAAGAGAGCGCGTATGTAGGTTTCGTATGCCAAGAAGAGATGAGAAAGAGAGTTTTTAAGTTAGGAATGAGAGGAAAAGAAATAAAGAACTACAATGTACCCCCCCTTTTATATTGATGATCAACATGGTTGTATCTATCTAACCGTATAACTCATTGTAGGTGTGCCTAATATAGGGGATTGCATGCAAAATGGTTATAGACACGATCATATCTCTCCAACCATATAACTCACTAAGGGGGTGAGTGGGCATAGTAAGTGGACATGATATGGTTGTGTCTACTCAATCATGTCACTTAATGTAGGTTATGCATGGTTCTTCTTGACAATTGACACGGGTAGAGACACTACCATGTCTCTTGCCTACATAACTCACTACACTTGGCTTTTTTTTTTTTTAAATCAATGAAACTAAAAAAAAACTTAAATGTATCAAAATAAAATAAACAAAAGTGCTAAAATAAATCATAGACTTGGGTTACTTCCCAAGAGTACAATATTTAACGTCGATATCTTAATGGAATACGTCTTCTCACTTATGCTTCATCTAGGTGGAGATGAATCTCCTCCCTTACCTTGCTTTCAAACTCTCCACACAAGTATAAATTTACCACTTGGCCATTGGCCTTTCAAATTCCCTTTTCTGCGTGCGTAACTTCCACTGATTTTCACCTTATCATGCCACTTATCAAACTCATGTAGCTTATGTTTCTTCTTTTTGTCTACTTTCCACTTGGATGCAATGAGCATCAGTAGCTTAGAACTCCTCACAAAAGATGTTCCAAATGATCTCTTTCTTTCCCATTCCAATATTGGTAGCTTCATTTTGGAAAGTTTTAACTTTTGTTCCTTGGATTTATAAAATGGTTTAAAGCCCTTCTATAACATAATGGATTCATTAGCTCCTAAATGAACTAGAACTTTACAATGATTAGGGGTTTTCACCATCTTTTCATCTTCGTTTTCTACGCAATGGTTCGTAGGTTCTTTGACAAGCGTTTTTAGCATACATTTAGTAACGACAACATAAGTAGCATCAACATTATAGCTTGTTCCCTTTTAGTCAAGGGACTTGTTCGTTGTATTTGAAAAGCAATTTCTTCATCTCTAACCTTTAGGATGAGCTTATGCTCACTGATGTAAGAAACAGCCCTAACAGTAGCTAGGAAGGGTCTACAAAAAAAAAAAAAAAAAACAAACTTGTCAACTTATACTAAAATATCCTCTATGATGACTCTAGGTAATGTGATAACCTATCGGCTAATTGAAGTCACATGCGTATTGGTTTAGCTTCTTCTAACCTTAGCTTTCTAAACAATTTATATAGCATCAAATTTATACTAACTCCTAGGTTTGCCAAAGCATTATCTACTAACAAATTGCTAAGCACACATGGAAGAGTGAAACTCCCTAAATCTTTTAATTTCGTTGGCATCTTTTTCTAGAGAAGTACCAAGCATTCCCCATTCTGTGTAATAGTTAAAAGATCCTCCAACTTCCTCTTATTCGAAAAAAGGTCCTTCGAGAACTTTGCATACTTTGGTGTTGGTAATTTAATATGCAATTGTTTAAAAAGATCGAGGAATTTACTAAGTTGCTTATTCTAATCAATGCAATCTTGCTTAAGATGCTATGGATATGGGACGAGCAACTTATACTCCTTTACTTTTGGTGGATCAACACTCTCTTTTGATCTTAGTGGCTAGAAGCCCTACAATCAAACATTTAAAGTTAGCATGTAAAATTTAAGGTGATTATGTAAGTTGTCCAATCGAGCTCAAATTTTACTGTGAAGTTAAGAATAATAGTAAAAGTGATTCCGTGAGTTTAGATTTAGGAAAATAAAATAATTAAATATTATAATATTAAGTTATACATATATTACTCATTATTTATTATAAACGCATAAAATAAGTTTCGATAATTAACACACTAAAGAAATAAATTATATGCATACTAAAATTTATAAAATAATATAAACAATATTTAGGAGCATTTATTTGTACTAAATAAGCCTTTATGTATAGGTAAAAATACATGAAATTACTTAAAATATTTAATATATATTAAAATAATACTAAATTAATTAAGAAAAATATGTGGGAAATGTAGAAAATTTTGGACATGAGTGTGGCAAGTTGGGAATTAAAGAAGGAAAATTAAAAAATAGGATTTTTACATTTCAATAGTGAAAAAGGAAAACAAAATGGACACTTATCTAACATAAATTGTAAGAAAAACTATAAAAACCTCTATAACTTTAGTAAACCCCCACCAAAACTCATTTTCTTTAGTTTAGTGAGCAAGAAAAATTAGGGAGAGATGAGAAGAGAAGAAAAAATATTTTTAGAAAAATAAACAAAAAAACATAGTGCAATTAAGGCATTAAAGGAAAACCCGCATCCAACCAACACCTAGAAAGAAACAGCAACCACCACCTGAAAATAGGACCATCATCAGGGGCTATTGATACAGGTAGAGCTACCATTGGTGGCTAGAGGTTTTCGAGTTATAAGTTTCTTCTTCTACCCAATTTTTATGTAAATTCTTCAAAATATCAAATCTATATGGAAAATTATGAAAATTGGTATTTCAAGATATTTTGTATGTAGATTTAGGAAAAAATATCAATTTGACAAAATTAGGTCTTGAGATATACTACCTTTAAGAAATCATTAAACCTCAACTGATTTTCACTTTTGATTTAAATAACCTTATTGATGTAATTTTGAGTCTAAAATTTTTGTATGTATTGCTTAGGAGAAATATTACATTGCTATGAAGAAATTTTCTTGAAATTAATTTTTCAAATTTTTACTTAGTTTTTAGGCCTTAAAATCATAAATAAATGGCAACATTTTAAGTTTATTTTATAATTTAAGGCTAATTTGATACAAATTCTAATTTGAGATGTAATTAATCATCTTGAAATGTTAGTTGGTGATAAGAGATGGTATTTGTAGTGTTGGGGATGTTAGATATGTGCTTTATGTGTAAATTATGTAATGATGGATAATATGTGAATATAGGAAATTAAATAAGTAGAATATTTTAGGTTAAATTGATAATATTATAATATTAGGAATATTATATAAATCTAATTTGAAATATAAATTTAGAAAATTATCTGAAAAATGTAGGTTATTTTCACATCAGGAGTAAATGCGAGAGTTAGATTAAGAGTAAAGTATATAGTATACACTAGAAAATTGATAAGGAGCTAAATAGGAAACTTAGGATACCGAAATATTGTTAGATGAATTTTACATATTTGATCAGGAGGAGTTCCTAGGGTTTACATATAAAAACCGCAACCAGAAGCTAAATTACAACCTAATTCGAAAATTGTTTCAAAAACTAGTTTAGAATTAGTTCGATTATAAGTAATATATATGGACAACTAGGTAAAATTATGATTTAAAAGCTTATATGTAATAAGAGTATAAATACAAAAAGAGTATTTATATTATAGGACCGAGCAATGATGAACCAACCTTGCATTATACTTAAGTGAGCAAAACAAAAACTTCAAGAAAGTTGGGATCAATACATTACTATATTTTTAGGTACTCTATTATAGTGTTGGGAGACTTATGATTGTATTTGGTTGCTTATAAGTAGATGTTTATGCGCATGCTTGTGTCTCTCTAAATATTTGGTCGTATATTGATGTTTTGTTGTGGTTTATGTTGAGTGAAATTAATCGATCACCCTAAACTGGACTTAATTATATTCGACCTAAACACTTTAATTAAATACACATTATAACCCTTTAAGGGATGACTAAGATTCTACAACCAAATATCGACGCCTTCAAAAGGGATAGCACTATAGCGTAATGATCTCTTCTTCATCCTTAGTTGAACTAATTGATAGGAGAGGAGGTCACTATAAGGATGAGAGAAGTGGTTCGAAGGATAGTCATGAGAGAAGTGATGCTTCTATTGCACATACATGGATTTAGTCGTAAGTTGTTGCATAAACTCCTCAAACTTAAATTAGAGTAGGTGGAATTTCTTTAATTTCATAATGGACCAGACAACATTATACGATGGCATTTTTGAATTGCATTGCATTTAATTAATTGTTTGAGAGCTATGCTTGTATTGTTGTACAATCTTATGTCTCTGTCCTTACTTGATAAGTTGTTGGTTACTCATACACTTATAGATTTTCTTGTAGGTAGCAACCCAAATCTCGTGTTCTAACTATCTAGAGGTTAATACCCTTTAGAAGAACATTAGGGGAGTAAGGACTAAATTGAATGATCAATAGAGTTTTTGAGAATTTTTTTGTTAATAAATCCTAGATATGTGAGTTGATGGTGCAACATTGTACTTATTTAGATTATTATGATGTGTAAATATCTCCTAGGACCTTAAGACAATATATATATATATATATATATATATATAAACATGGCTTTATGTTTTGTATGTAATTTATCGATAGTCTTGTGCGAACTATTTACTTCAAAGTGAGCAATTATGGATGCCTCATGTAAATCATATCTACAATAGTGACTATAAAGTCGATTACTATCTTAGAATGGTTTACACGATGGAACTATTATGACTGTGCAACTTTAGGGTACAACAATTCTTAGTTGGTATCAGAGCTAGGTTTTAGATAACTCGCTTTAAAGCATCATAATTAAAAGAAGTAGATATCATAGGAATATAAAGAGAGCTAATAGTATTTAGGTAGGTGATAAAAGATTGTATTATACATTCTAAAGTAGAAGTAATTATAATATTTAGAGTATTGAATGTTAATTGATCCTAAGTCTAATTTTAAGATCGTATGGGTGAGTTGATAACTACTTGGTTACAGTTTAAGTATAATGGAGAAGAGCCTCCTATTGACTACAAGGTTAAGATGTGGTGACTATTGTTAGAAATGGCTAGCTAGGATATGTTTAGAACAGCAGATGAGATCATTGGTAAGATTATTGATCGAATGAGTTATGCTTGGCAATATTCATAGACATTAATGCTGATAAACCTAGGACCTCAGTACAATAAGTATACTGTGATAGCGGCTTTTAAGCAAAGATGGTTGGATAAGCATTTAATGATGCCAGTGAGATATTTTCCAGTTAGATTAGAAGACGGGGAAACCCTATCTTGCTAGTATTACCCATATTACTGTTAGTGTACCCTATATTCCTAAGCGTTATCCTCCGGAAATCATCGATTGGTTTCCATGTTTCCTTGAACCAACTAGAGTGGCTATAAAGATACCATTAGCACCTAATGAACCAACCCTTGAGCCTATGATGCCTAAACCACCACAAGAAAACCAACAACTAACAGAACCACAAGATGCAGCCTAGTCAGACACATAAAGTAATCATCAAGTAAATGATGCTAATGTTGAAAAGGATTTAGAAGAAGTGGATCTTGAAGAAGAAGAACTTGAAGAGGAGAAATAGGATGTAGATATTGAAGGTGAACCTAATGAGGACATGCATGCCATAGTAACAGAAGCTATAGTTGGTGCCAAGATAGATGGAGTAGATAATGATACAAGAGGGTGGTCAAAGGCAAATCCTGATATGACCATGACTATAGATGAACACACGACGTCCAGTATTGCATAAACCAAAGGGGGGATGGATCTGAACCTCGAGACGGTCTAAAATGTAAATGAGAGTTAAAGGTTGAGCAGGAGTCCTTTTGCACCAACGATGGATATGACATACCAACACCTAGCATAAGCTGAAGTCACACTTGATAAGTTGTACAAGTGTGGCCGAAGATCACTTGCCACGAGTCCACGCTCAATGGGCTAGATAAGAATAGTTAAGAGCAAGCACGGTACACTTACCTCACTCAAGAAGAGAAGGTTTGAATATTAATGGTATTCATTGTTACAATTATTACAATTCACAAGTATTTACATGACCCAATAAGGGTAAGTCATAGGTTAGTGTAAATTACAAAAAGAATCTTGCCGAGAAATAAAAAGGAACAATGTATAAGGGTACAGTTTTAATTAGACAAAAAGAGGAATATTCAGTTATAAAGGACAGTACAGATGTCAAACAAATAAGGTGCATATTAGCTATCCATTCTGTGGTCCTAATGATGCTGTCTGCTAAGCAAAGTAGGGTTTAAGCAAATCAAGTTAGGCTCAACAACTTGGATGATCTAGACTAAGGAAGAGTTAATCCAAGGGATGGTCCATCATCAGGTCGACCTTAGCTAATCGGCTCGGGTTGGTGTCAGTTAACCTTAATAGTGATTCAAGTCAGCAATATGTGTGTTATGTACTTAGCCTTAGAAAAACATATTGAGGAGGGGTTGATTCAATAACAAGTTGGTCACCTTGGTAGTCTCTTAGATGAAGTGGAGAATAAAGTAACTTGGTGGGTCAAACTAGAGAATGCATTGCTCTTCTGAGTTTAACTCACCTTGGATAGCTCAGCATACCATATGAGCAAGTCCTCGAGCTCGAGAGCACATGATAGGTCTATGTTCCCTATCATCCCTTTCAGGTTATTTGAGATTTGGGTTCAAATCTAGCTCAGCTCCATATTGCTTATCTTC
Source organism: Lumnitzera littorea (assembly GCA_024138015.1). Taxonomy (NCBI): domain Eukaryota; kingdom Viridiplantae; phylum Streptophyta; class Magnoliopsida; order Myrtales; family Combretaceae; genus Lumnitzera; species Lumnitzera littorea. The sequence continues at coordinate 24,026,852 of JAMXBB010000011.1, forward strand.
GAGAGTATGTAGATGGAGGTCGGTAATGTTAAAGGAGTTAGAAACTCCGTACTCTTCAAGTAGTTTAATCCTATAAGCATTAAGATTGATCTTTTTAAGCACTTTAAATGGCACGTCGGGCCTAGGGGATAATTTACTCTTCCTTAAGTTTGGGAATCATTCCTTACTGAAGTGGATCTAGACCATATCACCTAGTTGAAATTCTCTATTCTTTCAACCTTGGCCTCGTCTCTCGAGCTTGGTAGCAGCTCATGTAAGCCCTATGAAACTTTGATAACCAAAAGCAAAATCAGATGAAGGAGTCATTGGATAGCCCCTAAAACCACCCAAACATAATAATAAAACTTAGGTAAAAGAATTAAACCCTAAGTGTTCAAGCAAAACCCTAATTAAATTAAGCCCTAAAAACCTAACTAAACAAACAAAAACCTTAATGCTTGAAAAACCCTAGAATGATATTGAAACTCTAAAAGGACCATCTAACCCTAATTAAGTGATCAAATATCTTAATACCACAAATAAACACTAATAGTAGGGTTGAATCGATCTATACGAGTAATCGATAGCACTTAATGATTCAAACCCTAACTTTTGAGCTTGTACGTAGACCAAATTACTATAAATGAGCGCCAAACCCTAAGGAAATCCTAAGTATATGTATAGGGCATTTGGATTAACTAAAGTATATTACCAAAGTTCAACAAAACCTTAAACGTATCATAAGTGCACTTAATTAGCCCAATCATGCTTAGTTATGATCAAATACCTTAATCAAACCCTAATCCATAACTAACTCCATTACATCTTAATTAGCTATAGGTCAAACATGATTAAGGACCAAAAGACAAACCCTTAATCACCTTAAAATATCTTATACCCTAAGAGGACAAGATCATACCCAATTTGGCAAAAAGCATAATAGTACATGATCCCCATTTTTGTACCTTGTTCTTGATTTCCTTAAACAATTAAAGCTTGTCCCTTTACTGCCCCTCCTATCCCACAATCGGCCATCATATTCCTCTCCCTCATTTTTATTTTCTCAAACCCTAAACACTCCCAAACCCTCTCAAACACTCTCTCAAAAATCAAACACATAAACCCCCTTCTTCTTCCTCCTCTCGGCCACACCTACACTTAAGCTTACAACACACAACCACCAAAGAAGGTCTTCTACACCTCGCTCTGGTAAGTACTTAGGCTAGGTTTTCCTTAGTTTTCTTGTAAAATAATGTTAGAAAATAATATTTTTCTTTGTTAAAACTCACTTTACAACCACTCCCTAGAAGTTATAAGGTGTTACAAGAATGACAAACAAAGGTTAGTACAAGAAAAACCACTTTTAGTAGAAGATATAACACTAATAGATTAAGTAGTGTAGAGTAGTGTTGGTTTTAGTAGTAAGTCATCAAGTAGGTTGATAGAATCCCCATTTTCCTATGCATGCTACCCCTATAAGTTCCCTCACAACATTTCCATACACTTTTATGTAGTGATTATGGTTTTAGATTAGTAGAAACATAGGTTACATAAGTAAAAACACCATGAAAATCAAGTATCACATGAAAATGGAAGATTTGACCTTAGGAACAACTCATGGCCACCACTTTCATGAACCCACCACACCTGAAAATTCTTGTTTATTAGCTTAATGACATGTTTATTTAGTGTTAAGTATGCTTTAGGACTTAATTAATCAAGTTAAGTAAGCTAAAGTATTGTTAAGGCCCTAAACTAGCTTAGTTAGTGATTATAAGCTTAAGAATGGTGTTAATAACCCCAAAGACCATAATTTCCAGATCTGAAAACATATTAAAAGTGGGGTCAACTTAAGTCCAATGTTGGGCTTAAGTCTAAAAAGATAAGTGGGCTTGAGCTTAAGGCCCTAAATAGTGTTTTAGACACATAAAGCCTAAAAGAACTAACTTTAAAGCCCATATAGCTAAGTGAGTAGATCTAAACCCTAGGTTAAAAGGCATAAGAAGAGTTAATTAAGAAGCCTACTAAACTCAAAGGCCTATCCAAGATATCCACCATAGGACCCTTAGTGATTTAGAGCCTTAAACTTACTAAAAAGGCCCATTTAGACCCATAAGAGTATCACCAAGGCTCACTTTAAAATTTTAAGGTGTTGGATAGAAAAAGCCCATTTAAAATACTTAAAAAAGGCCTAAATTATTAAGAATAAAGCTCAAAGTCAAAAACTAAGCCTAAGGCCCAAAACTAGGCCTAAATCTTAAAGTAACCTAACTCCTTATTTGAGCCCACGACCTTATAGGGCCCAAAACGAAGACTTATTAATCTAGAAACTTAAAAACAACTTCACCAAATGAAAGAACATTCAAAAACGATGAAAACAACTAAAAGATCATAAAAAACGGAGTTAAAACGAGGAAGAAGCTTAGTCAATTGATGCAAATACAATACTCATAGACCTTAATTATCTTCTTCAGGGGATGAGGAGTTTGACTTGGACACAGTAGAGGATTACTAGGATTGTTGAGCATCATGATTCAGTGAGTATACCACCTCCTACTTTACTTGTTTGTGCTTGTAGTTAGCAAAATACTTAATTGTATCCAATAACTGAAATTGTTACATGTTGGGGCAAACGGGAAATTGTATTATAATTGACCTTGTTGCAAAATATCCTAGTTCAATATAAATATTATATACTTGCTACATTAAACTTAGGATCCTGGAGTGTCTGTATGTATTGACTAATCACCTATGAATCAGAGCTAATAAATATTTGACTCCTAATTAAACCAGACATGCATTGCATCTTATAACATGATATTAAAGGCATCAACATCACGCAATAAAATGGGTGATCATGGTTAGTTGGATCCACATTGTATCATGTATATTAAATTTGTTATCGTACGATGTATTTCATATAACATGTTCCTGCCTCGACCTTTGGGAACTACTCGGCTCTAGGGAGTGCCACTTTTTGCTTAAGACCATATCATATCTACTACTGAGGGTGATATTGCTGATATGAGACTTTGAATTGAACGTGGATACTTGGGTCCTGACATACTAAAATACTTCTTAACCCAAGCAAAGGTGGGCATCAAAATCATGTTGTATACAATTACCAACCAACTGTATAAATTGTTACATTGCATATGTTTGACCATACATTCGTACACTTAAATAATAACTTGCTTAATATTGCTTATTGTAGAGTAAAAGGGTTACTCACTAAGCAGTTGAGCTTACCCCCTTATAATTTATTGTTGTAGTAGGATTTGTAGTTGAAGCCGGGCCACGGGATGCTTGAGGTCAGTAGTACTAGCTTAGGATTATGGGATGCGAAGAAGTTGAGAGCTCGAGTGAACCCTTTATTTATTGTTAGACTCTCTTTATTCTCTGTTATTAAGTATTTTTAACTTATTGAGTAGCTTAGACTACATATAATTATTTACTTGGTACTATATGATTGATTTAGAGGAAACTTGATATCCCCTCTTATCTATGTTATGTTAGTAGTTAATTAGATAGTATAACTTTAATTTATATGCTCTACTATGTTTTAATGCTAGTTACTAGGAGAAGGTTGTAATTGTGAAATGTCTCGTATAGTACACTGAAGGCCTTTGATCAAGGATGGTACTTAATCTCAGATCTTTACATATTACATAACAATACTGCCATGACTCAATCCTCCTCTAGGTTGTAACAGCTCAACTCAAATGCTCTATGAATTTTTGGTGCATTGCTCTAATGGCCTCGACTCTTTCTACAGTTAGTTGATCATCGTCTGGGCTCGGAAAGGGTGTCCATTCCAATGGGAGCTCAAGGTTGAACCCATAAACGACCTCAAATGGTGACATGTTCATGATATTGTAGGTGGTCCTATTGTAAGCAAGCTCTACTATAGGCAAGCATAGATCCCAATCGGCCATGTTTCGACCAGTAGCAACCTGGAGTAAGGTTCTTACTATCCTATTGAAAACCTCAGTCTGTCTGTCCATTTCTAGATGACAGGATGTGTCGTACAATAGTTAAGTTCCCATTCGCCTCCATAACATCCTCTAGAAATGGCTTATGAACTTTGGATCTCTATCTGAAACAATGGTCTTAAGCACCAGGAAGTTTGATGACCTCTTGCAAGAAAAGAAAAGAGATAGCCGAAGTGTCATTAGTTTTAGAACAAGGCACGAAGTGTGCCATCCTACTGAGATGGTCCACGACCACCATGATGGAATCCTTCCCTTAGGATGTTTTTGGTAGACTTAAGATAAAGTCCATGATAAATTTATACCATGGTTTGGTCAGGGTCGGCAATGGCAAATATTACCCTTGCTCAGCTTGACTCTTTGCTTTTCTACAAGTAACTCACCTTTCCAATATAGCTTGGACATCTCTCATCATCTTTGGCCAAAAGAATATTGAAGATAGCACATCATGAGTTTGATGCTTGCCAAAGTGTCTAAATAATCCTTCTCCATGCACCTCGTGCACTAACAACTCTCTCATGGAACAGGTCGAGATACATAATTTCCTCTTCTTAAATAAGTATCCGTCTTCCCTAGGATAGTCATCAAATGTCTGGCCCTCTTCACATCTAGCATAGATCGAACCAACATGTAGATACTTAACACACAAATCCTTTATTGTTGAAAATCCCAGTAGTTGGGTTATTACATTATTCTTTCCATTCTTGTACTTCACAAAATATGAAAATCCCTCCATGAACTCGACCCATTTAGTTTATCTTCATGACAACTTGGGCTAGCTCTTTAGATATCTTAAAGATTCATTATCAGTGTAGATTATGAACTCTTTAGATAGCAAGTAATACTGCCATACAGTCAATGCTTGGATCAAGGAGTAAAGCTCCTTATCATAAACAAAATAGTTGAGTGTAGCTCCTCCAAGTTTTTATTAAAGTAGGCAATAGATTGGCCTTCCTGCATCAGCACAACACCTATGCCTAGTCCGGACACATCACACTCTATTTCAAACACCTTGTTAAAGCTCGGCAAAGCTAAGAAGGGGGTTGTAGTCAACCTCTCCTTTCTTCGAAACTCCTTTGCTCCTTCTCTCCCCACCTGAACTCCACATTCTTTTTCGATAGCTCGGTGAGTAGGGCCATAATGTATTGAAATTCCTTATAAATCTATGATAAAATGATGTTAAGCCATGGAAGCTTCATACATTGGCTAAACAGGTCAGCACGAACCATTCAATAATCACTCTTATCTTCTCATCATCAACTCGAATGCCACTACTACTCATAACAAACACTAAGAAGATCACTTTAGGTCAACATAAGTCATATTTCTTTATATTGACATAGAGCTTTTCAGCTCAAAGCTTTGCAAAGATGCTCGAAGATGTTCTTAGTGAGCCTCCAGATTAAGACCATAGACTAGGATGTCATCAAAATATACCACCACAAATCTCCCTATTAGTTCTTGAAGCACACGGTTCATTAACTGCATGAACATGCTCTATGCATTTGACAGTCCAAATGGCATCACAAGCCATTCATACAGTCTATAATGAGTCTTAAATGAGGTCTTCCACTCATCTCCTTCCCGCATTCAAATCTAATGGTGTCTAGATTTAAGATCAATCTTAGAGAATACTCATGCTCCATTCAATTAATCTAACATATTATCAAGCCTTAGTATAGGATATCTATACTTGATGGTGATGCAATTGATTGCCCGGCTATCTAAACACATCCCCCATGTCCCATCTTTCTTTGGTAATAACAGGGTTGGTATAGCACATGGGCTTAGGAACTCCTGTACATACCCTTTCTTTAACAACTCATCTACTTACCTTTACAGCTCGACAGCCTATTCATGGTTTAGCCTATATGCAAGCTTGTTTGGTAATATAGCTTTTAGCTGCAACTTAATTACATGCTCAATACCTCAGAGGGGAGTCAAACCTTCAGGTAGTTTTCCTAGGAATTGGTCGACGAATTCATCCAACAAAGTTTTCACTTCGATAAGTAGCGCCTCTTCCTCAGGTCCCCTCATCTCAAGTAACCTTCCAACTAGCAAGTAAGTCGACTCTTCAAGCTCTATCTCTCTCTTTAGCTTAGCTTGGGTCGCACTAGAGCCTCCTTTAGAATTTAGCTTAACTGAGTTTGCATGCTTTTAACTTGTTCGACAATCATAGGGCTTAACTTCACCTTCCTACCCTTATGCTTTAAGGATCATGTATTCTTCCTCCCATCATATATCACACTTCAGTCAAACATCCATAGTTGTCCAAGCAAAATATAGGATGCACTCATGGGCAACACATCATAGAGCACTTCATCTCAATAGTTCCCAATACTAATCGGCATTGACACTTGTTTTTTCACCTACAGGGTTCCTTTCTTACTAAGCTAGTACAGCTTATAAGGCTTAGGGTAGGTTTTGGTCTGTATCTTCAACTGCTAGACCATGAAAGCAGATGTTGCATTGGTACAGCTACTATTATCAATAGTCATTACACATAATGAACCATTCACCTTACATTCAATGTGGAATAGATTCTCTCACTACTTGTCCTCAAGTGTAAGATTCAGGCTTATTGTTCTTCCCAACACTAGGGTGGTAGGCATGAAGTTACCTTCCTTACTATAAATGATTTCCTCCTCCTCAAACTGCTCTTTCTATCCAATCTCTTTCGACTCTTCTACATCCTCATTAGTACTATCTACCTTAATAGTTGGTGTTTCGCCTCTAATTACCATGGTTCTTCTAATTGAGTATTAAGCAGTTGTGTACTCAAATCCTTGACACTTGAAGCACTTTATCTCGCTTATCTTCCTTCTTGAGCTTTAGCCTTTCTCAAACTTCATTGAGATCTCCTTCTCCTCTGCTCAGGTAGTTTGAGTAGGTCAAGTCTTAATAACCTTACTTGGTTCCGATCATACAAGTCTACTTGGAACAAGTTGGTCAATGTCAATCAATTGACAGGAGCTTAGAATCTCCCTGATTGACACCTTTCAATTCTCTAAGCAACTCGGATAACTTTATCAAGTGATCTAATGTCCATGGTGTCTAGAATATCTCTAATCTCGTACTTCAACCTATTAATGAATCAAGATACAATTTAGTCTTCAAAGCTCAACAACTTCACATTAGATCATCAACATCTAGAATTCCTTCACGTAGGCATCAACACTCGATCCATCTTATCTCAACTCCTATAACTTCTTAAATGCATCCTACGAATAGTAGTTTGGAACAAATCTTTTCCTCGTGACTCTCTTCATTTCATGCTAACTCCTAACTTTACATTCTCCTTATCTTCTGCGTATGGCTTAGATGTTCTTCCACCGCAGGGTAGTATAGCTAGTAAACTCTAGCATAATAAGTCTAACCCTTTCATTCTCAGGCACCTCATGGCATTCAAACTATTTCTTAATTTTATTTACCCAATCCAGGTAGTCCTCTGCATCATCACTTTTAGAAAAACTTAGGATATGCATCCTTAACCCCTTTAATCTTAGAGCTCGAACGTTCCTTTCTCTTTACTCATAGTACTCCTTCGCTTCATCACCTTCTTCCTCATCCGCTTCTTCAATTTCATCAAGTGCTAGCCTGCACCTAGCAACTCTATCTACTCTTCCAGCTTGGGGTGGTCAAACTAAGGTTTTAGCTTGACCATACTAACCATGGCCTCTCTTGGGCTATTTATTGGCTCGTCCTCTATATGGACCTTCTTTAGTTCACTACCTATCTTCATTTACGACAATTGCTAGGCTAGCTACTAGGTCGATGAGTTTATCTAGTTAGTCACCTACTAACTAGGGTATGGAACTTCCCTATTGACCTTGGCCATTTTTAATGCCACTCTCTTAGTTACCCAAAATTCCTTGAACACTAGAATTGAACATTGTTGTCTTTTACAAGAGATTAACAACTGAGACACTATTTGAAACTTCCTCCCATGAATTAATAATAAAACCACACCGATTACACTAACAGCTAATACAATCAACACATAATGAACCAAGCAGACATACACACTTTGTTCTACGAGAAAGAAAGAGGGGAAAAACAAAGCATGAAATGTCTTCAATCTAAAAACTCTTTAAACACTCACAACAATAATAAACTGACTCTAAAACACTTACAATAGCAGTAAACCACTCAAAGTATAAGTAATAAGAACTTGCTCGGGCGTAGCCAAGCTCTAATAACAAGATGATACGAGCATAATCGTAGATGAACATATGGCATCCAGTATCATGCAAAGTAAAGGTAGGATGGATTTGAACCTTGAGACGGTCCAAAAGATAAATGAGAGTAACAGGTTGAACAAGGGTCCTCATGTATCGACGATGGATATGATGCACCAACACCTCGTACGAACTTAAGTCGCACTTGATATGATGCATAAGTGTAGTTGAGATCACTCACCATTAGTCTACACTCAATGAGCTAGATAAGAATAGTCGAGAGCAAGTAGGGTATACTTAACTCACATAAGAAGAGAATGTCTAAATATTAATGGTATTCACTATTGCGACTATTACAATTCACATGTATTTATATAACCCAATTAAGGTAAGTCCTAGGTTAGTGTAAATTACAAAAAGAATCTTATTAGGAGAGGAAAAGGAACAATTTACAAGAGCAAAGTTGTAATTTGATAAAAAGGGGAATATTCAATTACAAAGGATAGTATGAATGTTAGACAAATAAAGCGCATCTCCGTTTTCCTTTTTGTAGTCCTAATGATGATGTTTGCCAAGCAAAGCAAGGTCCAGGAAAATCAGGTCAGGCTTAGCTGCTCCGATAATTTAGACTAAGGAAGAGTTAATCTAAGGGATGGTCTATCGTCAAGTTAGCCTCAATTAATCAACTTAGGTTGGTATCAGCTGGGCCTCGGTAATGATTCAAGTCGGCAATATGTGAGTTATGTACTTAGACTTGGACAAATGTATTAAGGAGGGATTAGTTTAGCAAAAGGTCCATCACTTTGGCAGTCTCTTGGATAAAGTGGAGAGCAAAGTAACTCGATGGGTTACACTAAAGAATGCATTACCCTTCTAAGTTTAACTCACTTCGATATACCATATGAGCGAGTCTTCGAGCTCGAGAGCACGTGATTGGTTTGTGTTTCCTATCATCTTCCCTCATAGTGTTCAGAATAAGATGGTGCGAGATCTATTTGAACTTAAGAAGGGAAGTATGAGTGACACTCAATAACAAATTGAGGTTAATAGACTATTGTAGTATGCACCTACTTCTTATTGAGATAATCCTAAGCTAAAGAAGGATTTGTTTCTCATTAGGTCTGATCCTACTATGTTTTGGAAACTAGAAGAATATGATTTTACTACTTACAATGAAATAGTGGATAAGGTGAGGTAATTAAAAAACAATCGTATAAGGATGCAGGCAATGCAAAGTCAAAAGGTCAACAAGGGTTATCAACTCAGTTCATCATTTAAGAGATCATACCCAAGTGCTACTAGTAGTTATGGGCAAAAAAGGAAGAAACCAACAACTTTAGCTAATAGCCCCGCACAAGAGGAATAGATTACATGTTATCATTATTTATATGGCCCAACTAAGGCAAGGCTTAAATTTATGTAAATTACAAAAAGGATTCCTATCATGAACTAAGGATGGTCTAGTCGTGATAGACGTCGTATATTGTATGAAGAACCCCTGATTGGTTACCTTTCCAATCATAAACTCTTCACATAATATATAAGGCTCTACAACCACTAGCTTCCCAAGAACATACAGATCCACATGATATCATCCCATAAGTATATTTAATAAAATTTAAACTACAAAGTTTACAATAAGTAGTAATTTAGTACATCTAAGTCTATATTACTGATAAAACAAAAATATATAAGTAAAAGTCTACATAATCGGTTCTCTCAACACACTGGATGGGCCGCCCTTGCCTAAGTCCCTAAGCTAACTTGTGGCATCCTCCAGCCAACCTCAATGAATAAGCCATCCTGCAGCAAAAGTCTAAGGGGGTGTAAGCCTAAGCTTAGTGAGCAAAACCCTTAACCATATCACAAGCAAGTTATAAATACATTATATTCACGCATATGAATGAATGGACAAATAGAATGCCAAAAAATATGCATAGTTAACTAGTCAGTATACGTAACTCAAATTTAATGCCCTCCAAAGTCAGGGTTGGAGTATATACGGCACCAATCAAATCTAGGTATTATATTAGAACTTACTTTACTACGGAACTCTACGTTCTGTACTTAAATCAAACAAGTCTTTTATTTTCATAAAAACCAAGTTTTAGTATAATCGTGAGTGGGCCCCCGCAATCCACACTCACCCCTAAACGGAGGCCTCTAAACTCGACCCTTAGCCAGGTGATTAGTACCTCCAATGCCTAGTATTCCTACGGGCCATAGTAAGGTCATTTTGTAAAAGTGCATAGTACAAAACCAATAAATTTATAATAATAACCCCTGAATGGCCTCTCTTTACCACCGTGTGATGTGACGACTGAAATTATGTCTATGTAATGCATGTTGATGCATGTACCGGTTTCTTCTCATGAGCTAAGTATAGTTAAGTTCAATTATGATGTGACCATCCAATAGTACACACAATCATTATCTATACTACCATGTAACAACAATGTATTATTTGTACTTAAGGTAAATTCACAACTTAACACATAATAACATACACGAGCATTTTCCGATCCCCACACAACAATCAATTAACAATATCGTTTAAGTCCACTATCTACAATCACATACAAGCATGGAATCATAGGGTAAATACTCACTCGACCATGATGACTCGCTCTAGTCGTAGCAATCAATCTAGAGATCCTCGCCCGCATCGGGATCACTTGATCATTACGATATAATAATGATAGTAAGCAATTGAATTAACTAGTAATTTTAGATATCTATTTACCTAATTCTACTTAGATTACTATCAATTTTAATCCGATTAGACTTTATCACTAATTGTATATAACTTTTTCATTCTATTTCTGATATTTACGAATTTATAGTCGTTTTCCATCATTTTCAGACGTACATTCACACAGTGATGTCCGTTTTAGACGTTAAAACCCATGTTTTATAATATAGACTAAATTTATTGAAATTTTAACTATTGAAGCTTAATTATTCCTATTAGCTAGTTTTATATTCTATTTTAGTAGTTAGTAGTTTCATTAGCCATTAATTCTTACACTTTAATGATCTTATGGTTTATTATTTTAGAGGCTTATGCCATCACTATGTCATCAATTGTTTACGTTATCGCTTATGTCATCATTTAATTACATCATTACTTACATCATTATTCAATTATGTTATTGCTTACATCATCATCCATTATTATCCTTATGTATTCATACACTTTATACATATTTTATATATATACTTATACTTCTAACATACTAGTATGTATACTTATGTGCTTATACATATACTAGTACATATACTCATATACATATACTCATATACACATACTCATATACACATACAGTGACATACGTATTTTAATACGTATTTTCATATGCCTAAAGTTCCCTCTTAAGAAAGCTTCACAATTTTCATATTTTTGTACTTAAAGGGTGATTTAAGCATGGTATATATATATTTATAGTTAGTATATGTCTCATTTTAGGTTATGTACATAATGGATACTTATGTACAAAGGTCTTTATACATGTATTTATCAAGTATACTCTTATATACACATACTTAGGTATATATACATGTGTTCTTCTTCTAATTATCTAAGGATTCCTACTCTTCTATACATGGATATGGAGCTTCTACTTCTAACAACACATATGCACATATTATACCAACTTTCTACACTAACCTAACTTACACAACTAACTACTACATAAAATAGAAAATCATATGATAACATACCTCTTTCTCCTTGATTTATGTTAGTAGAAAGTGTGAAAGTGAAGTACGAAAGTGCTTAGAATTATGGAAGCAAAGGGAATCACGGTTTGGAAGAGGAAGAAAAGGACTTTGTTTTGTATTGTTTTGTGCTTTGAAAATGAAAACAAGTGGGGTCCTAAGTGGGAAAGGAGTGGATGGCAACAAGGAAGAGAAAAGGGGAAAAAAGTCTAAAAGAAAAGGAAAGAAATCAATAGAAAGAAAGAGAAGATTCTAGTGATAATGACACATATGTTAACTTTTCATTATGTTGACTAAGTCAACTTTTGACTTGGTTAACCTTTGACTTGGTTAACATTTCACAATTATATGTAATCTAAGTGTACATAATGAAGTGATTAAGAAAAATTAGGAAGAAAATTAAGGAAATGAAAGGAAATAAGAAGTTTAGTGAATTGATTAGTAAAAATAGGTAATAAGATCTTCCTTTAGGTATTTATATCCTATATACATCATTTGGTAAGCCACTTAATGTAATCATTATGAAAAGTTTCATTTAGGGTATTAATATTTACTATATGTGACATATGCATCAACCAAACTCTTAACTCTGTATAATACTAACCTATTTATATACTTAGAAGATGAATGTGATCTATGATGCAATATTTTAATTTCTAAAGAATTACTTCAGTATTATATGTATTTATGAATAATTGAAAGTTATCTTTAATCTTTTACCAATGATTTGGTATAATACTAAGGTTATATTATCAATTAGGGTTTGAGGGTAAATTATAGTGAATTAGTGCTTTTATACCCTTAAAGTTATAGTTTTAGGGTTTTTATCACTTTCAAATGAAATATTTAGTGTTTACATATGTTTAAGGTGAAAAAATTTTATACATAATTAATTAGTTATTTTAGGGTTTTCATTTTCACTAACCTTGTCAACTCTTAGAAATATCTAACATACTTAAGTCTACTTTAGATGTTAGGTTCAGAAATTTAGGGGTTTACAATTCTTACTACAAAAGAAAAGAGGAATAGATTACAAGGGTAAAGTCACAAATAAACAGAAAGAATATTCAAATACAAAAGGATGGGTACGGATGTCAAAAAATGGGGCACATGTTAACTATCCATTCTATGGTCCCGATGATACTCCTTTGTCGAGCTTAGCTGATTCTAAGTAGAATAAGTCAGGTTAGCTACTCGGTAGCTCGATAGATCTGCTATTCAGGGCTTGAGAAGGTTAGTTCCAACAGGCGGCCATTCTTTTAATTAGCCTCAGCTAGTCAGCATAAAAGTGGGGTAGCTTGACCTTAGTTGTTTGTCAACTCAATAGTAAGTGGATTCATTGCTCAGCTTGGATTGGTGTAGCATAGAGAGGTCGACTTAGCAATAGGTCAAACACCATAAGGGTTCCCGTAGTAAGATAGAGAGAGGTTAGAATGGAATAGTTCAATAGGTCGACAAACCATGTAAACAAGTCCTCGAGCTTAGAAGTAAGTGATTGGTCTATGATGCCTATCATCCCTTCTTATCTATTTGAGATTTGGGATCAAATCTGGTTCAGCTTCTTGTTGATCGTATTTAAGAACATACGGATGGAGGTTGACAATGTTAAAGGAGTCTGAGACTCCATAATCTTCAAGCAATTTAGTCTGGTAAGCATTAAGGTTGATCTTTTTTAGCACTTTGGACGGTCTATCGGCCCTTTGAGAGAGCTTACTCTTCCTTAAACTTAAGAAACGATCTTTACATAGACAGATCTAAACTAAATCATCAAGTTGAAATTCTATGTCCTTCCATCCTCAACCTCACCTCTCGAGCTTGTTAGCAACTCTACTTAGTTGCTTTATGATCTTTTGGTGCATTGCCTTGATGGCCTCTGACTCAATAACAATTGATTAGTCTTCTTGTTGGCTTAGTAGTAGCATCTAGTTTAGTGAAAACTCAAGGTTGAATCCATAGGAGACTTTAAATGGGGATTTGCTTGTGATCCTATGTGTGGTTCTGTTGTAAGCGAACTCTATTATAAGTAGGCACACATCTTAATCAATTAGGTTCCAACCAACAACAACTCTGAGTAGGGTTTCCAATGTTCTATTAACAACCTCAGTTTTTCCATAGGCTTGAAGGTAGTAAGACATGTTGAATAGTAGCTTAGTTCCCATTTGATTCTACAAGGTTCTCTAAAAGCGACTCATAGATTTTGGATCCCAATCAAACACGATTGTTCTAGGCACTCCATAGAGCTTGATGACCTCTTACAAGAAAAGAAAAAGATAGCCGAAGCATCGTTAGTTTTAGAACAGGGCATAAAGTGTGCCATCTTGCTAAAATAATCTATGACCACCATGATGGAATCCTTCCCTCAGAATGTCCTTGACAAAGCCAACATAAAGTCCAAACTCAACTTAGACCATAATTTAGTCAAGATTGACAAAGGTAAGTATTACCCTTGCTCAACTCGACTCTTAGCCCTTTTATAGGTAATACATCTTTCCAGTATAGCTTAGACATCTTTCATCAGTCTTGGCCAAAAGAATCTATCAACCATTACCTCATGAGTTCGGTGTTTGCCAAATGTGTAGACAATCCTCCACCATACACCTATCGTACTAGCAACCTTGCATAGAACAAGTTGACATACACAATCTCATATTCTTAAATAAGTATCCATCTTCCTTGTGATAGTCGTCAAGTGTTCAACTATCTTCACACCTAGCATAGATCAAGCTAAAGTGCTAATCATTAGCATATAAGTCCTTAATAAGAGAAAATCCGAGTAATTCAGTCTACAGTTCGGTTAGAAAGGAATGTCATCTTAATAGGGCATCAACGACTGCATTGTTCTTGTCATTCTTGCACTTGACAATAGAGAAAAATCTGTCCATAAACTTAACCCACTTAGCTTGCCTCTTATGCCAACTCTTCAATTAACTCAATGATTCATGATTAGTATAGATCACAAATTCCTAGGGTAATAAATAAAGTTGTCACACTGTAAGAGCTCAAATCAAGGAGTAGAACTCCTTATCATACACAGAGTAGTCAAGTATGGCTTCTCTGATTTTTTCACTAAAGAAGGCAATAGGTTGGCTCTACTACATTAGTACGGCTCCTATGCTCAATTTAGATGCATTAAATTCTACTTCAAATACTTTGTCAAAGTTCGGAAGATCTAAGACAAGGCCAGTAGTCAACTCCATCTTTACCTCCTCAAAACTCCTCTGCCCCTTCTCTCCTCACCTGAACTCAACATTTTTCTTCAATAGCTTGGTGAGCAAGGCTACAATAGTACTAAAATTTCTTATAAATCAGTGATAGAATGATGCCAAGTCATGGAAGCTTTGCACATCAGCAAAACAAGTTGGTACAGGCCATTTGGTAATTGCCCTAACCTTCTCTTCATCAAATCATATACCACCACCATTTGCAACAAATCCTAAGAAGATTAATTCATGTTAGCAAAAGTTACATTTCTTCGAATTAGCATAAAGCCGCTCAGCACGAAGTTTTGAGAAAACTATTTGGAGAGACTTACAATGAATCTCTAAGTCAGGGATGTAGACTAGAATGTCATCAAAATATACAACGACAAATTTTTGAATAAGTTCTTGAAGCACGTGGTTCATTAATCTCATAAACATACTTAGTGTATCTGATAGTCTGAATGGCATCACAAGCCATTCATACAATCCATTATGGGTCTTAATTGCGATTTTCCACTCATCTCCCTCCCGCATTCTAGTTTGATGGTAACTAGACTTAAGATCAATGTTTGAAAATATTCTTGCTCCATGCAATTTGTCAAGCATGTCATCAAGCCTAGGTATAGGGTACTTGTACTTAATAGTGTTGTCTACGCATATCCTCTATGTGCCATCCTTTTTTGGTACTAACAAAGCTAGTATAACACATGGGCTTGATGACTCTTAGACATAACCTCTTCTCATCAGTGCATCAACTTATCTTTGTAGCTTAGCAGCCTATTTAGAATTCAATCTATATGTCGGTTTGTTCAACAGTGTGACTCCCAACTGTAAGTCTATTGCATGTTTAATGCCCTTGATCGGAGGCTGACCTTCTAGTAGTTCTTTAGGGAACAGGTCGGCAAACTAGTCCAGTAAAGACTTCACACTGGCAGGTAGCACTCCTCACTTAATTTTCTCATCTTAAGTAACCTTCTGACCAATAGATAGGTCGGTACTTCAAGCTTCATCTCCCTCTTCAGTTCTGCTTAAGTCATCACTAAAGTTTCCTTTAGAACTTAGCTCATTAAGTTTGTATAGTTTTAACCTATTCGGTTGTCATACGGCTTAGCTTCACCTTCCTTCCCTCATGCTCTAATGAATAGGTATTCTTCCTACCATCATACATAATCCTTTTATCAAACATCCATAGTCTACCAAGTAGAATATGAGATGCACTCATAGGCAATATGTCATAGAGCACTTCATCTTAATAGCTTCCAATAAAGTTCAGTACGACCACTTGCTTATTTACTTGTAGGGCTCCTTTGTCACTAAACCAACGTAGTTTGTAAGGCTTAGGTAGGGTTTAATCAACAATGTCAATTGCTAGACCAAAAATGTAGATCTCTTATTGGTGTAATTGCTACTGTCAACAGTCAATGTGCACAATGACTCATTTACCTTACAGCCAATATGGAACAAATTTTCCTATTGCTCATCTTTTGGTGTTGGGCTTACACTCATCACTCCCCTCATTACCATGGTTGTAGGCATAAAGTTTCCTTCTTCACTATAGATAATCTCCTCCTCCTCAAACAGTTTACTTTGTTCAGTCTTTTTCAACTCTTCTACTTCCCCATCAGTGTTATCGAACTTAATGGTTGGTGCCTCTCCTTTAATTACCATAGTTCTTCTGTTTAGACATTGAACAGTCATATGTCCAAACCCTTGACACTTGAAGCACTTGATCTCACTCATCTTCCATCTAGAGCTTTGTCTTTTTCTCAAACTTCCTCAACACTTCTCTCTCCTTTGCTTAAGCTGTCGGAGTAGGTTAGATCTCAACAACTTAACTTGGTTCTAATCGTACAAGTTTACTCAAAACAAATCGGCTAGGGACAGGCCGACTAACAAGAGCTTGGAATCTTCCCACTTAACACCTCTCAATACTTTAGGCATCTCAAATTGCCTCATCAAGTGTACCAATATCCATAGTCTCCAAAATATCTCCAATCTCATACTTCAAGTTACTAATGAATGGAAATACAGTTCAATCTTCAAGCTTAACAACTTTGCAACGGATCATTAGCATATGGAATTCCTTTACATACACATCAACACTAGATCCTCCTTGTCTCAACTCTTGCGATCTCTTAAAGGCATCTTATAAGTAGTAGCTTGAAATGAATCTTCTCCTCCTTACTTTCTTAATTTCATCTCAATTCTTGCTCTCACATTCTCCTTCTCTTCTTTAGGTGGCTTACAAATTCTTCTACCACAGAACAACATAGCCTATAAACTCTAGTATAGCAAGCCTATAAACTCTAGTATAGCAAGCCTAACCTTAGCATTCTTAAGCACTTCATGACACTTAAACTACTTCTCTATCTTATCTACCCAATCCAAGCAGTCCTTGGCATCACCACTTCCAGGAAAACAAGGGATCTACATCATCGATCCTTCCACTCTAGGAGCGCAAATATTCCTTTCCTCATGCTCTTAATACTCTTCTTCTTCTCTATTCATCTCCTCACCCTCCTCTTCAATCTCTTCTAATGTGAGTCTACGCCGAGCAGCTCTATCTATTCCCCTAGCTTAAGGTAATCAAACTAAGAGATTAGCTCATCCATGTTAGCCATTACCTCTCTTAGGTAGCTCATTGGCTCAACCTCTATAAGGGTCATTTTTAGCTCGTTGCCTGTCCTCATTCATGGTAGTCACCAAGCTAATCACAAGGTTAGTAAGCCTATCGAGTTGTTCATCTGCAAATTAAGGTATGAAACTCCCTTGTTAACCTTAGCCATTACGTGTACTACTCTCTTGGTTATTTAAGGTTCCTTAAACACTAGAGTCAAACATGGTTATCTACCATAATAGATTAACGGTTGAAAAACAATTCAAAAATCTTCCTTCGAATAGCAACAAAACAATACTTAACACACCAACAACTATTATAACAATAGTAATAGTAACCAGCACACAATAGACCAATCATACACTCACACCCTATTTTGCAAACACTAAAACAGGGGAAAACAAAGCACTAGATTTCTTCAACACTAAACACTTCTCAAACACTCACGATAATAACAAATAGTTTCTTCAACATACTATAGAAATAACAAGTCACTCAAAACACAAGGTAACAAAAACTTGCTTAAACATAGCAAGCTCTAATACTAAGATGATATGGGTCGCCGAGAAGAATGACACAAGGTTACTAATATCACACAAACTAGGGGTAGGTGTGATATCTCACAAAATAGCAATCAAGACATGAATATATGAGTATTATAATAAAGCCCTACTCTTATATGATTAGGGTCAACAGTTGATTTAGGGTATTCATGAAAGTAATTTAATTAGGTTAGAAACTTACGAAAAACATGATAACCCTAATCAAGGAATTCTAGCATGCTTAGAAGTAAAAAATATAATAAAATATCAAAAATATAATCAAAATAGTAAAGATTTATTTTATACGAGCCTTAAAGTTATATTTAAGGCAATCGTACCTATATTTAGGGCTTTCGAGAAAACATATCTGATTGAACCCAAACTTTACAACTAAGTTAAAAAAGTTAGTTGAAGTAACCTAGTAAAGTTAAATTTTAATGATAATATCCTAAAAACCTAATTTTAACTTTAAAAGTGTAATTATTCAAAATAGTATAAAACTCATCGAAACTCCTAAAATTGAGCCTAAAATACGACGAAGACTTAGAGATAGGTTATTCAAGCTATAAAAAGGAATATTATCACATAATATGCTATATGAATATATGTGTATTTTTATGAATATACCTAATATATATAATAAATATAACCATAAATTAATTTGAAATTATATAATTATACATAATAAGCGATAAATTCACAAAATTAAATAGGAAAAATATCTTTAAAATAAAAGACATGCTAGAAACATGATTCCATATAATTACTTATTACATGTATGATTTATATAGGATATATACTAATATATTAACAAAATCATTAAATACTAACATAAAATACCAAAATACCCTAAAATATCATCAAAAAGTTACAAAAAATATAAGAAACAACCTGAAATATTATTGGATTAAATGTGGAGTAACTTAAAAAGGATAAGCAGCTACATCAAAAGTTATTTGATAAAAATTTGACATTTCATTATATTAATTGGATACTTGTAAATTAAATAAAATTTCTTAATAATTGAGAAAAAATCCAATCGCCTCTAATCTTTATAAATAAGGTCCCTAAGTTTAGATTTCACACTTTAGCAACTAGGAGCACTCAAGAAAAAAAAAAGAAAAATTAGACAAAAAAATTAGAAAAATAGAGCAAATCACACCCTAACTCGGTTCCTAAACCCACTGTTGGTCTGTTGTTGCAGCTGTTAAGCTACTGATAAAGCACCCAGTGCCACCTCCGACTGACACACCCCCTTTGGCCACCAACCACTTCATTACTAACAAACACTAAGTCAAAAATCTACCCTAGTTTTCATCAAATTCTAAAAAATATTAAATGAAATGGGAAAATTATGAAATAAAAATTATTCTTAGGATATTTTAGGTATACTTTCATGTTGTCATTTTATTTTTGAAAAATTATGGGCATTTTATATATTTGCTTAAAAAAGTTCCTATTCATCTAAATTTTAACTTTCAAAATATAAACACTAAATGATATAGTTTCTAGATCAAAATTTTATATAGAATACATATCACATATAGTTAATTACTATGTAGACTGATTTTTTATTCATGTATTTCAATAATTATTGTATTTTTTTACCCTAAAAAGGACTAAAAATAGGGCTAAATGATTAAATAAGTAGACTTTTATTAAATTAATTAATAAAATTGGTAAGTACTAACCTTTGGACACTTGTAGTGATTTGGGGATTGTTGGAAATTATTTTATATAAAAATGATATTATTTATGTAATTAATCATAATTTAAGGGTAAAAATGTAAATGCATATATATAGGCGATAAATCGATAGTATGAAACCACATATTGACTTAATTCCTCATATTTTAAGGAGTTTATAGAAAATTTTGAGGAATTATTTGGTGACCCAAGCTATTTATTACAAATTTACTTAGTAAAATAGCTTAAATTACGAACTAGGGCACGTTTTTAGTAATAATAAGCTAAAATGCGATAAATATTGAAATAAAACTTATACATGTACATGATGATCAAGTTTGGTAAAAATGAAAATTTTAACCTATTTTGTGATAGTTATATGATCAGGTTATGATATATATATATTTGAGTCAGATAATACCTTTATTATTAAGTTATATTAGCAAATTATGTAAAATATAGTCCAATTACATAAAATGAGTATAATATAATAATAATTATTATAGGAGCGTAAAGATATAATATAAAGCTAGAAATACTCTTTAGAAGTCATCTCTCGAAAAAGAACCCATAATACATATTATTAGGTGCGTACGAATCTAATGACACTACTTTTATTAAAATTGGACAATCCTAAATAATATAACCTATATCTCGATAATATTACAAGAATTTTTCATACCGCAATAACTTGATCGTAATTGAAACATAAATTGACTGATTAAAAGTTCATTTCAATATAATTGAAACGATATATTATATGCAATAGTATAACTATGTATATTATCAATATTTAATGACTTAACTTAACTGATATAATAAAACTATATTTCATTGTATAAGGAAAATAATAATATACCTTAGATATATACATATATATATATAACTTCAAAAGGAAATAAAAGAGTAGATAAAACACTAACATTTTCATAACTCCTATGAAAATTAAATCTAGATTTTGTATATATATAAGGTCTCTCAATGAACAAAGCGTCGACAATACGAGTCTTCCACAAAGAGCATCAGGACAAGTAAGTGGGATTAATGTTTCACAACATTTTGGGGTATTCGTTCAAAACAATCGGAGACTTTGGTATATATTTACTTATGATTATAGTTAGTTGTTTATGTATATACAGCGCTTTTGTTTGAGATTTGATTTGCTATTATGAGAGCTGAGCTCCATGTTATGGTTATTCTATAAATATTATGCTTAAATTGTTTGAGCTTGGTTGATTACCCTAAAAATAAACTAACTCAAACTCGGCTTAACACCTAACCTAATATACATAGCAACCCATTAAGAGTAATGACTAAAATTTTCGAGTGAAACATAGACCTCCTTTGATGAGGATAGTGGAAATGGTCTTTTCCCCACCCTTAACCAAACTAAATAATAAGAAAAGGGGTCGCAGCAAGGTTGGGGATCGTAGTTTAAAGTTAGTCATAGGAGGAAGGTGTTCCCTATTATACAAGCCCTAGCTTGGTTTCAATTCACAAGTGTGTGACATCAAGCTACTCAACCTATATTATAATAGGTGCAATTTCTCTAATCTTACGACGAAATGGATAATATCATGCAATGGAATTTTCTTGTACATGCTCTACATCTAACTAACTTAGTTGAAAACCCTGCTTGATGGGAATCAGTCTCTATCCATATCCAAGTCGAGGCTTATCAATGCTTGTCGAGGTCGAGTTGCAGCCAAAAGGATGAGAGGAAGGAAAATAAACACTTGGCATGAACTCTGTCATTAGTCGAGTGGTCGAGAAACTGCAAGGGTGAGTACCCGAGATCAAAGAACCACTAGGCATAGTACCAAGAGACTTGTGCCGACTGATTTTAGCCTTCAACAATTGTGGGTCGACCTTTCTGGTGTCTCAGCCAAACATTGCAAGACTTCAGGGACTCTTTCCCGAACCCGTACATCCAACTGTCAACCTCATCCAATTCGGATACTACTCCTTCCAACGTATGTCGAGTGAGTGCATGCTGACTTTCCCTGTAAAACGTATAATTTTGTATTCTTGTACATGTTTTCTTTCATTTTATTTATAGGCCCGATTCTTTAGGGTTTAAGGCCTTGTACATTATTTATAGTTTTGCCACTAAGGTTTAAGACATTGTATAAATAGCAACATTTATACTAAAAGAGATAGACAGATAGTGAAGAATATTGCTCCATATAAAGAGTGAAACTTTCCTTTTTTGAGCAACGCTGTACTTGAGCTAATAGAGCTTGCATTTGCCAAATTATTAAGTGTTGATTAAACTCTTTAATCTCTCCCGTGTTTTTATCAATGTTGACCCCAAGATTGTGGTGAGCCCTTCATTTAAGCTAGTTAGTAAGTTGCATCTAACCTTCATTTGAATCCCGAGCGACATTTAGTGTTCATGAGTTATATCAAACTCTATTTTGAGTTTAAACCCTTGATTGTGTTTATGTCTTGATGAGTTATATCCATTCACATTCACCATCAAACCCTCCTGTTCTTCGTACTCATTTTGAATCCCAAGTACCCATTCTAGGTTTTCAAGATCCACTGCCATTGATTCCTTATCATCTTAGTATCAAAGCTTTAGGGAGACACACATGCTAGTGTTCTTCAAAGTAGATTGTGGTTCTAACATTTCTATTAGTCATTGTTCTATAGCATAGTGTGCTATTCATAGTAGTTGTTTGTTAGCAATGGTAGCTGTAGAAACCGAGTAGTGGTTGTTTCTAGATTATTGTAATAATGTTTTGTTGTTTGTTCAATTCACTGGTGAATTATTGTACAAAGAAGAATATCGAAGGATAGTATTAACAACACTAGTGAAAGTCCTCACGGAAGCTTGAGGCGACGTGTTGACAAATTAGAATACTAGATCCAAAATCTCACTGACTCTATTCAGGAGCTTACTGGGTTAGTCAGAGGTTGCAGATGTGATGGCCGAGAAGGAAGAAGGGAGTAAACACCCATAAGTAGAAGTGGTTCCAATGAGCTTGAAAATGATGAACAACAGCTAAGAAGAGTTGTCAAGGCCAAGAAGAAGAGAACACCATCCAATGCCAAGAAGAGGTAACGACAGGATTGTTGACTCCGAGTTGAACCAAAGAGCCTGGAGAAGAGAACCAAGGCCTAGAAGAGTTGTGGCCAAGCAGAGCTCTAACAAAAGTAATCTAACCGAGGTGAATCGACCAACTCAGAATGCAAGGGATGAAACCCAAGCACCCAGCTGAGGACTTGATAATGTCAAGTTGAAACTGTCAACCTTTTGTGGAAGTAGCCAACCTGAAGAGTTCCTTAACTAGGTTCCCTGAGTTGAAAAGTTATTTGAGTGCTACGAGTGCGATGATCAAGCAAAGGTTAAGCTAGCTTCCTTATCCTTTGTTGAATATTGAAGCCTTTAGTGGGATAAGCTAGTTGCTAAGCGAGATACCGAAGGAAAGGAGCCGATCAAAACTTAGAGACTCATGAAAAGATTGATGAACCAATGCTTTGTGCCAACTTATTTAAAGTAGGAGATGCTTCATGCTTTCCAGCACTTGAGATAAGGTCAAAATAATGTTGAAGAGTATTTACAAGAGTTTGAGACCTTAATGACGAGATGTGAGATTGCCAAGCCACAAGACCGTACCATTTCTAGATTCTTAAGTAGACTCCAAGATGATATTGCTGACATAGTTGAATTGTAACTGTTCAACTCCCTGGATGAGCTAAACAATTTGGTAATGAAAGTTAAGAGTTAGAGGAGGAGAAGGCATCAGAGGCCGAATAGCCGACCTCAACAAGGCAGCCCTAAGCCTAAGAGGTATACCAAGAGAAGAAGATTGAGAAAGGATAGCCTAGCCAACTAGCTCATGTCGAGAAAAAGATTACCGAGAAAGAGAAGGCACTTAGCAACAAGGCCCGAGAAGTGAAGTGCTTCAAGTGCTTAGGCTAAGGACATATTATGTCCCAATGCTTGAATAAGACGGTCATGGTCTTAAAAGGTAAAGGGCCCAAAGCACAAATCAAAAGTCAGAGTGACTAGAGCTCGAATGACTAGTTAATAGAAGAAGATGTCTATCCCAAGGACCTCGATAAACTCTTAGCTATGGCTACACAAGCTGACCTGAAGGTAGATCCCAAACAAAGGGAAAATTTATTTCATATGTGGTGCCTAGTGAATGCAAAGACCTGTTCCTTGGTTATCGATGAAGGTAGTTGTACTAATATCATTTCTTCCAAGTTAGTAGAAAAGATGAAATTGCTGACCTACCTGCATCCCCGACCTTATGGATTAAAATGGTTTAATGACAAGGGTATGGTCCACGTGCTTAAAAGAGCATAGATCACATTCAAGGCAGGGCAGTATGAGGATAAGATCAACTTCAACATAGTACCTATGAATGCCGCGAATCTACTTCTTGGCCGACCATGGGAGTTTGATCGGAAAGTGATCCATGATGGATTCCCTAACACTTACACTTTTCGAAAGGATCGGAAGAGCTATCTCTTAACCCCGATGAGTATTAAGGAAATCCAAAGACACTCGGCATCCATGGTAAAACGAAAAGGGAGAAGGAGCGTATTTAGCATCCCGACCTACGCTCGACATATAACGTCAAAGACGACTTCCTTTCAAACCCGCGGTAATGATGGGAATCAGCCTCCAACCATATCTATGCCGAGGCCTATCAATACTTGCCAAAGCCAAGCTGCAAACAAAAGGACGAGAGGAAGGAAAAGAAACACTCGGCATGAACTTTATCGTCATTTGAGTAGCCGAGAAACCGTAAGGGTGAGTACCCGAGATCAAAGAACCACTCGACACAATACCAAAAGACTTATGCCGACTAATTTTAGCACTCGGCAATTGTGGGCTAACCTTTCTAGTGTCTTGGCCAAATACTGTTAGACATCTGGGACTCCTTCCCAAACCTGTACATCTAACCATCGATCCCATCCGGTTTAGATATTACTCCTTCCAAGGCATGCCGAGTGACTACATGCTGACTTCCCCAATAAAATGTACAGTTTTGTATTCTTGCACATGTTTTCCTTCATTTTATTTATGGGTCTGATTCTTTAGGGTTTAAGGCCTTATACATTATTTATAGTTTTATCACTAGGGTTTAGGACTTGCTATAAATAGCAACATTTGTACTAAAAGAGACATAAATAGATAATGAAGAATATTCCCCCCTACAGAGAGTAAAACTTTCCTCTTTTGAATAAAGCTGTACTTAAGCTAATAGAGCTTATGTTTGTCAAATTCCTACAGAGAGTAAAACTTTCCTCTTTTGAATAAAGCTGTACTTAAGCTAATAGAGCTTATGTTTGTCAAATTATTGAGTGTTGATTAAACTCTTTAATCTCTCCCGTGTTCTTATCAATCTTAACCCCAAGATTGTGATGAACCCTTCATTTAAATCGGTTAGTGAGTTACATCTAACCCTCATTTGAATCCCGAGCGACATTTAGTGTTCATAAGTTGTATAGAACTCTATTTTGAGCTCAAACCCCTAATTGTGTTTGTGTCTTGGTAAGTTATATTCATTTACATTCACCATCAAACCCTCTTATTCTTCATACTCGTTTTGAATCCCAAGTACCCATTCCAGGTTTTTGAGATCCGCTACTATTGATTCCTTATCATTGCTTGTGATGTACTAAATGCATATTTCTATCTTCACCTCATTTACTGAGCAAGTTATCCCTCATTCTCCTATAGTTTGTTTTGCAAGTTCCGAATGGATTTCCAAGTACCTAGTCGGAACCAAAGCACTAACAATTGGGATGAAGAGTGAGGTGTAACAAGGAATGGCTAGTTATTGACCTTAGTATTAACTTTTAAGGAAAACTACACAAGACCTCTCAAGGAGCTTAGTAGTTTTCAATATTCTAATTTATATATGAAATGATAGGTATTTGTGGGATTTGCTATTACTTTTTTGCAAAGTCAAATTTCAAGTTTATTTTTAATGATTATTCCATAAGTTTATGTCAAACAAGTATCAAATTAGATACTTCAAAAGGGTAAAGTTGAGTAAGCTTGGAGTAAACTAGGTCTAAGATAGTTGCTATAAGGTCAGTTTCTATCTTAGGATGGCTCACACGGTGGAATCGTTACGACTCTTCCTTTTCAAGGCATGATTGTATGTCCCAACCTCAAGACGGTTCAAAAGCTAAATGAGAGTCGAAGGTTGAGTAAGAGTTCTCATGCATCGACGGTAGATATAATGCACCAATGCCTCATACAAGCTTAAGTCTTACTTGATATTACATATAAGTGTAGCCAAAGGATACACACAACTAATTCATGTTCATAGTGGACTAAATAAGAGTAAGCAAGAGTAAGTAGAGGAATACTTAGCTCTGAAGGGAAAATATGTTTGAAAATTCAATTTTACAAACTTACGACTATTACATGTTATCAATATTTATATGGCCTAATTAAGGTAAGTCCTAGGATTATGTAACTTATAAAAAGGATTCCTATTAGAAAAGGAAAGAGGAATAGATTACAATGGTAAAGTCGTAAACAGACAAAAAGAATATTCAGGTACAAAAGGATTACATGGATGTCAAAAAATGGGGTACATGTCAACTGTTCATTCTATGGTCCCGATGATACTACTTTGCCAAGTAGAACTGATTCTAGGCAGAGTAAGTCAGGTAAGTTGCTTGGCATATTGGTTGTTCAAGGTTTAAGAAGGGTTGGTCTAATAGGTAACCACTTCTGATTGGCTTCAACTAGTCAGCTTAGAAGAAGGGGAGCTTAACCTTGGTTGTTCATCATCTCAATAGTAAGTAGATTCATCGCTCAACTTAGAATGGTGCAACATAAAGAGGTCAGCTCAACAACACGTCAAACACCTTAGGGGTTCCTATAATGTGATAGAGAGAGGTCAGAATGAGATAGTTTGGCAAGTTGGGGTAGATAAAGTATTGCTCTTCAAGGTTCAACTTCCTTAAGACAACTCGATGAACCATTTAGGTAAGTCCTCGACCTCAGGAGCGAGTGATTAGTCCATGACCCCTATCATCTTTCCTTACCCTTAACCTCTACTTCTATCTCAACTATTTCCCTACCATCCCTCTTCTTAACTTACAGCTTTCCACCACTTCTCAAGGTCAATACATTAACATATTCCCTAGGGTTTATTTCAATGTTTCCAAGAAGAGGCCCTTGTGGCCATTCATTCAACATATTTGCAAGCTGTTGATTTTCTAAATTATGAATAGAAGCTTCTTGATTTCTTAGGGAGGTCTCTGTTTGTTGCATCCTTGCCCCATTGGTTTGAATATACTTTTCTAGGAGACTCTCCAACTTCTTCTCTAAGGTTAAAGGCTACTAAAACTCGGGTGGAGGCAAATTAGATCTTTGATAAGGTTAATTTTTTGTCTACCACTAATGACTGTAACTTTTGGTTTTGATTTCCCTAAGAAAAGTTAAGGTGATCTCTCCACCTAGGATTATAGGTGTTACTGTACAAATTGTACTTAGGTCAAGGTTTCCCTAGGAAATCAGCTTACTCCATCTACTCATTCCCTACAAATCCTTCTTGGAAAAAGCTATTGGGGCTGAACTAAGGCTGCTGTAGACTAAATAAGAGTAAGTCAATCTTTTCACTCAGTACCTCTACTATGGTAGCCAAAGAGTAAACCACATCTAACTCAAATATACTTGCAGCTCTTTGCCTGCCCTTAGGTTTTCCCATTAGTATTTTCATGGCCATCTCTTTAATTAAATTTCGAACCTTTTTGGGTGTCTTTATGTTTAGTATACTCCTTGCCGCTATGTATATCATCTACCTTATAGGAGGATTGAGACCATTATAAAAAGTTTAGATTTTCATCCAAAGGGAGAAGCCCTAATGTAGGCACCTTCTTTGTAGGTTCTTGAAACTCTCCTAAGTGTCAAATAGGGTCTCATCTTCCAATTGAGCATATGATGATTTATTGACTCCAAGCTTAACAGTTTTAGTAGATAAGAAGTACTTTTCTAAAAACTTTTCCACCATTTCATTCTAGGTTACAATTGAATTCCTTAGGAGGGTATTCAACCACTATTTAGCTCTACCATGCAAAGAGAATGGAAAGAGACACAGTCAAATGGCATCATTGGTTGCCCCATTTATGTTGAGTATGTCACATATTTCCAAGAAGCTGGAAACATGAGCATTACAATCCTCATCTTACAGGCCATCAAATTTCACAAACTATTAAACCATTTATATAATGTTTAGCTTGATCTCAAAATTATTGGCTACAATAGCCAGCCTATTTATGCTAGATTGGACTCCAATCAGAAAAGGTCGAAAATGATCTGACATGGTTCTATTTTCTTCCCTATTATTGGCAATGCTGTCTTCATGTATACTATCTTAGTGAGATTCTTGATCGTTCACTTGCTCTTTCACTTCACCCTCATCTTTAATTCTCAAAGGAGATCCTTAATTTGTCACCTCCATGGTTTCTTTCACTATCAATGATCTCAAATTCCTTAGGGTTGTTCTCTCAATCTCGGGGTCAATCTCATTCAAGTCTCGTGAACAACTTCTAGTCATGCATTGTACAAAGGAAAACTCGAAGTTAGTTCAAGATCATAACAACTAAATAAAAAAAGAAAAGAAAAATAAAGAAAGTAATGCTTAGATTAATAAAGTGGCTAGCATTCTTAAAAACATAAATCCCTGACAATGGTGCCAAAAACTTGGTATAAGGCAAGTGCACCGATCGATCTATGGTATAATTTAATTAAAAATGGATATCATTCCCACAAGGACTATGAATACTAATACTAACTATTTCTTCATTATCTAACCTATAAAATTCAACTTCAAGAAACCAAGAATTAAACTAAACTACAACTAATGAATAATCTAATCACTAATCAACTTAAAGAAATTAATCAAGAAAGCAATCAACTCAAAAATTAACTTTGAGATGCAACTATGTATCTAGATCTTACTTCCCCTAAAATTACACGTGATTTCTACACAAGATAATATAATTCAATCTCCAATTTTATTGATCGGAAGAATTCTCTAATAAAGTTAATAACTTTCTTAAATCTATTAACCCTAATCATTGAACTACCTATTAAGATCTCTTCTCAATAGCATAATTAAATATCACATTAAAGAACAACAAATTCTCTTAAAAATAACAATCAAGATTAAAAAAACCTTGCAACTTATCTCTAAGCCTCCAATAATTTCCATCAATTATGCTTAAATCTAATCATACAAGCAATCTCTCAATTATTCTTGCATAATATCAAATATTAGATCAATACCCTAGAAATATCAATATAATGTAATAAAGAATACATAATTGAATCAATAAAACTAGAGACTTTATTAGATCTAAGAAAACTC
Organism: Lumnitzera littorea; assembly: GCA_024138015.1. Classification (NCBI taxonomy): domain Eukaryota; kingdom Viridiplantae; phylum Streptophyta; class Magnoliopsida; order Myrtales; family Combretaceae; genus Lumnitzera; species Lumnitzera littorea. The sequence goes on from JAMXBB010000011.1 coordinate 24,056,113, forward strand.
AACATCACATGGCAATTCTAGGTTCTACAAAACCTAGATACAATGAACATATGCTATAATCATGGCAAAGAAACAATCTTTAATCAAAACTATAAAGAACGTTAAGGTCAAAGCCATGAAAACTAAAGAAATCTCCCAAATCGTAAAGCTTGGAGTGCATTGCTCTTTTGTGCCTTTCTACCCTTAGAGTCTCTCTAAAGTTCATCTGAAAAAAGTGTGTCAAAAATCCCTAAAGAAGCCTTTTATATTGTGTTCAAAATTTCCCTTTTCCTACGAGTGACACAACCAAATGATATGGTCATATCGCTAGTTATGTCACTTGTATCTTACCAAAACTCATTACATCTTTCCAAATCTACTACTGACACGATTTGGAATACAATTGTGTCACCAGATCATGTCACTTTCTGTGGACCACTCTATTTAGCTCAAAAATCTCCCCTACAACTAACACATTCATGTCACTATTCTTGTCACTTCCAAACTTCATAACTTCTTCACTTTAGCTCTAAATTGAGTGAAAATTAATTCAATTTTCTCTCTTTCTTCTCAAGATCTTTCCGAAACCTAAAATTTGAACTTTTACTCAATTAAGTATCATATGCATAAAAATAAGTCAAAATTTCATGGAAATATACTTAAATTCATTATAATAATTATAGTCGATTAAAAGCTTATCAAGACACTTCATAAGAAGGCCAAAGAACTAAAATTTCCACCTTTTTATTGTGCATATTGTTCAAAAATAGATCAGAAATGTTCTAATATTTATTATGCTAATAGTTGAATATACACATAAGGATAGCACTTAAAAGATAAACTTAAATCTCCTAGACATCTTACTTATCTAGTTGGAGATAGATAAAGCCTAACCTATAGACTTACCTGTTACCATAAGGATAAGTCTTATACATGAAAGAGATAGAAAAATAAACATTACTAACAATCAACTAAATACTTTCCAACACTCTCTCCTCAAGCTAAGGAATAGATATCTATCATTCCTAACTTAAACGATTACTCCTTAAACAGTAGCCTTAGTCTACCTCTTGACTTTTGGTAGGAACATACACCACCTAAATACCCCCATTCTTAATCTTTCTCTTTATGAAATTCCTATCAATCCTAACACGCTTCATTCTTTTATGTTGAATGGGGTTAATTGCAAATTTGCTATCATAATATAAAGTGGTAGTATTCCACTCAACCTTCAAATTTGTTGGTAGTCTTTGTACCTAGATAATTTCATACAACCCTTCGACAATTGCATGAAATCTAGCTTCCACACTACTCTTAGCAATAATTGATTACTTTTCGCTCCCCCAAGTCACCAAGTTATGCCAAACTTTGGTGCAATAACTCATAATCAACTTAGAATCAAGCCTATGACCACTCTAATTCGTGTTTACATAAGCGATTAGGTTTCTACAAACATTTTTCCTGAGAAATATCCCCTTTCCTAGCATCCCTTTTAGATATCTTAATATATGATGCACAGCTTCCTCATGATGCTTTCTTGGTACATGCATAAATTGACTCACCATACTAATAGCAAATGCTAAGTTCGATCTTGATAATGAGAGATAAATCGGCCAACCAACAAGTCTTTAGTATCTTCCCTTGTTAATTGAAGAATCATTGTCTTGTGATTAATTGTTCCAATTTAGAGGCGGAGGAGCATCTTTAGATCTGCAACCAAGTTTCCCTATTTCCTTAAGTAAATCCAGAATGTACTTCCATTGGCTAATCAAGATCCCTTTCTTGTGCATACAACCCCTATTCTTAAAATATACTTAAGATCTTGCAACTTTTTAATTTCAAATCTTTTTCTAATCTTATTCTTCAACTTTGCTATTTATGTCACATCATCACCCATTACAACAATATCATCTACATAAACAATGAGAATAGATTTCTTACCATTCTCTCCAAATTTAACGAAGAGACTATACTTAGCTTAGCTTTAATGATATCTAAATTCTATAAGAGTTTTGTTAACCTTTTTAAACAATGGCCTGGGTGATTCTTTCAAATTGTACAAGGAATTGTTTAGTTTACATACCTTTCCCTTTGTCTCCTTTGTCTCAATCCAAATGGAAGTCACATATATATCTCTTCCTCTAGATCCCCATTAAGGAATGCCTTTTTTACGTCCAATTGATGAAGAGGCTAATCAAGATTGGTAGCTAATGACAATATCACTCTAATTGAGTTTGACTTTGCCACTAGTGCAAACATTTCCTCATAATCTAACCCATAGGCTTGGTGTATCCTTGGGTAACTAAGCAAGCTAAGTAGGTCTTATAGCACTCAACACTCCCATCAAATCAATCTTTAATGCTAAAAACCCACTTGCTTCCTACTACCTTCTTGCCCTTAAGTAAATTACACAACTCCCATGTATTATTCTAATGCAATGCACACAATTCTTCTAACGCAACTTCCTTCCATTTCTCATGAGTCATAGCTTCACAAATGTTCTTAAGGATTTTCTACTCATCAATATGAGCTAAAAATGTCTTAAATGCTGGTGAGATTTTAGTATGTGATAAATAACTAGAGATAGGATACTTGGTGCAACTTCTTTTTCCCTTTCATATCCAAGTCTTTTATATCATTAACACCATTTGAATTGCATGGAGTAAAGGCATTTTTTGACATTTCTTGTATTAAATCCACGTTAGATTGCATACATTCTTTGGACCTTTCTTCTATTTTAAATGCTAGCGCATGGTGAAGACACTTAGAATGTTTAGTATAGACCTAAAGTTTTGGTTTGATATTGATCAGTTCACACTGCTCATGTACATCAGACTCAAGGATTTCACTAAATTGGGAATCATTTCTTGGTTGGACAATTTTGAGATGAACATTACTATCACAAATGTCTAGAAACAATGGCAAGAAAATATTTTTATGAGGTTCTTCATTTTATTGTAAAAAAAAACCGATGCATAATAGAGATTGTTCTTAAAAAACATAACATCAAGAGTGACTATCACTCACTTTAAGGATAGGCAATAGCATTTATAACCCTTCTATACTAGTGATTACCTGATAAAAATACACTTGACGACTTTTCCTTCTAGCTTTTGTTTATTTAGAGAGTGGTCTAAGGTATAAATAGTACATCTAAAAATTTTTAGGGATAAAGAATAGAACAAGTATGTATTAGGAAAATACTTGAGGAACACATAGAGAGGACTTTGATAGCAAAGTATTTTTAAGGAAAGGCAATTGATTACATATGCTGATGTCAAAATAGCTTCTCCCTAGAAATGCTAAGGAGCTGAATTTGTTATCATCAAAGATCTAGCTATCTCGAGTAAGTGTCTATTTTTTCTCTCTGATAATCCATTTTGTTGTAGAGTATAAGCACAAGAGCTTTGGTGCATAATGCCATGCTCAATTAGGTTACTCTTTAACTCTTTAGAACAATATTCCCTATCCTTATTAGATTATAGAATCTGAATCTAGGTTTGAAACATATTTGTCATGAGTTTATGAAATTTTTCTAATACATTGCATGCTTTTGATTCCTCTTTCAATAGAAAGACCTAACACATTTGTGAATGGTCATCAATGAAAGTGATGAACCATCTATATCCAAACAAGGCAATGACCCTTGAAGGTCTCCAAATGTCACTAGGTATTAAATAGAAAGGCTTAAAGGACTCATAAGATTGAGAAGGATAAGATTTTCTTGCAAGTTTTGAAACAACATAATGTTTACACATGAGATCACTAACGTCTTTATTCATAAACGATTAGGACATATAGGGAAAATTTGGATGACCCAAATGTTGATGCCATAACATGATGTCATTGTTATTCTTTGCAAATACTAGAGACCTAGAATTGACTTGATTATCCATACAGTAAAGTCCACTTACCTCCTCAATATTACCAATCATCCTCCTCAAAAATTGGTCCTAAAAGATATAAGAAGAAGAAATAAATGTCACTTTACATGTCATATCACTTGTCAACTTACTAAATAATAGTAAATTATAATACAATTCTAAGATGAATAAAGTGTCACACAAACATAAGTTTGCAAGTTTGACACTCCCTTTTCCTTTAGATGAAACATAGTCTCCATTAGCCACTTGGAGTTTACAAATACCTAGTATAAAATCCTTAAAATAGTGTAACAAATTATACATATGATCTGTAGCACCTATATCTACTATCCATTTCCTACTTATGCCTTTCTTAGTAGATGAAAACTATATACCTTTTTGTTTAGTTGCTATAAGTGGTATGCCCTTAGATTCTTCTTTTCCAACATTAACCTATGAATTATCAAGAAGTTTCTTAAGCATAGCAATTTAAATAGAAGGTAGGGTCATACTCATTTCATTCTCCTCATTATTAGCTGTCTTTGCCACTTATGCCATTCTTAGGTTTATCTTTTGTTTTCTTAGCCTTATTGGCTACACATTCAGCTTCCAACATGTCTCATGTATATGGCAATACTTCTTATGAAAATCACACCATTGATTATCTCATGAGGTCTCCTTCTTTACTGTCAAAGTAGAATTTTCAAGACTTTGATATGATTGGTGAACTATCTTAATTACCCATCAATGGGTTTCTTCTCTCCTAACCTCCGCAAATGCCTCCTTTAAATTTAGGAGAGGTTTCTAATCTAGCAACCTACGTCTTACCTCATCCAAATCAACATTCAACCCTTGTAAAAAATCAAACATTCTATCCTTTTCCTACAATTTTGCAAACTTCATACTATATTTGGAGTAAGTCCAATTAATATTGTAATACAAATGAAGTTCTTGCCATAATTCCATGAGGGTATTGTAATACTCAGTTACCATAAGATTACCTTGGGTGGTAAACATTAGTTTAGATTGAAGCTCAAACATTAAGATGTGTTTTCCATGTCAGAATATATTTCTTGAGCCAAACCCCAAATTTCCTTAGTAGTATTGTAAAATAGATAAAGTATACCAATCTTGGGTTCCATGGAATTTACTAGTCATGCCATCACCATGGCATTCTCAACTTCCTATATGTTATAGTCCCTAGAGTTTAGATCTAGTGCTTGACACGTTCCAATAAGATATCCTAAGTTTCATCTCCCTCGAATTATGAGCTTTACTTATTGATGCCACTCATAGAAATTTCTACCATTCAATTTGTGTTAAGTGATTTAGAGTGCATGATCACGCATGAAAATACCCATCATGGGTTGATTAATGTTCATGTTGAACATGTTCATCAAACCACCTTCTTGAATTGTAACAAATCTAAATTTGGAATCAAGAGTTCCTATTTGCCCTAACGTATTTTCACTCATTATGGATTAAGTGATTTAGAAAAACTTTGATATTGTGTTGAAAAATAGATAAAAAAAAAAACATGCTAATTTTTATTTTGTTGATAATCAAATATGTATATGAGGATAGCACCTAAAAGATAGACTTAAATCTCCAAGACATCCCACTTATCTAGTTGGAGATAAATAGAGCCTAACGTATAGAATTATCTATTACCATAAGGAAAAGTCTTATACATGAAAGAAACAAAAAAATATAAAAAAATTAGATACATTAAGAAAACATAAATAACATAACAAGAAACATAACTAATAATCAACTAAATACATTCCAGTACATATATATTAAATGAAAATTAACTATTAATTCATAAAAATTACATTAATATACAAAATTTATGCAAGTTTTGTTTTTTTAAAAAGAAAACATATCAACCAAGGCCATTATAGCCTAATAGCACCATACTCATCTTCTATTAAGATAAAATAAGGTTACTTTCCCATAGTTAGGAAAAAAAATGGATCAGAAAAAATGATTGAATAGGAAAATACAAGAGAGCAACTCGACATAAGAATAAGTATTTTATTATTTCATCTTATGATAACTTTGCATAATTGTTGCATCATCAATGCTAAAAAGAAAAAAGGAATATCGTTTTAAATATAAATTATTAGGTAATTTATTATTCAATAATCAAATTCATTTTCATAACATTAATTGTATAAGAATTTACTAAATCAAGTCATATAATTGATATATTTATCAATAATTTATGTGATAAAATCGAAATACATGTAATATAAATAATAATTTTTATGGTATTACTTATAAAAAAATCAATTTAAGAGAATTTATTTAATTAAATATGATTTGTAATTAATGTATTTAATGTTATTAATTATTGTCAAAAAATTTAATACATGAAAAAAAACACCATTTAAATAATAAATGCATCGTAAAAAAAAAAAATTAATAAAGGAACACGAAATTTGAACTCAAAACCTCATGTTCATATAATAAATACCTAATCACTAGGTCATACTTTATTTTACATAAAATATTGCTCTTTAAAAGAAATATTCCATATAAATTTTTTCATTTTCTAAAAATTGTTAAAAGTAACTTTTTCCTAGTAAAGCATCGTCATTTTCAATGAGATTTATCCATCTTTTTATATGTCTTCACTCTAACAGTAAGATGGTGATCGATCTTGTACAAGATGATATAATCTAAGTCGAGATAAATAATACATTTCTTTATTCCCAAGTAAGGGCAGGTTTTGAGGAGCTTATAAGAGTCCTAGTTCCCCATAATCAAGAAAAAATTGATTTCTTAAAATTTTTAAAAAGAAGAGCAGCATGTGACATAATGTTATTATAGTATATTTAAGAGATTAATTGTTTGTTTTACTATAGATGAAATCTTGGGTTTAAATCTTATAAGTGTCATTTTACTTTTTCAAGATGTATTTAATTCTTGAACTACATTCTCTTCTTTATCTTTTTCTTTTTCTTACACTTTTTTTTCCGAATAACAATATCACTAAATTCATTCATTGCAAAATTACATTTAACTAAATAAATTATGTCAAATTACTATTTTTATCATGTTACACCATGAACAAGTATTGTAATGACCATATTAAGTTTGTCTAGATTTTATTACATAAATTATTAATAAGTAATACAAATTTTATAACTCAGTTTAGTAATATTTTTCTTTTACAATTAATCTTATAAATATGAATGTAGTTTATTGAACAATTGATTTCATATATGACATATTTAAAATGATTTTTTTTAGCATTCCTAACAAATTAAATTTGCAAAGTTCTCATAAAATGACATTATGGATAATCATATTCATGTTTGTTAGAGATAGAAATATAAATATAAATAGTATAGTGGTATTTCTATAAATATGTAAAATATTAAATAATATATATACTAGTGGAGAGGCCCACTACAAATAGACTTTTTCTTTAACTTAGCATAGCATAATAGTTGAAACTTTAGTTTATTAAAAAAAATAAAGGAAGGAAAATCTACCTAATGTATGTCTATATCTTCTTTGATAGCTTCTCTATTCTCTAGCAAATTTTTCAACAACATTCATCTTTTTCACTCTAACATCTTCTCAGCAACATTCATCTTCTCTGACGACTTCTCTAACCACTTCTCTCTCTCCTTTTCATCTTCTCTGACATCTTTCAGAAACGTTCATCTTCTTTGGTGTCTTCACTAGCAATTTTCTCTCTTCTTTTCATCTTCTTTGGCATCTTATGGTAACATACATCTTCTCCAATGTCTTATCCAACAATTTTCTACTTCTCAGGTATGGTTTGTCTTTTCAATAGCTTTAATCTTGAAGTCCATATTCTTTGCCCTTTAAGTTCTAGTGGAAGCTTTGTTAAACTACTATTTCCAAATTTTAGTTTTAAGTAATATTGTACTTTTAAATGTCTCTTATAGATTACAATATGTTGACTACTTCTATGGCATTCTAGTACACTTATACCATCTCTCTTAGGATTCATGTTAATCACTACCAAGAAGTTTAATAGAAAGAACTATGCTTCATGGTCTATGGCGGTCAAAGTCTGATTCATAGGCTAAAGTCAATTACATCATCTCACCAAGCATGTAGAAGAGATTTCGAAAGCTAATAGGGCCACTTGACAAAAGATCAATGTACAGCTTTTAAAGCGACTTTGGTAAGTGATCAACCCCTTACTAAAGAGTATTTTCAAATGTTATTTTTCTTATTATGAAACATGAAAACTATCTTTATATGGGTGATATCTCTCAAGCTTATGAGGTTATTAGGAATCTCTTCTAACTCCATCAATCTGACAGCAATATGACCATATGTATCGGTTAATTTCAAATGTTTACAGTAGATTTCAAAGAAATTCTACATATTACTCCTAATGTTCATGTCACATAGGACCATATTAACAAAATCTTAACTATTATGTCCCTTCATACTCTTCAACCCGAGCTTGAGTTAGTTAAGACTCAAATATTAGGGGGAACAACTATTCCTTCATTATCTAACACGTATCAAAGGATGTTGCATGCCTCCACAAGCATTGTATCTACTACACCAATGGTTAATTAATTTGCTTTAGAGGTTCAAGCCGCTTCTTAGTTACAAGAGAAAGAGGGAGGTAATATTAGTTAAGGAGGCCATAAAGGCCATGGAAGTGGACCTAGTGGAGTCGTAGGTCAATTCGTACCAAATGCAGTCACTTTGACAAAATGGGACCCATGAAAGATTCTTGCTGTGCATTATATGGATAATCTTCCCCCTTGGAAACACTCTTTGCATAATACATATGTGGTAAACACTTAAGAAAGCATCCTTAGCAATCAGCCTTTTAGTCACATATCTATTATTAGTGTTCCCATGGAAGAATATTTATGGTTACTTAACTTATAGGCATCTAACTCTTACACTGTAATAACTTCATTTGTGGCTTTAGCAACTAATGCAAGAACATCTTCAGCATATTTGACACATACATCTGCATCTACATCACAGCTTTTGGATTTAGGTGCCTTTAAGCATATGTCTAGTAATAGTTCCTTTTTCTCCAACCTTATCAAACCTTCTTTTTCCAACCAATGCTATGCTTGTTAATGGATCGCTTTCGTTAGTAAAAGGCATTAATAATGTTAATCCTACCTCGTCATTATCTTTATCGATTGTTTTCTATTTACTTAAGTTTCCATTAAGTTTAGTATCCATCAGTAAGCTTACCAAAGATTTGGAATGCTAATGAACCTTTAACTCTAACTCAATACACTGTCAATCAGGGCATCTAGAATTACTGAGTCTCTAAAAAATGGTTCCTAATCTCTTTAGTCTTAATAGTTTAAAGTGTTAATCTTGTCGTTAGGAAAACACACTTTATGTTATTTCCTGAGTTAAGTCAACAAATGTGCATCTACACCATTTGCTTTAGTTCATTCTAATGTTTGGGGTCCCAATTGTATCACCTCTAAAATGGGGTTCAAATACTTTCTAATGTTTATTGTTGATTATTTAAGAATGACATGGCTATTTGTAATGAAAAGTCATTTTGAACTATTTTCTATATTTACTTCTTTTCTATTGAAATTAAAACACAATTTGGTATGTATTTTCAAGAATTAAGAAGTAGTAATGCCAAAGAATATCTTTCATCACTTTATGGTCATTAATGTCTAATCAAGGCATGCTTCATTAATCTTCTTATTCATATACACCTTAATAAAATGGTGATGCTGAACGAAAGAACTAACAATTGATTGACAAAGTACGTACAATGTTGCTTCATATGATGATTCCTTTACAATTTTTGGGAGGATGTGATACTTACCTGTTATTAATTTATCAACCACATGCCATCTTTAGTATTTCGTGCTCAAATTCCATTATCAATTCTCTTTCTTCATGATGCTTTGTATAGCATTCCTCTATGTATGTTTGGTTGTATTTGCTTTGTTCATGCTCCATCCCCTTATAGAGATAAATTGTTATTCAATCAATCAAATATGTTTTTTTTTTAGGACATTCTTGTCTCCAAAAGGGGTATTTTGTTATTCATCTTTGTTGCAACATGCCTTTATGTCAAGTGATGTAGCATTTTTTGAGTCCATCCATTCTTCACTTGTCCATCTACAACCCTAAAGTCTATTAAAGAACTTCTTTCCCTACCTATACTTCTTTCCACATCATGTCCTCCTTTAGATACTCTACATCCACCACCATAATCTATAGAATCTGTAGAGCCCTCAATTGTGCCATTACGAGTTTATAAGCGTTAACCAAGCCAAGAACCAACTATAAGTGTTATTCAAGATTCTAATGCCTTACTAAACACCAATCTAGTCTCAAATCCACCTTTAGATTTGGATTTTTCTATTCCCTCACGGAAAGGTACCAAATAAAGATTTACATCTTATCCTATCTCTAATTATATTTCTTTCGCCTCTTTGTCTCCCAATTATTTTGCTTTCATGTCCTCTTTATCCTTAATTTCCCTTCCTCAAATCTTTCAAAGGCATTATCTAATCCAAGGTGGAAGCAAGCAATAGTAGATGATATGTCTGCCTTACATTTTAATGGCACTTAAGATTTGGTTCCTTTGCCTCTAGGGAAGTCCCTAGTGGGATGTAAATGGATTGAAGTCTTTACCATATGGTTCGGTTGATCAATCTTAAGGCAAGACTAATAGTTAAAGGCTATATATAATTTTATAGTGTTAATTATATAGACATTTTCTCTCATGTAGCTAAGATGGTTTCACTTGATCTATTCTTCTCTTTAGCAGCAATTTTTAAGTGGTCTTTACATCAACTAGATATTAAGAATGCTTTTCTTCACAAAGATCTAAGGAAGAGGTATATAGAGTAACCCTTAAGTTTTGTTGTTCAAGGAAGGTAAACTTAGTTTATAGGTTGAAGAAGTCATTGTATGGGTTAAAGCAATCTCCTCAAGCTTGGTTTGATAAGTTTAGTTCATCTCTTCTTCAGTTTGGCATGGTTAAGAGTGGGTCAAATCATTCAATTTTTCATATGGTGTCAAATTTAGGGAAGATGAATTTTTTTAATTGTTTATGTTGACAATATTATTATTACAGGAGATGATAACCATGGGATTTCTAAGTTAAAAGCCTTCTTGCATCTACAATTTCAAACTAAAGACCTTAAAGAGTTGAAATAATCTTTAGGTGATAAGGTTGCTCACTCAAGAGGAAACATATATGTTTCTCAAAGGAAATATATACTAGATATGCTTAGGGAAGCTATTATGTTGGGTACCAAGCCAATGGATACTCTTATGGATTATAATGTAAAGTTAATGCTAACATAAGGGTAACCTTTATTTGATCTAGGAAAGTATCGCATACTTCTTGGTAAAGTGAATTATCTTACGAAAACTAGACTTGACATTTCCTTTATTATAGGTGTGGTAAGTCAAATTCTTGAATCTCCATGTAGAAGCCATAGGGAGGCCGCTATGAGAGTAATGCATTATCTTAAGGCCACTCCATGTAAGGGACTCGTATATCATGATTAAGGATGTTGGTCTCGTATAAGATATCAAGAGAGGGGAGGAGGGGGAGGATGAATTGATATCTTTAAAATTTTGAACCTTTTTTTATATAAGAAAAATAAAATTTACTCCTCTCAACAACTTATAATGGTGAATAGTAATATTTAACAATTTAACACACAACAATAAATTAAAGTGAAAGAGTAAGGAAAAAAGAATATCAGGCAGAGATTTTATAAAGTTTCGATCTTTTACTTACCACTTTCTTCTAGCTCCATTGCTGAGAACCTAGTCTACTTTACCGGTGCCAGTCCACTTGATCCACTAAATCAAATCATAAAAAAAATTATAAGCACTCGTTACACATGAACTTTACAACACTTTACTCTACTTATCTAGCCTCTCAACAATTTTGGCTAATATAAATCTATAGAGTACAAACTGACTTCAAACAATAAATAAGATTTACAAATTACAAGTGAGAACACAATTATAAAACACAAACAATTTTGCTCTAAAGAGAAATCTTCCAATAGCTAAAAATCTAAAGATTAACTTTTTCATATCTATCCAACCATTAATTTGCTAAAGATAATCCTTAGACATTTTAAGAGGATCTCAGTTATTTGAATTTCAAAAACAACTCTCCTTATTTTATTAAAATCAAATAAACTTCAATCCATAACCACCAGATAATCTTTTAATTTGAATTGTCGAGGAGATACGCCTTATCAGAAACTTCTGTATAAAACTCATATTTAAGATTTGAATTTCCATAAAATCCGATTTAACCTTATCCTTATCCAATTTGTACCTATCTTTATTTTTCAAAAATTAATCCACTCAAAAATCCTCATGGAGCATGATTCCATCTTGAGTGAAATGGAATTAAGTATATTTCTCTAATATACTCAATTTAATGGAGTTAAGCCTTGATTAATTCGAATCTAATATAAATTAATTTTCCATATTACTTTTCCAAACCAACTTTTTGAATAACCTTTTGAAGAGTATCAGTCTTCCTTTTTTTTAGGCTTCTGAACCAGCTTCTGAATAATGTGTTATACCACTTATGCTTATAAAGCTTCTAAAATACTTTCCAAAAAAATTTCAGACTATTCTTTTTTTCAATCAAGTTAGACCTTCTAAATAAGTTTCTGAAAATAACTTAGATTTGTGAATTTAAACTTTCTAAGAACCCTTCTGAATACCTGCAATTGTAATTATTCATTAGCATTTATCTCTTTTTGTTATCATCAAAATATATAAGAGATATCTAACAAATGACATTTTCAATAGATAGGTTATACTAATGTTGACTAAGCTAGATCTCCTACAAACATAAGATCTACGTCAAGTTACTATGTTTTATTAGGGGGAAACTTGATTTTTTTAGAAAAGTAAGAAAGACAATGTGGTTGCCACATCTAGTAGAGAAGCAAAATACAAAACTATGGCATTTGCAACTTATGAGCTCATCTGGCTTAAATAATTGATGGTTAAGTTAGGATTCAATGAAAGCAACCAAACGAAGTTTTATTGTGATAATCAAGTTGATATGCACATTACTTTCAATCCTATTCTTCAAGAAAGAACCAAGCATATAGAAATTAATTGTTATTGAATACCCTAAAACCTAAGATGTTACAGTTTGTTATGTATTCCCATAGTCTAGTGACATGTCAAGCATTCTAAATTTCAACCTATCTAATAACTCCATAGTAAGTTCATATATCCACCAACAAATAAATAAAAAACTCCACAATGCATAAGTTATTTGAAAATCAATTACATCGAATCCTTTAACACAATAAGATCAAAACTCCTAACTAAGCCTATTCAACTAAAGAGTTATAGTAGTACAACTTATTTGAGAAAATTAAGAACAATTTATCTCCTGAAGAGTCTCAAGTGACTCTTTAACACAAATAAAGGTAAATGAAATTGTCAATAAGTTAAATCTTTAGAATCCCATAAGAAACAACATAACAAACCTAAATATAACCACTCCCTTTATCAAAATAGTAATCATAATAACTTACTTAATCATTATAATTATAATCCTAATCTCTATAGTAGTAGTCCTCATATTCCTCATACCATGTGCCTGAAACTAGAAACAAAAAGTCCTTATAGGATAAATAATGCTCAATACGGGATATACATATACATGCACATGGCACATGCAACTCAAATAATTAAATGCAACATTAACAGGTTCTTATCTTTTATTAGTTTAGTAACCAAAACAGTTCTAGTGTCTCAAAACTTAGAGTAACTTATGCTCCGAGGTTTGCAATATATAAATACTATATAGTCATATCTTCCCCAACAGCCTGGCAACCAAGAATTCTCCCAATTTTACCCAAATCATTTCTATGCAGGACTTCGCTCAGGATAATGTCATACATAGATCACTGGGGTACCATTATAAGATTACCATCCTTCTGATTCATTAGGCTTAGCCAAGCACCTACAACATATAATTAATTACAGCCGAGTACATTTTAGTCTAGCTATAAATACTAATAAGCTTGTCAAGCACAACAAAACACATAGTATCACATACCTAAATCTCTTACCTTCACAAAATTTGTATACAACAAACCTTTAAAACCTGATCACAAATGCAAATATCAACTTAGAAGCCCTATCCAATATATCATAATTGGACTCTTTAATTTACTTTTGATTATCAAATTGTTCATTCTCCCCTAATGCCCATACTCCCAAACCCTACACATGCATGCACAATGCTTACACATTTGACATACTCACATGGCACATAACCACACAACACACTATGTATGTTATCTAAATCACACATACACATCATGTACTAAGGTACATGTGCAATATACATAACACTATATACTGTGTTTGTATTATAAACACTCACACATATGTTGTGTAACCCAGCACGAACAAATGGCCTTCACCAATACATATACGATGTGCTTTACCTATGCACGCTATGTATACCTTCCTTCCTACATATGTCATGTAAACCACCAAATACACGTACACGGCATGTGTTACAATATGTACACACCCACGGTCGACAACTCAATGCCAACTTCTCACCACTGTGCTCCCCATCTGCATAGCTACATGTAAAAGTCAAACTCATCTCCAAATCCATCCATCACTCTTCCAATAATATGATAATAATTCCCCCTCTTCTCACAAAATTAATGATGTATATAAATACTAATTGAATCATACAGAGTACTTAACTTACTTGTTTGTTGTAAAAACTCTTGTAGGATTGAAAATAGCACTTCACTTATGAAAGAAAACATTGAATAGAACCCTTGTCAATCCATACAATAATCTAATTTTAGTATTTATCAAAACATACCTTATCTCAATATATCTACTCAACTACTCGTTAACTTGTCCTCCTTCACCATAGTGAGGAACCTTAAATTATATACATTGTTAGAATAAGGATTTATTTTATCCTCCTTCAAATCTCAAGGAAGAATGCTTACTATCCTGTCCTTTTTCTTAATGCGATCTATGGAGAGGAGTGTGAGAACCCACTTGGGAGGAAGAGACTATTGTGAGAAAGAGATCAGAAAATGTCAAAGAGGATTCTCATATAGATATATATATATATATATATGTGTATATATATATATAGGTAAATAAAATAGGTTCGACATATTTATAAGTCTACCATCGGTTCTGATTGTGGTTTTCCACCCTATAATTATTTACTCTCTCTCTCATATTCGTGGCTTCACTCACTTTATCAAAGAAAAGGTCAATCCAAGAATATCGTAACCCCCTTTGCCAGCTCGAATGATCAGCTAGCAAACCTATTCACCAAGTCTTTAAGGGGTTCTAGAGTTGGGTACATTTCTAACAAGCTAGGACTTTGTGATATTTATATATAAGCTTGAGGGGGAGTATTGGAGATGAAAATGTAAATACTTTTTCTTCAACATGACAATGTCAATTTGCTCTACGTGTAACATCCTGTTCAAATATCTTTTATAATCGGTTTTTTATTTAAGTGAATCTGGCCATCTCTAGCGGTGTCCGTTGGTCGCGGGCATGTATATCCGGGGTGTCGATCAAGCATTGGAAATTCAAGCCGATAGATGAACCCGACGACGTACGTGTAAGATAAGTTTTGACATTGTTAGGTGGCACTTTCATTTCATGCATCCATCCCCTGTTAATTAAAAAAGATTAAACATGTGGATGTATTTAAATGGGAAAAGAGGAAGATCTCTACTGAAAGAAGGAACAGCAATATAATATATTAATATTAACCGTGGTCAAACTGGAAAAAAGGGAAACTTTGAGCTTTTTTCCATTTTAACCTTGATGGCGATAAAAAAGGATAGAGAAACTATATTGGCCTTTCATAAATAATGTATGAAATAGTTATGTCAGCCTTACACGTATCTAAATCGGCATTATAAAAGTTAGAGCATGGCTTTCAGTTTGGTAATTATTTATATATCTTTTCTTATGCATGGCGAAATTCTTGATATGGGCTTCGGTTTTTTGAGGCACCACTTGCATAAAATATAAACACTTATAAAAATAGAAAAGAAATAAAACCTAAAAATGGGACCCCCTTAAAATAAAGACCTTCTTCATCGATATAAACCACGACAACTTACAAGCAATATGGATAAATTACTCTCATAAATTTATTTTATATATATATATATATATATGAGGGGTTGCGCGCACATGCGTGTTTTGATAACCCAAACAAAACGTTAAATACATCAATTTTAAATTGTTAGTCTTAAAATATTTATATATACACACATATTAATGAAAATAATTATTGGAATAGCTCTTCCTTTAGTCAAATTTATTGGGAAAAATTAATTGTCTAAGGGCTGGTTTTAGGCTAATTCCCAATTTGAAACTAACCCTTACAGAAATCTACATTAGACCAAGCTTACATAGGCCCAAAAAAGCATATTAGTGAGTTTGTGTGTCTTATTTAATTTAAATTTTATGGATTTTTTTCTTTTAATAAGTGTTTCAATCCTAAATTAATACTATCAATTATTGGCAACTACCTAAAACAGCAATTTCTGATTTATTATTGCAACAACTTCTATATTATGAAAATTATTAAGATTCAAAATATTAAAAATCATATATGTATCTTGAACTGTATAAAATACATGCCACTTTAAACCATCATTATGTACTTGCAAATCAAAAGCGTTAAGACATATAACATGATAGGATACATTTCGCACAATTGTTTACAACAAAAAATTTCATAAAAATGTCCCGAATATTCAAGATTATACAAAAGATGTTGCTATGGATATTGAACTATCACTATCTATGAACCATCATTGGTAGTTTAGCATCCCACTAATTATTGTCTTATTTTATTTTTTTCATGTAGCGTTGAATTACTTTTATGAAGAGGGGCAAGTGAAGTCTTAACTAACATCGTAATAAATATCTCCTTTCAAACAGTTTTTGGTAACATCAGATTATGTCATAATCTGTACTCATAAACTATCTTGCATTGAGTGCCCACTGCCATATATACTTAGTGATACTGTGCAGGGAGTCTATACACGGACTATAGCCCAGGTCAAAAGTACTTGGCATCTTTTATCCTTCAGTCAACACAACGATAAACGATCCCTATTTTGTTCTTTATGGAGTAGTCTCCACTCGTCCACTACAAAAAACCCTAATTTAATTAAAAAAAAAAAAAAGGTTTTGTTACACTAATATTTATATAAAAGGGGATAACTAACAATAATAATTAAATGCTTAATAACAATATTAGGTATTTTTCAAGAAAACCATCATTCACATTTTCAGCATTGGCCTTAACATAAAACCATGGGCTCTCAAGTAAGGAAAAAGACTTACTAACATGATATTCTACGTCTTCGCTCATGTCACACTCATGTGGTATACAGCTTCTAATAGAATTTTAATATATATGAATATACTATTAACTCATAAATAATTTATATCAAAATCTTATTAAAAATTACATACTATAAAAATGGACACATAATATATCACATCTAGTGAATTAGTGAATCTTTTCTTCTCAAACAGTGAGAGGGCACTAGGACTTTGATTGCATGCTTAATATTTGTCATTCTATTAAGAGTATTGATTATTGCTTATTTACTTTCATTTTAAATCAAAAACTCATAAACACTTATACTAATACCAAAATGTTATCTATTTGTAGACGGAACTTCTAGAGGAAAACTATGAGCATGTTGCTAAACGGTGAAAATCACGGAAGAAGGTAGACCAAAAGATTATACTAGAATTTCATTGGCGTTATTTGCCTCAGATCCATCCGCTTTAAAACATTTCCCAGCACAATGCAGCGTGAAAACAACCTTCTCTCCCTTTCTCCCTCTTTCCATAGTGTTTGATGACAGGTTACGCATTCTCAATGGTCCTGCTTGCATTAAAGTGCGTCTAAGATAAGCTCGTGATAAAGCAAAGACATACACTCCACACGTATATTCTTCTTTTGGGGACACTGTTGCGAGTCAATCAATGACTTGTGATAGAATAAAATCATGAAAACTACTGCACTTTCTCCTCATCAATATTTTGGAAAAGTAAGCAGTGTGAGGGCACGTGGACGTGAGATTGTACACGAATTATGGACAACTATGATTATCTGTCGACTTCGATTAGGTAAATATATATAATTATTGTTTTCCAATAATAAGTTGACGAAAATGCAAGTATGGTGATAAAAAAAAAAAAAAAAGCATATACTTCTAGCGGTTGGTTTTCTTGAATTTAACCCCATATTAAAGTCGATGCCTTAGATATATAAGAAATTATTTTTTATATAGTCTTACGAAATCGATCCCATATATTTAGCACAAATATATCTTCTTATTTCTCAGTTAAATAACACATATCAACGAACTTTCTTTCTCTCCATTATAAAATCAACACCACCAAGTACCACTTGCTCACCAATTGTGTTATGTTTAAAATTTTATTATACCGGTGAAAGTAAATCGTTTTCATTTACTTGATTTACTTTCCATCAATCTTTTATAATTTATAAATTAATAGTTAAAATTATCTTAATTTTTTAAATATCTTATGATGTTATCATAATATTCGTTTTCTTTTTAATCTTACCCATTAATTACACGTAACAACATCTTCAAAAAGGTAAATTAAGGGAAACTAAATGGAGATAACCTATTTCCTATATTACTATATTTGATTTGGCATATGCAATGTAGATGCAAGCCTATTAGTAGTAATTATTTATTGAAATTGTAAATAACTCTTAAACTTTAATCTCAATGTCAATATATCCCTAAATTTCCAAAAGTTGTAAATAATTCTTTAAAATTTGATAAACTGAACATATAAAAGTACGTTTACTTTTTGAGTTAAAAAAATGTATTGAAATCAAAGTTTATTGGTGTTAAGATACATTTTGATAAGTTCAAAATGACATTTTTGTACTAAGATCAAAATTTAAAAAGTTATTTTTAACCTTAAATTTTTGCTATCAAAGTTTAGGGAGTTACTTGAAATATTTGAAAATTTAGGACATATTGTTACCGAGATCAAAATTTAGGAAATTTATTTGCATTTTCCCCTAATTATTCATGACCTTGCTCTTGTTAAGTCATAATTTCTTTCGATGCGGATTTGTATGTGATTTTATTGTTAATAGTGAAATTCAACATATACTACATCTTTGGTGTTTAAGGACATCTTTTTTTTATAAGAAATATGCGAAGGTTGATTAAACCAATAGAACCTCTTAAGCAACTAGATGGATCCTCTTGGCAACCCACAACCCTTAGGTGATCAACTATTGATGCTAATACATTACATATTTGGATAAGTAATGGATAATTAATAATGATATTTAAACAAGTGATATTCATGGTAGGTATTTTTTAAAAAACCATCATTTGTATTTTTATGTAAGAAAATTTTAATGGTACTTATCTGTTACTAATCCATCTATGTAGTATGTTAGTAATATTGAGATTTTTTTTTCTCTTATCAATTAGGGGCTACATGGAACCTTATTTGTTTCCCTATTTTTTAATCTATGTAATATTTGTTATTTCATGTTCCCTACTCTAACTTATGCTTAATTATAAATTGAGTTTTTATATTACATCTTCCCAATCAAAGTTAAAAATACTTGCATTAGTCTCGTGAGATTTGTACACCTATATTTTTTGTAACCAAACAAGCACTGACTAACACATATGTAATTGAATAATGATGTTCAACCTCTCCTAACCACTAACCAATAACATTAGCAGAAGTATCTTGAATTATTGGGTAATTTGATTAATCTAGTGATTTTCAAATCCTTAAAATATCACACTAGACAACAATTCTACGTCTTGTTTATGTTGTAGATGACGCTAATATACCAAAAACTATAAGTATTTCTAGTTGATTTATAGCTTAGCTACAACCCATGAACACATTAGATCATTTATGCATAGTCTCATAGGTTTGAGGTGAATATTGCATGTTAAAGGGAGATACTACTACCCAATTTTAGAACTTTGTTTAACATGTAAAGGACATAGCCTATCATCCACCCATAATCTTTAATTACCATGTAAATCGTAGGCTGTAGGTATCAATACTCCTTATGCTTTGTTATAATTAATGTACCGTGTTCTTATCCCTTTAAAACATTCCTAATTAGAATTAGATTTGGAAATTACGTGATAAAATTTTAGTTTGCAAAAGTTGTATCACTTAAGTCATTATCATAGTGAATGTTAGATTGTAGTAAAGCTATTTTAGTTCTATATTGACACTCAAAACAAACTGTAACTTCACAATTCTATCTACATACAAATCAATAAGGCCTTAGACACGCCAATCTGTAAGTCTCGTACTTTTATAATTCAATTAGGAATGATCAATTTGAGGTGTCCTCAAAAGTAGTCCGATTAAGTCAACACTTCACGAGTAAATCTTAGAAATCAGTTGAGGACACTCTACAAGTCTAAAATATGAAAATATAATAAAATAATAATATAGTTAAGATTGCGATTTTTATTAATTACATTAAACGTATCAGAATTATGTAGAATAAGTATCGAAAATAAGCTAAATCTTATAAATAAATTATATAAACTATAAAATTTTAGAATGGTATAAAATAGTATGTAAAAGTAATATAGATACTTCAAGCATAATTATTATGTCTAAATACATTCTCATAATTACTTAAAATACCTAAAATTATGCAAAATTAGATAAAAATTACTAAGGAAAATATTGAAAAATTATAAGAAAAAATTACCAAGATCAAGAGAATTTAGTGAGGAAGGGTGTAGATGACTTAGGACAACTGTTGAAAAAAGATTATGGCCTAAGACACCTCAACTAAGTTGATTTAAGAGTAGTACTTAAACCCTTAAGAGACAGAAAACCTTATTTCCTCCCATGAAAATTTAGAAAACTTGAAATATGCTCTCCATAAGCTACATTAGGGTCTTAGGGTTAAGGAAAAATTTTGAAAAGTAGAAGAAGTTAGTAAGGAAAAACTTATGGAAATATAAGCAAGATAATTGATAACTCTTATTTTAAACACATTTCACATGGTGATTTTATAATATTTCCCTTACATCTTTGGTTTTCTTTAAAGAAATTGATACTTAATTGAGTAAAATTTTGATTTCAAGGTTTGAACGCATTCTTGGATTGAAAACGAAGAAAAGGAATCAAGTTTCACTCAATTTGGAGTTCAAATGAATAAGTTATGAAATTTTAAAGTTATATAAACAATAGGAATTTTGGTCAAAAAGTTATACAGTCTGAGACACAACTGTGTCCCCAGACTATGTCCATCCAGGAAGATTTGCTAAGGTCAAAAAGTTATACGACCTAGGGACACAACTGTGTCCCAGACTGTGTCTGGTGATGAAAAAATGAACTTTACAATACATTATAAAAGGACTTACTAGGGTTTCACACACAAAATGTGACATTCAAAAGAGAAGAGACTTGAAGAGAAGGAGGAGCAAAAGGCAAAAGCAACACCCAACTTCAAGATTGAAGAGATTTTTCATCAACAAAAGGGGTTTTTCATGTTTTATTTCTTGATTTTGTTGTAATTCGTTTTTAGTTTCATTATGATAGCTTAAGATTCTTGTATTTAGGATTGTGGAACCTAAGGTTTTATGTAACTATTAGATTGATTGTTAATTTTCAATAAAGTTTTTATCTTTTCCTGATTCAATTATATTATTTAATTGTTAATTGATATTTCTAAAGTATTAATCTATGATATTATGCATGATGAGTGAGAAATTACATGTGTAATAAGATCTTGACATAATTAGAGAGAATTGCATGTGTACTTAGAGATTAGATACATGTTTCTTCCGAAAAGTTGTTCTTTTGTGTGGGAATTTATTATACATTAATACGATTCTAAATTATATTACTAAGTGAAGAGATTCCGGTAAATAATTTAGGATTAGGGTTAATATGCTTGAAAAAGGTGTTAACTTTAATTGTGAATCCCTCCGATCAAGAATAATAAAGATTGAATTGGATACATTTTAAGCGGTCACATGTTAAACACTAGGAGAAATAATTCCTAAATACGTTATTTGCCTTCTTAAAGTTGTTCTTAATTTTATCGCTTTCTAAATTGCTTAATCAAGTCTCATAATTAGGTTAGTTTGTTAATTTTAGTATTTTTAATTCATTCAACCCATCACAATTTTCCGGTTAGATAATAGAGCTAAGGTTAATATTAGTACTCGAAATTTCTGAGGGATTGACTCGGACTCACATCTACTATATTAAAACTGATAGATGCGTTTACCTAATATCAATAATATAAACCGAGCAAGATTACGATGCTAGGAGTTAAGAGTAGTTTGGGTGTAGACCACCACCGTAAGGTGGCAATGGAAGCAACACTTAAGGATGTTAACATATGGGCGATGGCTGGTGATGATCGAATGGCCAGATTCTAATAAGTGCTTTAGAAGTGTCTCATTTTCTATTAATTTTTAAAAATACTAAATTAAGTCCAAAAATTTTGAAAAAATTTATTTTGAAATATTTTTAACATGAAAAATCAAGGGAAATTGTTGGTTTGCCTAAATTTTGAAGTGAAATATGCTACTCTTAAGAAATTGCTAAATCCACGCTAATTTCAAAGTTATTTTAAATACCCTTACCAACATAGTTTTAGACACACAATTTTTCTAAGATATATCAAAAATTACTATCAAGAGATTTTTTAACGAATTTTTTAGCTATTTAATCATGAGAAAATGGTATTTTCCAAAGTTTTATTTACTTATCCTTGAGAAAATTGATTTACACCATTTTGGAATTGAGTCATGATAATCTAACTGAGTTTAATGACATAGAGTTGAGATGATATGAATGAAGTGGTGGGTATATTATAAGTAATAGTTTTGGACTTGAAATTACTAAACATGAAGTGTATGGAAGTAAAGGAGCTAAGTTGTTGATGTGTAATAGGATCGATGAGGGGTTGAATTGGGAGGTCATATTGAGTTATGAACTGAAAATAAAGTAAATAAATAAATGAGCTAGTGTAAATGCATAAGTTTACACTTGGTCAACAAGTTTGTCAAAGAGTAAGCCTATGAAAAAGAAGTTTATCCGTTGAGTTGGAGACTTGTTTAGAAGGTTGATTGGTGAAGGAAGCCAACTATAACAGCATTAGAGACTTGGTCAAAGGGTTACCAGTTTGGGGAGACTTAGTCAAAAGGTTACCAATTTGGGGAGACTTGTGGTAAGTACTTCATCAAAGAGTTCTTAGATAAAAACTTGATATTATACATACTTTCAAAACCTTGTTTAGAGACTTTAATAGTAAGTTGATACTTAGTAAATAGCCTAATAGACTTAGATCATTAAAATGAACTCATATAGTTTATATTTAGTAAAAACTAAAGTAGTTTTGTCGAATACCTAGGAATGAATTGAAGTAGACAAAATAGATGCGTAAGATTAATGAGCGTCAAGCATTAATGTAAGAGGGATCGATGCCTTTATCGTATTTCAAAATATTATTTCAAAATACTTGGTGGCTTTAGTATATATTTACTTGCAATTGTATTTTAGTTAATTATGCGTGTGCAATACATGTGCTTAAATATCGATATGCTATTGTGGGAGTTAAGCTCTATGTTGTGTTTATTTTGTGATTATTGCTATGATTGGACTATTTAAAATTGGATGACCATCTCAAAAACAATCTAACTTAAACTTTGTCTAATTTTTAACCCGACATATGTTGCAACTTACTAAGGGCAACAATTTGGATTCTCAGGCCAAACATAGACCTTTTAATGAGAATAGTTAACATAGTTATTTCTTTACCCTTAGTCAAATTAAATAACAAGATAAGAGGTCACAATAAGGTTAGGTACCGTAGTTCAAAAGTAATCTCAAGCAAAGGGTATTTTCCATTGCATAAACTCTAATTTGGTTTTGATTCATGAGTGCCTAATATCAAACTCCTTAACCTAAATTAAAACAGGCACAATTTGTCTAATCTCACAATAGATCAGATAACATCATACGATAGCATTTGCATATACATGCGTTGCTTCTGACTAACTTAATTGAAAACCTTGACCGTTTTGCTCTAAATGCATATTTTTATCTCCATCTCACTTATCGAGCAAGTTTTTGTTCATTCCCTTATAATTTGTTTTGTAGGTTCAAAGTGGAATACAAGTATTTCACCCAACTCTAGAATATTAACAAATAGGGTTAAAGAGTTGAGATCAAGGAGAAATGGTTGGAGTCTTGTTTTTGTTATCGACCTTACTAACTCTTTAGGAAAATTACTAAGGTCTCCTTAGGTGGCCTTATAGTTTTCAATTTCTGGTCTGCATATTATGTAACACGAACTTGTGAATTTTACAAAATTTTCTTTTGAGAAATGTTTATTGCATATATAATTATGTAAATACTTGACTCACATGGAAGTTGATTCCTTTGAAAGATTTAAAATGTAGGTTTGTTCTAACTTATAACAGTTATTCTGAAATATTACACCATAGGTTTATATTAAATCAATACCAAACATGATACTTCAAAGCAATTGAGTTGAATACTTCTAGTGTAGATTAAGTCTACGATGGTAACAGTGAAGTTATCTTCTATGTTAGGATAATTTACACTATAAGACTGTTATAACCCCACTTATTCGAGACATAACACTATGTTTAGGCTAGTTGGTTAAAAGTTAAAATTTTTCCCCTTTTTAATTATACTCTATCCCCAATTATTCAATCCTATTTTACTCTATCCTCCCTAGTTATATACAAACATCCAAATAAAGGCTAGTTAACTTTTGTTTGTATATATATATATATATATTTTGTCTTTTCCATCAATAAATCATATGCATTGTAGTATTCTATGTGAACAAAGTCTTACATTGATTGTAGAAAAAATTGAGTAATGGTGTATAAAAGCTAAGGTAGAGAATATTAAGATAACACTAATTAGAAACTTTTGAGCCATGCTGTTAAAAAAAACCTATTAATGTTTCTTTCTTGGCTCCTTTGGACCTGGAGTATTATAAATAGTATCAAAGTCGATCCCTACCAATAGGTGGACAAATCAAGGATAAACCAAGGTGGAAGCTAATATAACTATCTCAATCCAACCTAGAGAAGAAGTATGAGGAGACCAAAGAGTGTCTCCAAAGTGTTACTCTTGGTATGCATCTAAAATAACCTATAGGTTGAGGATGATAAGAATAAACCTAATTAATCCTACACTAAAAAGTGAGAAGAATAAGGTCTAATAATGGGGTCTCACAGTAAGGGTAGTAGGAATGAAGTCCCATGTAAATTGCAAGAGAAGTTAAGTAATGGTATATATGGTTAAGGTAGAGAATGTTAAAATAATACTAACTAGAAACTTTTGAGTCAAGTAATTAAAAAGGATCCATTGGTATTTATTGTTAGACACCATACTTTTATTTCCTCACCTTAGTCCCCAAGCATGCTTTTGTTTCCCTTCCCCTCATTGACTCAATTTTAGGAAACTTGATTCATTCCATCACTTTTTTTCATCCCCTTTCTTAATCTATTTCTCTAATACCTTCATTTTATCCTTTAATCCTCCATTTCGACCAAAAAATCTTAATTGAACTTAAAATTTGAATCTTATGATACTTGAAAAGACATAATTATGCTTATGTAGACTAGTCCATGTTCACTTCACCAAATCAATAGATGCATAATAGAATCTTTATTCACTAGGAATTGAATAAGCCCGTAATCTTTATTATATTGTTCATTTGATAAAAATGATCACAAAGAATAAAATTAAAATACAAGAACAATGACCGAACTACCATCATCTCCTCTTCATATCTCTCTCTCCTCAGTAAAAAATCCACACATCGGGTTAACATGAAAGTACCAAATTGAACAATAAAATAGTTGTGAATGCTAAGCACCCTAAGAAGAAGAAGTGTGATAATATTGCACTATAGAGACAACTACCAATCCCACATTGCATCTTTGGTTGCCCAACATTCAAACATCATTTTTTTTTCTTTCTATTTAAATGATAAAAAAGGGAGCAACATAGTAAAAAGCTCACCTTGGCTTTGTTTCTTTTCCTCGAATATGTTTCCATCTTTTCTTTTCATGGCAACAACCACCACCACCACACCGACCCACCTACCTACCAACACTAGAACACCAAACACCTTTGTACAATCTCAGCTTCAGTTTCTCCTTCTTTGTTCTCTAAGGTTTGGGTTTACAGGCTATAGAGTTAAAGTGTTGCTGGAGTTTGGTAATGGTGGTAGTGGTTACTCGAGTTTGGTGATGGTAGGCGAGTGTGGCGATAGGTATGTTGTTGTACTATGAATGGTTCATGGAGAGAAAGGCAAGAAAAGGAGGGGGGAGTGGTGGCTTGGGGTTGGGAGGAAGGGTTTTTTTTTTTTTTTTTGGTTGAATTAGGATTCATGAGTCTAAGTTAAGAATCCAAATTTAGCAACATGGCAAATTGGGATTCCTCGTGGAATTCCTATTATGGTACTAAGAACAAAGTAAATATTGTAATAGGAATTTATGAGGAATACAAGGAGATGGAAGAGACATTTTCCAAGTGAACGCGCTAAATATTGAATTTGATGCACTCTTATATTGATGAAATTCTTGCTGCCCTTACTTTTGGTGGATATTTATCCCAATGGGAAATATCACTTTTGTATTTGGTATTGACGTAGAATATATGATATATAGTTAGTGCTAAATGAAATATTTTTTCTTGCCCGATAGAGAATATAACAATTTTTTGCAGTTCACGAAAAGTAAACTTGTGACCAGACATACATTATTAAGTAGGTATCTAATGGGGTCTTCCTTGGCTATGCAATGACGCCATACTTCTTGCATTCGTCGTCAATGACATCGACGGAGACAACAAGCACTTTTAGCTTTATATTCCGCATTGAGAATAATGAATTGGTGGATACGGTAAATGAATTTTATGAAAAACTTCTTTATAAACCAATCCACTATGGATCAACAGATTAGTGAGATATATCAATTTTTTTATATGGAAACATAAATCTGAACATCCGTAATAAATAATCAATAGATGAATGGTTTTTGGAAGAAATTTTTGGTATAAATCATAGTTATGTATATAACCATATATCTTGAATGGTAAATAGGTGGATAATGATAAATAAAAGTTTTCTAAATTATAGTTTTAGAGAAATGATGGAAAATATAGTTGTATTTTTTACTTTTTTTTTGCTCAATATTTATACCTACGCTTTTGCTTTTTTATATTTTAAATACTAATATTTTCCACTAGTTAGGAAATGCCAATTATAGGTTAAGAGAGAAGGCACATAAAAAAATATGTGTTAGCTATTTTCAAATCAATTATTAGGAGCAATTTGTATACATAATATATATTAATATTTTATTGATATTATATACCATATAAAGTATGTATTAGCTATTGAATCATTTCTCATATAAGTAGGGCAAACAAAATATAAGTACCCAAACGAAAAAAGACAAAAAAGATTACGGAAAGTAATAGAGAGTTGAAAGCATAGGACATGATCATATGAATCGTTTTGTCCATAGAAGGTTGTTAAATTCCTTTTATAGCTTACGGGTCCAATGCAGCCACAGGATTTAAAAGCAGAAAGGAAAAGTAAAGGATTGGACTAATGTGGATTTGAATAATAATTTTTAATCGCTCAAACATAGTTTACATTACTTCTGCCTGTCCCATGCAATTTTTCTAAAACAGCATACGAGAATCTTCCCATTGTTTCTGGAAGATTAGTTGAAAACAGCCTACTAGTCAGCTTGCATGCAATGAATCTAGTTCATCCCAATTCATTTTCTAATATGGTTTACTGTACCCTCAAATTATCAATTGATGATATTTATATTTCCA
The DNA here is from genome assembly GCA_024138015.1 of Lumnitzera littorea. Lineage (NCBI taxonomy): Eukaryota > Viridiplantae > Streptophyta > Magnoliopsida > Myrtales > Combretaceae > Lumnitzera > Lumnitzera littorea. The sequence continues at coordinate 24,083,898 of JAMXBB010000011.1, forward strand.
AGTAAGTCTAGCTAGCCAGGTGACGACATAAAGTCCAGTTGTCTTAAGACAAAAATATCACATGAAATTTGTGCCCGTAAGTTACGTAATATTTGGATAAGGATGGAAAGAAAATGAGAAGGAAAGTTGGAAGGACGAAGAAAATGAGAAGAAAAGTTGGAAGGATGAAAAAAACGATGGAATTTAATTCTTTTTATTTTGTGCAGATAGTCAATGAAATATCTCTAAAAATCCACTCGAAAACAGTGATAAGTATCAATAGATGAATAACAATTTTTGTTTGATTTCTATCACTTGCATGGGCCTTTTCCTGTCAAATTGCTGTGTTATTATATTCTAGTTTATATAGGTCACTTTTGCATTTGTTGATTTCGTATTTAAGATGGTAAAAATCACCTGACTCCAATTATATCGTTGTTCCTGTTTTAAATAATTAACATGTCCCGGGGAAGAGGAAAAGAAAAGGAAATTAATTCAAGGGAGTATATGCCGTATTCTTAAAACTTATCTATGTATAGTTTCTCATTTTTTATTTTTTTTTTAATTTCTTAATTCTATTATTGATCCTTAATGAAGGAATTACGTGGAAAACAAATGCGAATAAATAATTTCCTTTTTCTTCTTAAAAAAAAGATTCATTAACTATTAATATATTAAATGTTTTAATATGCAGTATGTGAATATACCAATAATATCATAATATGTAAAAATATAAATACATTATTATTCATATATATCTAAATATTATTGATATCTATCTATCTCTTACTAAAACACGTGATACCATTTGTATTAATAAATCTTTTTCCGCGTATCATTAGCATGTCATGATACTTTTCCCTTTAGCAACCTCTCAACCTTATTCTCGAGAAGTCCAAATTGTAGGACCACTATTTTGTCTTCCAGCAAATAACACTTTTTATAGTTAAAACACAAAATAAAATAATTTAAGAAGGACTAAAGCTGCACAACAATTTTTAAGCATAGGAAAAAAATGTAAAACTCAGTCTATTAGTTAAAAGAAAATTGCAAAATCCCAACTTTAACAAAAATCTTTATGAACTCAACTTTATCCCATAATAACCCCTCCATAAATATCCCTAACATTAGGAGCAGGATATTAAGGATAGCGAAGCAAAGATTGGCTAATTGATCCGGCATGACCATGCTAAAACTTCAATCTCCTTTGCTAGGTTATGTTTTTGTGTGTTAAGTGGTGGGCAACTCTAATATGTAAAAGTAGGAAGCTATTATTATTAATATGTATTTAAATATGAATAGTATCTACTTATCACTTATCAAAATATTTAACGTATTAAATTAGTATTAATAAATTTATTTTTCTAACAAAAATTCATCTAGATACGTATTAATGACAATACTAAATCTATATTTTTAAATATTAAAATTTTATTAATATTAATTTATTAATCATCATAACAAATAATATATTAACACTATTAAAACCTCCTCTCTAAAATATGACAAATTAGTCCTCGCATCGTGTTTGACTTTTGATCCCTTTTCTTAAAAAACGTTAAAAGCACCTTCGCCATGTGGTGAGATGACATCTCCAATGTGGGGCACCGACCATGAGATCACCACATGCATAATTACATAGTTTATCCACATAAATGCGAGAACACATGTCGGCATCCTTTGACTATTTTCGGTTCACCTGCATTATATTTATCTATTGGATTTGCAATCTCGCACCATTTTGTACGTCCTTGCCTATATATACTAGACTTAAGAGAAGGAGAACCTACCACTCAAACTAGCATATTTTAGTTATTGCTGAAGAAGTAAGCATAACATTATACATTATGAAGTCTACATTTATCTTCATCATTCTCTTCTCTCTTATCTTGGTAAGAACACAGTACTATTAAGATTTTGCCTATAATTTTGTATTTTCATCTTATTTGTATTTCGGTGAAATTTGAATTCATTCTACTGCTATCTCAATAAACTAGAGTATAGAGAAAAAAGAAGGTAGAATAAGCTGTATATAGAAATATGCGCGTCGGTGATTGAACTTTTCATTTCCAGAAATTTGCATGTTATAGTCATTATCTTTTACAAAAAATTAATAAAAGATGCACCTAAAGTAGATATTAGTTACCGTCTTTTCACTCCTTTGCTAACGTCTTTTTCTTCAATAAATAAGAAGTGTAAATGAATTCGGTTTCAATGACCATCATGGATTAGAGTAAGTCAACACGGACTTACAAAGCTTACCCATCTAACACAGTCCTTATTTGGATAGCAGGAATCAAACACGTGACCTTTTGAACGGCGATTTTCCCGTGTGTACTATTTTTCTTTTCTTTGTCCGTGCTTTCCTGATTATGAACTAATCAAAACCTATCCTCTTGTGAAAGGTCAATCATGCGAGAAAGGACCCAGGGGAGTACTGGAAGATGGTGATGAAAGATCAACCCATGCCAGAATCCATAAGAGAGCTTATCCATCCGGAGTCAGATTCTGAGGGGAAAATCCATCTTGTCCGGGATTTCGACACCACACCAAATGCTATTTTGTATCACAGCCATGGCGAAAACAAGTGTTCGGACCAGGATTCTGAACCGAAACACATAAAACAGGGACTAAAGGCTCCTGATCAACATCAGTAAAATCATATGCTCTCAGCATAGTAAGGCAAGGGAGGGATAGAAAAGGGAAACATGTAGGAGGAAAGTCGTATTTGTAGGAATTTATAGGGTATTATGACCGGTTGATTCCAAGTTCTCAAGGAGGGGTGAAAATGGAAGCTGGAAATCTCTGACTCCATTGTTTTATTCTATCTTATGTATCCTACTTAGTTGGTTGTGTGTTGATTTAGGCTATGTTACTAGAATCCTAGCCAACTTGTGCCACGTTTCTTCAGGATTCATTTGCAGAAACAATGGTTCCCCTGATTTTGTCCCTGAAGTTTCTGCTGTAGGAAAGTCATGTACGTCATGGACAATTTATGTAAGTTTCTATTGTGTGTCAAGTAACGGGAATATATATTTTCGGTTGTTGGTTTACGGCATTTCTATTTTTTAAATCCTATCGGTACGAATATATCAAACAGAAAATCAAGATAGAGAGGAAATAGGGGAGAAACAAAGGGGAGAGAAGCTTCAGTCTAGATGAGAAAAGTTTTAATTAATGGTGTTATCAAACGACGTAGATTATAAAATGAGAAATGTTGTGAAAAGTTTTAATTGGTAGGGTTATCAAACTATATAATAATAAGAAAAGTTTGAGAAAAATTTTAATTGATAGTGTTATCAAACTACCTAGATTATAAAATCTCTACATGTCACGTGATTTATTAATATTATTAATTTTTTTTTTTTACTTTTTAAGATTATGAGGTAAAGGGATGTTTGTTTTGGTTTTTGGTATAACTTCAAAGGGATGGAATGACACCCTTCCTCCTAAAGTACGAAGAATAATTCCGTGGGATAAAATGAGAATAAATACTTAATAATACAATTATTTTTATTCCTTTTCAGGTGGGTACCCAACATCTAGCGCTTTTTCAAGCAAAAATTTAATAGGTGTGTAAAACACTCGTTAAAAACTGAAATTAGAAATTTTTACCCGCTTTCATGCACTTGTGAATTCTCAGTATAAGGAAGATAACAGGTTTTTTATTTGGATTTGATAATTCATTTATGGACCCTGAATACGGAGCAGTGCTATTAGATTTGACAGGAACCAACGTAACCGTTTAGTAATATTTCCTTGCCACTGTATGTATAAATGACACTGAAACCTCTTGTTCTTGTACCGTGATTGCTATGTAAGTTATTCTTTCAAACTCTAAGAACATCCTAGACGGATTCATGCATGTTTAAGTCATCGTTGAATTAACTGTTTTGATTTAACTGCTAGGAGTAAGATTAAGACCTTTAATTAACTAGGCTACAGGTTTAATAGATCGCTTGTTTCAGGCAGTAGGTAGTTAGAGGTCAAGTCTCCTCTCTCAGAAAAGGATAGATTCCATCTTGCCTCGTCTCCGTCTCCCAATACTTCATATCTTGCCTAATGATCATGTCACTCGCAACTTGTGACAGGTATCTTTTAACCGATGTCACTACAGGGAATTCCATATATACGAAGCCATAAAAACTCAGGACAAAGGATTATAAGCACTCAGGGGGCACTTATGCCCGATATCCTCTATAATAGTGTCATATGCAAGAAGGGCTGTAAAAATGCTAAATCCCACTTGGAGTAATTTGAATTTGGTTTGGTTTGAGCTTAATTTACAAATAAGTTGAGCTCAAATTCAAAATAAAAATATTATTTATTTAAATGAGTCTAGCATCTTAGCTAGCTTTATTATTATTATTTTGTCTAATTATTTTTATCATAAAAATTATTGTAATTTATAATTTACATTATAAAACCTTTACTTATTCTATATTAATTATTTACCAAATGACAAGTAATTAATGCATCATTTACGACCTCACCTAAAATACATGGGCTTACTTTCAATAACCAAAAAGAGTAGCTTTCTTGATTGGGACAATATTATTATCACTATCTAAAATTTTCACGCTTTTACAATTTTAAGCTTAAGTTTCTTGTTGTCAACTTATAAATCCATTTAGAAGCTTAGTTACCACTGTCTTTACCTCATTTTTTTGGTTACCCATTTTTAATCAATCATCATTAGAAAGCAATAATAACGTGATATGTCTAATTTTTAATTTAATAATTCCTAATTAGCTAATCAAATATCAGTCATGCATCCACATTAAGAAAGAATATAGACATCGTTAATAAAATATAAAATCTAAATGACAAGATTAAAATAAATCAATGCAATAATATATCAAAATAAAATAAATGAAATTAAAAACTAACACTATGTAAAACCAATTACACCAAAATTATAAGTATTAACATTCTATTGTTTCTAATGATGATTGAGTTAACGATCGTTAATGAAAAATAGTCAGGTGGTAACAACAACAACTAAACTTATAATTTGGTAAATAATTTGACAACTTGAAAATTAAGGTGTAAAATTAAAAAGAAGGTATAAAGTTGAGGTAGTGATTGCAACATTGTTCCTTTCTTGATTTATCTATCTTAGATTCAAGCACTTTAGCATTAGTAAGCATTCGAGAAAACCTTCAATAATGCAATCTATGATTGATAAGTCCCACATCCATAAACTACGTTGATTATATACCATCTTCCACTCTCAACTTCTTAGTATGCATATCAACCTCTATAAACCCTAAGCTTTAACTTGTTTTCAAGCTAAAGCTTAAACTCATAACTTTTATCAAGACAATTTTTACAAGTTAAGGTTGGATCTTTATAGTTTAAGTTGAACTATAGCTTTAGTTGAATTTTCACATGTTTAGCTTATCTCGACCGTAGTAATTTGATATTTATGTTGCTTTAAAATGAATAGAGATATTTAGAGATACTTTTGCTCCTTCTAAAGGAATAGAGAGTACAAATGTTTGCATTTTCATTCATTGAAATGTTTTTATGAATACAAATATTACAAAGGAGGACTTGGTTTACTATGCTGACTCTAGCCTCCCTTTTCAATACATGTCATGAGTTAAGAGGCTTATGCCACCTAAAGTGCTAATGTGGCACTCCACTATCCATTATCCTCAAATTTTACTCATTTAGTATGGTGATGCAACTTTCTCTTCCTATTCAACTTAGGATTGTTCTAATCCCATTCAGCTCATTAAGAGTTGTCTCTAGCATTATCATCAACCTCTATATGTATTTGGGAGGCTCAATTATCCAATTAGTTTTAGCATACCATTTCCAACATTAAGAGACTGACATCAATTTCTAACTAATTTGTTCATAAAGGATCAATAATGCGATCAAAGAATACACCACTCCACGAACAAACCACTTGGTGATACCACTCACTCCATTGTAAACTCGAGCTGAACATCCCTACTTGCCTTTAGACTTACAAACTATTGCATTCTCCCTCTCTTAAATCTATGACACAAGGCCAACATCTTACCATTACCCATTGAATAGATTATAAAACCCTAACACTTCTCATCTTTAACACAAGATCATCTCTACCAAGGCCCAAGGCTTCTATGGTTGTCTTCGCCTTCACCCTCACCCTCTCTTCTTATCCTTTAAGATCACCTCTTGAGAATTAGTCCAATGGTAGGGTTTGTCCACTAAAGTTCTCCTTATAAGGATACAATAAAAGCAGCTCACAACATAGCTACCTCTCTACCAACGATATCGTCCCCTAGTGACTACTCCTCCTTAAGTGCCATAGCACTCAACCATCCATTGTCTTTACATTTTTACTTATATTCTAAATGGCAAGTCAGTTTTCTCTTTTGATCCAACCCTGGACTATTCCGAGCCCATCTGCCTCATTAGAAGTTCTCTCTAAATTGTCACAAGCCCTCTAATGTACTTAGGAGGCTCAATTATCCAATTATCCAATTGATTTTGATATGTCATGGCTATCATTAGGAGAGTGACATTAACTCTCGACCAGTTTACTCACTAAAGGTTAACTCTTTCCTTTAGAGAGCATGCTACCCCATAAATGAATCACCTGTTGATACTATTCACTTCATTATAAGCTCAAGTTAAAAACCTTCACTTGTCTTCAAATTCACAAACCATAAGACATGCATTCGAATGACCTTAAGGCTTTAGAGCATTTTTATCAATAAGTTACTAGAGATTTACCTATTGTGTCACATCAGCATCTTAAACAATTCTTATTCTTAAAACACTCTCCACATTATCAATGAGTTACTTCAAGAAAGTTACTTAGCAATTTTTTAAACCTTTTGCTCATCTTATATCAAACTTTTACAAATAAAGTAAAAATAGAAAAACTTTAAGAAACTCACTTTTGCAAGTTGCTTAACTTTTGAGTTGCTTAGTTAAGCAACTTAAGTTGCTTGCACTACTAACCACACCAATGAGCACGGGGGAAGGGGGGAGAAAGAGAGAGAGAGAGAAAGATGGCATTTGATCAACATTATGCTCAAAGAGAATAAATGCAAATACAAGACACAATGGCTTTAAGCTACCAAAAGGGTTATCACATAGCGACCATGTAGGCATTAGTGCTAGCTTAGTGTAAATGACCCGACTTTTGTTTATTTATTCTGAAGATTCTTTATTTTATATTATGTTGAAGAAGTATCTAATTTATAAATTGATACTAGTGAACACCATACCTACATAATAAGTGTCTAAAAATTAGTAAATAATTAAGTAAATAAATTATATACACTAAACAGGTTGTTTAAAAGAAGGATCAACAACTATACATAACCGCCTCAAAATAACTTCTCTCTAATTATAATTGTTTTCTTTATTCTTCATTTTATTTAACTACTAAGTTTTTTTACATCATGGAATATCACAAAGATCTTCTTACATTTTAATATAATAGATGTGGGACATTCTTCGATATAACCACTTAAAAGTGACTATCTGATTCAGTCATTTTTTAGTTACAACAAATCACCACAAATTATAGTAGATAAGTCTCATTAACAATAAGAAAAGCTATTAATAGCCTCTATAGAATCTATAGACAATATTCATAAAAAACCATTGACAATTTCACTTTTAGTAACATTAATTTCATTTTTACTAATAATGGGCCTTCTTTAATATAATAGATGATTTAGGTATAAGGTTGGCATTTTGGGATACAACCCATAAATGTAGACACAACAACATACAATTATCAACATGTTTATATATGAAAAATATCTACTCAATAAAAATGGGTCAGACACATTTAAACATGAAAATTTACATGTTTAAGTCCAGGTTCAACCCGTGAACCTGTTTATTAGCTCATTTACTTAACAAGTCCCAAAAACATGTCATAGGTTCAATACGTAAACCCGTTTAATATTTAAAATAATTAATATTTTGAAAGTTAGAGTAATATTATTTTTTTTAATGAATATATGAAGAAAGATGGCAAAAGTATAAGTTTAAATATTAGTAGCAATAAATTAAGAGCTTAGGATTCTATTAATGATAAAGGTGCAAACAACTTCCAAGTAACTTTAACTTTTACAAATAGTTTTATTGGATTTGAATTTTTTTCATTTGTTGTGATGCTTACAATCTTTACTTTATCTAAAAATTTCAATCCTTAAAAACATGTAAACACTTAAAAGGTGACAATAAATTTGAACTAGAGATATATTTGTATGAGAAGCGACATATGATGGTTGAATCAAATATTCTAAGCTATTAGAATATTAATCAATATTAGTATCTTTAACAAAAATGGCACATGATATCTTAAGCATATTGAAACCTACCTTCAAAATCTGCATTTAGTGCATGGTCAAATTCTTGATGCAACTCATTAAACTCTTTTATGTATATGAGATTGGTTTTATGGAGAATGTAACAAGTAAACTATTTTTATAAATATTTTAATATCATTTATGTTTTATTAATACAATTTTTTTATATATAGATTCTTTCATTGTCTCTTTAAGGAAATTACCACTATAGTAATTTACTATTGAGACATGGTTCATGTTAATATCAAGATGTTATAGCCGATCAACATCTAAATTGGTATATTTGATTAGATTTACCTTATTAAACTTTTATTAAGTTGTAATTTCATATATAAGTGCTAAGACTATATCATTTTTATTTGTAAAATGCTAATTTCGTGATCATCATTTTTCCCTAAATTTATAACTATCTTATAAAGTTAGTTACAACTCTTTAATCAATAAACTAGTCTAACTTGGGCACAAAGCATAGTTATGAAATGGGTTGAGTTATAATTTTAGGTTTTCATATATAATTAATAAACAAATTGTGTTATGAGTTAAGATTTTCAAAACACAAATTTATTTAAACACGGACATATGATGTGATGAGTCAACACAAATTACCAACCCTATTTAGGTGTAACTCAAAAGTAATTGCACCATATAATCAATTTTTAGTAACTACACCATGGAATCCTCACATACATAGATGTTAATTGCAAGGATAAACTACAGTGACACCATTAGAAACTATAAATGTGTCAAGTTATCCAAATTTCTTAAATAGCATGCTTCTAACCTTTAAAAATTTTGACACCATAAAAAATATCCTTTTGAATAATACTGAATCAATCTTTATAACATATAATAATAATTAAATTTTGAGGCAATATCCCCTAATTTAACATGTGTCAAAATCAAATGAAGGATCAACTTGAAAATATAATGGAAAGTATGAATTTATACAAAAAGACCAACTTAATATAGCATTAGATAAAAAACTTTCCAGTGTTAACATCTTTTGAAAGATCTACGTATACCATTTGAAAATTCAAGTTATCTATATTTATGGAAGGCTAAGATGGTTTTACGTTAAATTGGGATAGGACAATAGTCAACTAAACTTATTATTTGATTTAAGTGATATAACTAGGTAATTAAGTCTATATCTTAGGATAACTTCAAAAAATTTGACATTATAGGTTCAGAACATAAACCTTTATGACTACCGGGACCACTCTTCACCTTTCTCAATAAGCTCATACATACAAGAGAAATAGACTATTAGGCTTAGGCACTTAGAAGCTTGTAAAAGAGCTAGCTAATCTCATTCAATGATCACCGATGTGATCTAATGATAATCATTTAATGTTGAAATCAATATACAATCAGAAGCTTATCCTTGCTTGAATAATTTAGAAATAAATAAAACAAGATCCTACAAGCAAGCTACTATGATCAAGAATTTAATATTAGAATTCCTTCCATTCTTGCTCTCAAGATTCTAAGAACAATAGAGCAAGAACTCATGTGCTCCTTTGCCTATCATGAATGCATCAAATTGCTCGAGATCGTTTGTTTGTCTTCTTTCTCTATTTCTCCTCTTTGTCTCTTTCTCTAAGTCATCTCTCCATGGATCATCTTCATACATTACTCCTCTATTACGTAAAGTACTTGACTCACCGACGTCATACGTACAAAACATTATTAATCAAATCCTCTTGCCTACATAATTTTAACAGCTTTTAGAAGTTTCATGAAATTATCCAAATTGTAATTTTTTTTTTCCATATATTCAAATAATAATAAGTGCATGTTGATAAGATATTTTAGACATAAATCTCTTAGGCCTAAACCAACTTGTTTAGATCATGAGTTGACCTGATTGAGCTCATGATAGATGTGATCTACTAACGCCCAACCTGGTTTACTTAAATAACTGACCTCATTGAAAAATCTTCAAATGAGTCAATACCCTTAGATGACTGGCCTAACAACAAGACAGTGCCAGTCATAACAATTACAAGACATGTGAATAAGGTTCTATGACCCAATCAACAACCATATCCCTATAATTATGAAATATGTTGAAATGCAAGTACCCACTACATAGATTATGTGGATGTGCTAACGTGCCAAACACACTCCAAGATCCACAATGGACCTCCTCTATAAATAGCCCCAATGCTCCAATGGGAAATCAATTTCACTTTTATGTGCACTAAGCTTTCTTTGCATGCTCTAAGTTTACTTGCTCACTCTTTCACGAGCCAATACTAAATTAAGTGTCGGAGTGACCACGCTAAATAATCCCTCGACACCACTTACCATGTTTTCTTTTGCAAGCCTACTATTCACTTACATAAAGTTCAGTCAGTCTCTAATCTACCGGTAAAATCCTACAAGCAATAGTGTAAAACTAGATCTTTCAAAAAGTTAAGGAGCTTATGTAGCATATAAGAGGGTTTTATTGCTGTTTCGTACCGTAAGACATTTTGATCATGTTAAATGTAAACCTAACCAAATGAGCCACATATAAGGGCCATCTCACGCAATATTCATTTATTGTTGCTACTTTTGTGAAATTGGGGCATAATTATTAATGCTGAGTCGTTCAATATATAAATGGGAAAAAAATGTTTATTTAGCATCCAACTAATTCCTAAAAGTTACAATAAAAAAGTTGAAAATGGGTTCTGTAAAGTTATTTTTCTTTTATTAAAGTTTGCTAAAATTACAAATCAATAATTGTTATTATTTATAATTAAAAAAAAAAGATGACGTTATAATAATGTTACATAATATTTTAAAAATTTAGATAATAACAACTATTAATTTTTAAATTTAGCAAACTTTAGAAAAAAATAAATTTAAAGGATTTAAATCCACAAAAATTTGTCAATCACACTTAAGCCGCATATCCAGCTACTGAACCATGTCATTAACTCAGGAAATAACCAGAGCATCGTCCAATCGTGTCTCACTAGACATGGACAAGCCAGACATACTTAGTTCATGTTTCATTTTTCTTTTCCTAGGTAACATGTTTCCTCATTCATAAACATAACAACAAAATCTCTAACATAGATTGACTTAAAATAGCCATCTAATTGCTATATATTAGTCGTTTCAATTTGTTCGGGCTTAATAAGGAAAGTGTAGCTGATATTTAGAAAGAAATGCCGATATAGTACGTTAATATTTAAAAATAAGATTCCATCACTTAATATTTGTTAACACTATGTTTGAAAAACATTTGGAGGAGAGATCAATGCTTGCAGCTAAGTTGAAATTTTATTAGGTGTCATACGATCCGATTCTTATTCAATGAGATTTTAAGCAATTTATTTTATTTTATTCTTTTAATTTTAGTGTTACTGATAGTAAATAATTAGAAATTCATGTAACCCTTCTAAAGTGATGAGTAGTTGCCCACTAAGATGGCCTACATGACCCATTTATATAAGTAGTTCATGATCTACTATATTTTTGTTGCCATTATCGGCTGTCTTCTACCGTTAGGTGATTAGGAAACTGCTACTCCTTTTCTTTTTATTTTATTAGTTTTCTCTTCTTCTTTTTTCACTTATTTTCATCGGATTTTAATTTTGTTTAACTTTTCAATTTTTCAAATGTATTTCTCACTTTGCTTAATTATATATATTAGACTAAATGCCATACCATCGATAAATAAACTCAAATTTACATGTTAGCGGGTATGTCGCATTTCAGAGGGTTTTAGCTTTGACTTTTGAAAAAGTAGACATCCATATAATTTCAGAAGTTCTCAGAAAATATATGTGTAATTTACCCTATTTATTGTTATCTATTATTCATGTTTCATTTTTTTTTTTCGAACATATACATATATTGCTTCTGCTTTCAAGTACACGCATCGCTTGCAAGTATGTTTATTAAACAGACTTATAGTATAGGAAATAGCAATCGCTGTATTCCAAAGCACCAACGCATGGCTAAGCAAACAAATAGTTGGTAGTCTCGATAATAGCTTGAAATCTAAAAACACTTCAAATCAAAGATGGGAATACAGAAGTCTGAACGTGTTTTATCACGTCTTCAATTTTCCTGGGGAATGCCTTACAGTGGGGTAGGTGGTCTAGGAATTAGGAAGAGTAGCTAAATAAGCAAGAAAACAGTCTTATTATTTACTTTTGAAAATTTATCTTATTTATTTTCATCAGTAGTAAAATGAGACTTTACCATCGTGATTTACTTGTTCTTATTAGAGAGAGTAAGCTTAATTTCAGTGATCATGAATCTTACGGTCGTTCTTATTTTCCTTTTGTCTCTTCTATTGGTAATTCAAGTATCATATCATGATTATATGATGCTTGGTAATTTGGTCTGTTCGTTTTATAATGTATTTATGAGTTGTTCTAACTTGTAATTATGTGTTTACATCATTTTTTTTTCCCCCGATTTAGATATACCTTTGATTTGAATACGACATCATTTGGAGAGTTTTTTTTCTCATGAAAATGTTGTCGAAGGTCTATCAGGAGAGAGCGGACCTGGGGGAATACTGGAACGGGAAGACGATAATGGAAGACAACCATTACTGGAAGAAGATAATGAAAGGCGACCCATGCCTGCGTTAATTAGTAGTCTCATTAGCTCTGAAGATGTTTGGGCTGTGAAAATACACTGTTCAGATTTCTAGGTGCCTCCACTTGAGTCCAACTTCTCTAACTTTATTAGGGTCATTAATCTGTGAGCATGTACAGTTGCATATATTGAGATCATTTAGATTTTTTATCTATCCCGATCCATCTTTATGATATCAAGAAATTTATTTACTTAAATTAAGCCTGAAAGATGTGATATTTATGTTATCTCCACATGAGAGAATTTTCCATTTCTAAAATAATTAGGTTTCCATTTAGGCTGTTTGGATTAAGGGGAGGAATGGGAAAGGGACAAAATTGAAAATTTCAAGAACATTTCCATTGATTGGAAAAGGAGGAGGAAAAGAGAAAAAGAAGGGATTTACATCGGAAAACTTTTCCTTAGGCCCACTAAAATTATTCGTGAAGAGAATTGAAAAAAAAAAAATTTATGAAATTACCATCCTATCTTTAAAATAAAAGTATATTTTAAAATTATAAGGTTTTAACCAAACAAGAAGATATATAGTTTTTTTCCTCCACCTTCTTTCCTCTCTAATCCATTCTTTCTACTTTCTTCTCCTCCTTATTCCTTCCCTATTTCCAAACACAGCTCTAAGGGGTTGAAAATGAAATTCAATTAATTCTTGCATGGAATTTTCAGCATTTGCTGTAACAGAATTATTAGAGTACTCCTGTAGGATTTAAGCAAACTCCCTCCTTGGAGGTAGGCCTATTCCCGACTTATGCGATTAATGTTGTTTTATAGGCTACGTCAAAATCAATTCGCAAAGGCATCTTCCCTGCATACTTATCAAATATGTCATGTTGTTTTCTAACTTTTTATCATATAAAAGTTTGATTAGCCAGCAGCCTCACTTTGTGTAAAATTTGGTGCTCGCCTCAGGATCCATAGTTGCAGCTAAGGCTAAATTTTGGAGGCTATTATATTTTTAAGTAAACATTCCTTGCTTAATTACACATAAAAAACCATTTCATACAATAGTTGCTTAAGGGAGTACGGTCAGGACCATCCTAGAACACATTATTTAGCAGAGCCAGAAACTACTACACTACAGGACAAGGACTTGTTGAGGTCCTCACGCTACTATCAGATTCAGTTTACATAGGGCCTAGGCACCCAAACAAAGTGATCAGCAGGGAAGAAATGACACACTGGGAATGTTCCAGGCTCGAATCCTAGAAGGTGAAACGATACATGATTGCGGCTCCATTGAGAAGTATCCATGTGACAAACAGCCAGGGCCTTTACCAGATCTCCATTCTCACCTCCTAGAGATACTTCAAACACTTTGTTCTCAGTCTCTTGACTGTGGCAATAGAAAATTGTATAAGGATAAGGCATGGTGTGGCAAGCAACAATTTTTGGTGCTGGTACTTGCTGGGGAATTTCCAGGATCGTGTAGTTTTGAAAATGCATGTCGGATTTAGTCAAGTGAGTGGTAGATAATGGTCTAAAACTGATTTCCTTTCCGAAGATACTCTGGACAAAGTCAAGCATGGATTCTAGGGAAGTCGCACAAGACTTTGTCTCTCCCTTAATCGGATTGGATTCGCATTCTTTAAGGGTGTCTTCCATTGCTTTGGCCTGTGGAGAGCCTTGAGGAAATGAGAACAATTTAAGGAGATTTGGGAGTTCATTCAATGAAAAAGGAATTGAATCAGCTTCTTCTCTAGGCAGCAGATGGGGAGATGATGCCGGGTTTCTCTTCGGAAAATGAATAGGGATGGTTCTTCCTTTCTTAAGATCCTTCAAGGTGAAAAACACCACGGTTGCAGGATCCATATGATCCAAATGCGATTTTCCATTGCCATGTACATGGTTTCGATGTATCCCCTGATGGTTGTGGATTTTTCCTGGTGGATGAAAACCAGAATCGGATTCGCTTAGAGCAGCCGTGCTCGGCAATCTAAGAACATCAACTCCCTGGTTCCGCTGGGCAAATTCTTCATTTGCCTTACCATTTTCAGGGTATTCCTTATTAATTTTCTCCAAGTCTCTGGCTCCACCTCCATGAAGACACTGTAAATTATTAAAAAGTGCTTGTTAAACGATTGCATCAAAACAAATCACAAATTCCATATCCGTTCAGCAATCCGTAATGGCAGGCATGACTTGTGGGTACTCCGAACTCAACCGTGCATAGATACAGATATTTTGTAGCTTTCACGAGAATTATTGAAATCTACATCCCAATTAAGTTATACAAATCATCTTATAGATTCCAAAAAAAGAACCGGCGAAAAATTCAAACATGAACCTGATCAACGGACCATGGGACCTGATCTACAACGGAAATTCAAAACCAGCAGGGCATTCATTCAGTTAAAACATTCTTTTAGGTTACTTGCATGATATTGAGATTCGTGTGAAATCACTAAAACGAGACAAGACGAGACGACCCATTTGAATTTGACCGAAGAGAAAATAAGGGTCTCAAACTGCCCAATAATAAGAAGGAAACCACTTTTTTCAGGGGATCACTCCACTCGTAACTTCAAAAAATAAAGCTGCTTTCAGACAGTAATTCAACGTACGAGGACTTACCCCTGTAACTAGCAGAAGTAGCAAGATGCGGATAGATGCTTGAGGGGTGTGCATATTTCTTCAAATCTAAGGACTCAGGGAGTAGAGAGAGAGAGAGATCACAGATATTCACTACTTAGCTGAAGTGCTTAAAGCGTTATTGATGGAGGCTTTACATGTGGATTTCATGGAATTAAGAGGATTATTCTTTTGTTAGCAGAGAAGATAGTGTTTCGTACAATGAAATCCTCGGAGAGTATTTTATTGTTAGTATCGTGGGCATGTTCTTTGGCAGATTGTGACTCTCTGGGCAGTTTTCACATGGGTGGTTTTACTTATTTATTTTAATCGAACAGGATCAGTCTAAAATAAGGATTATGGCATCTATTTACTAATCACGAATAACCACACACACACATATATATATATATAATGATTAAAATTTATCTAATTTTACTTTTTTTCACATTTATTACAAGATTTGACCAGAGAAAGTCCTAAGGTATGTTATCAAGAATAAAACAACTTCATCATTAAATTACTATGATATTAAATAAATAGATGCACCATATATAACTTTAGAAGTAACAACCTCATATTAGAAGATTTGGGTACCCCTAATTTATATATTCTCTTAATTTTCCTTCGCTTACCAAAATGCTGTCATATGTAACTTATATTAGAGAAATCGATCCCTCGAGGACTGATATGCATGTGAATAAGTGCCCAAAATACATAGTTGATATTTTTAATTTGGAGCATTATCGATAAAAGTAGATATCCTATCAAGATGGATTTTCATATGCTTTAAATAGAATTTTTCTGGTAGGTATAATTATATACCTTGAAATTCATTGGTTTTTTTTTTTCCGCATTCATTGATATGAGTTTAAGAAGATAATAGCTTTCAATTTATGATAACTAAATGTTCAAGGTAATGTTGAAGTTATGAGAGTTTCATACTTAGTTAAAGTGAAGTTTCTTTTTTTTTTTTTAACCCAACTATGTTACAACTTAAAAGAAGAGAGATTCGAACTCTATTCTATTCTAATGAGATATCAAGATAATATCACTAAGTTACGATTGTCTTAATAGTTAAAATGATGTTAAAATTAAGTATTAAATAAACTTAGACAAAGTGATATTGAAATTAAGTATTAAATGTTGGACATTGATTGGATATGATTTTTAAAAATGAGACTTGGTCGGATCACATTGTGTGAGATATAGATAAAATTTGAACGACTAGAAGAGAAAAAACAAAAAAATAAATAAAAGTAAAAATTACAACTAGTGTTTTATCTAAATCTCATTTAATAGGAAGTACACGTCACATGATATGTAACTACTAATTGGAATCGAGCGTGAATCAATGGTAAGCGGTTACCTAAAAATCCACTATCTATATTGTCATATGTTTATGTATAATTGATAATTATACATCACATATACTTACACATAGTATATATTATCTATTAAATCTTTTTTCCGTCTAGTAAGACTTTAACTAAAGGATTTTTCTGCATTTCCATTTGTGTTTTTGATGGGATCGATCAAGAGTAGGTCTAGGGAAGAGCAACCTCGAACAAAAGTTAATTTTTATAATTTTTAAATAAGGGAAAAATATGCATTTAATATATATATATATAAGAAGATATAATAAGTATTTATTAAAAAGTGGTTAGATGTTTGGTTTTATAATCAAGAGGTTTTAGGTTTAAATCTCATAAAATTCATTTTTTTTAGATGCATTTATTGCTTGAATAATATATGTCTTTTTGCATTTATTAAACTTTTTTTCTTTTTCACAATAACTAATACCATCAAATTCATCAATTATAAATCATAGCTAACTAAATTAATTCTCTTAAATTGATATTTTTATTACTAATATATCATAAATAATAATGATGATGATGATAATAATAATAATAATAATAATAATAATAATGTCCATATTACATATATTATCGTCTCATCACATAAACTATTAATCAATAATACCAATTATATGATTTCTTTTAGTAATTTATTTTTCACAATTAATGTACAAAAATGAATATTGATTATAGAATAGTTGATTGTTTAATAACTTATATTCAAAATGATATTCTTTTTTTAAAGCATAGGTAATGAAAAAATCAGAAAAATTTATTATGAAAAGAAACAATACAATACTTATATTTATAGAAATTTACTTTTTTCCTTATAATTTCTCATTTAAATATTTTTTATGATATACTTTTGTCAAAAACAAAACTTACACAATTTTTATATGTTACTGTAATTTTTTTAAATTAATAATTAAATTTTTTTTAATATATATATACATAATAAAAAGATAAAAACTTCATTCTTTTGACTTTTTATGAAGTATGTTGATTACCCTTAAAATTTTTTAAAGGAATTTTTTCCTCTTATTAAGCTTTAGAAATTATTGCAAGTCAAATCATTAGTAAAACCTTTTTACATATATAAGATAAAATATAGTTATAACAAGAAGCAAATATTTTCCTATAAATAATTTTAATATTAACTTAATCGGATCGATTCAATTCTTCATCCCACCTTTCATTTTATGTCCATTACATCTAAATTGTTAAATTAATTATATTTTTAATAATTCAAATTTAATAGATATAAATTAAAGGTAAGACGAAGAGTTAAATCATCCCTTCAAAATAAAGAATATATCATAAAAGCTCTCCTAAAAGATTTTTCTACCATATCAATGAAAAAAGTTTTAATACTATTAACACATTAAGTAAATGGATTAATGTATTTTCGTTTTTCACTTGCCATATGTAACACCTTTAAGAACAACACAATTGATAATTTTCCTTTTGGAACAAGCAACCGTCCCCAAAGGTTTTCGTGTTAGGAGGCTCCTTCTTCCATAGTTCTTTATACTCTTTTTTTTTTTTTTTTCCTTTTCTTCTCTTAAAATCCCCTTTCAACGGTGCAATCAAGTGCCATTTGATC
The DNA here is from genome assembly GCA_024138015.1 of Lumnitzera littorea. Taxonomy (NCBI): domain Eukaryota; kingdom Viridiplantae; phylum Streptophyta; class Magnoliopsida; order Myrtales; family Combretaceae; genus Lumnitzera; species Lumnitzera littorea. Next base: position 24,102,344 of record JAMXBB010000011.1, read on the forward strand.
ACGTGTTCGTATCTCCTGCACATGTAATTTAATTCCTCATTTTTGTTAATTCATGTCATTCCTTAGGTTTATTCATTTTATGCAGAACATATTCCAAACTCTTTTTTATATTTATTATTATAATTTATGATTTAAAATGAATAGTATCATAGTATTCTCAAATAGCTATGTTTGGTATATAGAAATCAATTGAAATGGAATCACAATTTTAAATTTTATTCTCTTTTTAGGTATTTGGAAGCGTATTTAGAAGTTATAGAATCTCCGGTTCTTATTTCAAAGAGGAATTTATTCCACCTTTTTAAAGGTAGAATCAACGATTCCATTCATCCTATATTTATTATTATTAACTAAATTATTTATTTAACATTAAATTTAACTAAAAATTTAATAATTAAATATATTTTTGACAATCCTTACTATATATGTATTTAATTTAATTTCATTCCATTTCAATTCTTTTCATAGAGATTTTAAAATATGAGAATGGATTTGCCATTCTGCTCATCATTTCATTGAATCCCATTCTGTTATATTCCAAATCATTCATGTGTACCAAATGTGATATTAAAGGCAGCTAATGGTAAGAAGTGAAAGTTGTAGCCATTAACTAGTAATGATGATTAATAATCATAAGAAACATTAATAGAAAATAAGAATTTGATTCTATTTGTAAAAAGAGAATTGTTTTACTCATTTTTAATTAACATTTTCTATTAGAGGCATGGTTGAACCGTTATCCTTATAGAATATAACACCTATAAAAATGACTAAGGGATAATTGTTTTCCTCTAGAATATGAAAAAAGTCTAGAAATTTGATAGTTAATTTCTAAGTTTCCAAACCATACAAAGAATTTAGAATTGAGTGGCAAATTTCAAAGGTAATTTTAATGAATTTAAGAGGGAGATGTAATGATTATCCAATGAAGTTTGTGATAAAGCAAGTTGCTCCCAAATAAGTTATGTATGTAACTCTATTTTCAAGCACCACCATGTAATGTGACTTTTCAAAGGATCGTGATCCTTACAAACATATTTCCTATTATTAGATTGTGCTTAGGTCTCAAGTCATCATTTATTTAGATATTTATTTTAAACATATCTATATCTTAATGGACCATTTGTACATTTTTGATTGGTTAGCTGTAGTATCAGTTGATGATAGGAATTAGACGAGTAGACTCTTAACCGATGCCCAAGCCTAAGTGATGAAAAGTATGGCCAGGTGAATTCTTTTCTTAAGACTCACCATTCCAAGAGTCAAAGTTGCTGCAATCTACTAACCTGATGCACTAGTCGAGTCGAACCCTCCTGCACTTGTCGTTCATCTCCAGTTACCGACTTGAACTATACTTAAACATCAACTCAACTTATCTAACGATTAGCTTAGCTAACCTAAACTCGAGCCATGTTGAAAGTATCCAGGGTAAATTCACCTTGAAAGAACTATCTACTTGGCTTAACACAACCAACCTACCAACCCTGTTTAGCACCTCAGCTTGGTAGAAGACAAACTAATCATTCAAAAGTCTTTTTCACTAACTAGTCATCCAGCCACCAACAGCTACATATTTGAGCAAGCTGTGACAAAATTATCTATACAAGATACTTATTTTGTTGTATTTACAATGGTACCCTTATTATTTATTGTACATTACTTCTTTTAAATAGTACCCTTTTAGTCTTTTCCATTTTAAGTAGGTTGCCCTAGTTTTTCGGATATAAATACTCGCTGTACGTTTAGTTGCGAGGTGGGGGGTAGTGATCATCATCAATATATTGAATATTCTTTCTTTTGTGAACATTACTCTTATGAGCTTATTTACTTACTTCACTCTTATCCTAACTTATAAGTAAGGTTAGGTAGCGAATAACCTCATTAGACCACCTCTTATGTCATATTTAGTTGTACAATAAGTCCTCAGAAGTTCCACTAGTATATCATATCCTTTAAAGTTCGTGGGTTTACTTATCTTACTTTTCCTGTTCTTTTGCATGACTTCCATCTTATTCTTCAAGTTTTCTATAAGTTTGAACTCATCCCAATAACCAACCTTATCCGTTATCGGTCTTTACTCACATCATCTTGATATTAAAGGGAGGTTTCATTTAAGTAAGTTGTACTTAGATCTTTGTGAAGTAATGTTCACTGTAGTAGTGTGTCAGAGTTGTGTAAAGATTCACTAAAGTATTCAAGTGAGTAAAATTATGTAGTAGTTTGTTTTCGTACATACTCTGTTTTTCCCTGTTTCAAGTATACGAAAATAGAGCAAGTTTTGATTGAATTTATTATTCATCGAATTAGTTAACTAGACATTTGTATGGGGGTCCTACTCCTAGGTAGCTCCTTATTGCTCTTTATTCTACAACTCTTCATATTTCTTGTTTGAAACTCAGTAGTTTTGTTGATAGTCTTATCACAACTTAAAGTGATGTAATTTCTATGGATTCGTTGTATATTTCATCATCTAATAATCCTACAATGGTAATTAGAAACATAATTTTTACTAGAATGAACTATGTTTCATAGAGTCAAGTTGTTTGTGTGGCTTTAGGAGCTAAACTCAAATTAGGTTTTTATTGACAGAGTAACTACTAGGTCAAATGACAATTCTCTAAACTTAATTCGTTGGACACGAAATTATTATATGCTTCACTATTGGTTGCAAAATTTTATGACTCCTATAATCTTGCAAAACTTCTTATCTGCAAAATCAACTTTTGATCTTTGGAAAGAGGTTAGTGAACAATACAACCAAGGTAATGGCCCATTGATTTTTCAACTACGATATGAAATTTCAAACTTAAGGCAAAGAAATCTTACCATTGGCATGTATTATGACAAACTTAAAAGAATTTGGGATAAAATACAAGCTTTAAATAGTTATCCTTCTTGTGAATGCAGTCATATTAAGTATTGTACTTATGCTTTGCTTGAAAGAATTGCTATTTTTGAGGGCTCAAGTTCAATTATGAATGCAACTACAGTTGTTCAATTTGCAAGTACACTTGATTCTTCTCCAACTTTCATTCTTGTGAATAATAGTATGTGTTCCTAGATTGTTGATAATGGTACTATTAACCACATTACTCCATATTTTGATATTCTTTTTGACACCTAACAGCTTTCCAAGCCCATTGTTGTTCATTTACCATATGGAAATTCTAAATTTATACACCTTATTGGTTCTATTCACATTGCGCACAATCTTGTGCTTCATAGAATGTTGTACATATTAGACTTTACACACAATCTCTTTTCTATTTACAAAGCCATTATTGATAACCCACTCATAGTTGCAATTAACACAATTTCCTTACACTTTTAGGACCAAAAAACTAAGGAGAATGTTGCTACAACACAAGCTCATAAGGGGTTGTTTGTTTTGTAGACATAAGTCCAATGTGCTATGGAACATCCTGTTCCTTCTTCATTTTCTTTGAATTTGTAATGTAATTAACCAAATGATTTATACTTATTACAGGCCCATATGGGACATTATTCTATCAGTAATTTTCTGCATTGGTGATTGTAATTTAGCAAATGTCTCTCATTTCTATTGTGAAACTTTTCATTAATCTAAGTTCTACAAACTATCTTTCAATTGTTTATGTAGTCGTTCTATTACTCTTTTTCATTTAATTCATATTGATGTTTGGGGGCCTTATAGGACTCCTACCTTTACTAGCACTTCATACTTTCTTACTATCCTAGATGATTTTTCTAAAAGTACATGGACATATTTGATACATAACAATCTTAAGTTCCCTATGTCCTTTCTAAATTCCTTTCTTATGTGTCTAATCATTTTTTAGTAGTTCCCAAATTCATTCAATTAGATAATGGTACATAGTTCTTGTCTCACCAATGTCAAACCTTGTTTGATAGTTTAGGAATTGTACATCAGCGAACTGCTATATACACTCCACAACAAAATAGACATGTTGAATGAAACATAGACATATTTTAGATGCAACATGGGCATTATTGATTTATGTTAATTTACCAAATCCTTTTAGGGAGAATGTATACTGATAGCCATATCTCATCAATAGAATGCCTATGCAACTTCTTGGTTAGAAGTTGCCACATGAACTTTTATCTGTCACTAAACCTAATTATGCTCACCTTCAGATTATGAGGTATTTGTGTTTTGTTGCTAATTATCCTTCTTCTAAGTATAAGTTTGATTCTCGTGGAGTGAAATATGTTTTTCTTAGTTACACAAGTAGACAAAAGGCAAGCAAAGTTTTTGATGTTGCTGCTTAAAAACTTATGGCCAGTAGAGATGTGATTTTTCAAGAAGATACGTTTCCTCTTCCTCACAACCTAATGCATAATCTCCTTTACTATTGCCTCATGTTTGTCTTGATTCTCCAAATGCTCATTCCTCCATATACATATCTGATTCTTCTTATGTTTTGATGGACTATCAACCCTCGGACCCCTTACTCGTACCCATCTCTAAGGCCTTCAGTCTCTTGCCAAAAAAATTCTCTCCCGTCAACCTACCAAGAATGAAACATAGTATACAAAAGAATAGTAGATGAACTTCTTGAGTGCCCAACTCTAAAACAACTTACTCTATTCTGATCCTTGTGTCGTCACCGACTACTCATATGTCAAGGTCGGCAAATCGACTAGCAAGGCTGAAGTTGAGTCATCCATGCGCCCAACTCTTCCTTCCAACGTACTAAACTGCCAACTACCAAGGCTAACTTAACAAGTGCCAAGGCTTAATGCCTACATACCAAGTATTACTTGGCCTATCTAGCTACAAAATGCTCTAGTCGTCTCGGCAACTCCGAGTACCCTTTGTCAACAACATCCCCAATGTTAGTATAACTCAACTCCAACGTCCCTAAACTTCAAAACATATACCTAACTGCAATGTGCCACTTGTCATTCATTTTTTCTGACATTGTACTGTATTCCTTTATTCTATTTATCCATTTTTATCCTTTTGGAAATGCATCATGATAGTATTTTTATATTACCTTTTATTGTAATTACTTAGGTTTCTTTATTGCTCTAGAGACTTACTATAAATAGTTCATTTTTACTGTAGCTGAAATATCTTATATTCCTTTTAAATATTGAATATACTTGTTCTTGTGAGATATTCCTCTTCGAGTACATTTTCTTATACTTTTATTTAATCTTATCAAATATCTCGAGATTAGTAGCGGGTGGACCTTGACATCAGCTTGTGCGTCATATCGAGCAAAGTGTTGAGTCGTATTATGTTCGTTGGTGAGTTACATCCTCTAAGCAACTTCATATAAGCTACTGTACTTCTTAGCTTCTTCACTTCATTTTTCTTCATTATTATGAAGGACCCATTTGGTTCCCTTTCTCTACGGTAAGTCCTAATGATTACTAAGCTCCTAAGCACATCATATATTTTCTTAGTATCAAAGCTTGAGGTTACGACCAAGAGTTAACTCGAAGTAGTTGATCTTGTTATAGTGTGTGTTAGTGTGTTCTGTTTTACCTTATTTGCTTACGGAAAAACAGAGCAAGTTCCGAATCACTATAAGAAGTTATATTGTTAAGTTGTGTAAGGATTTTATGCTAAAGTAGCTGATTTTCTACAATCTTATATTGAAAATGTTGAATCCTAGTGTCTAAGGAGAGATTCATGATTTCATGAGTGATGCTCATGGTCATAGTCATGTTACCTAACAAACCCCACAAACTATTGATGAGAAGATACAAGACCTTACTACGATTGTGGCTAATCTAATTGCTTTAGTACAAAGGTTCATAAAGACTAGGCCTCAAGAAAGAGTTGTTGAATAAGGTCGAGAAGTGAGAGAAAGGCTGAGAAGGTAGTTACATGAGCAACAAGCGCTAGAACCAATTATATGAACCAATCACTACCATAACATGCTGACAAAGTTACAAGAAGGAGACTCGAGTTGGACAAAGTTGAGGAGTATGAAGAGGAGGAGGAGTAGTATGATGGAGTTGAGGAGTATGAACTTAGGGCTCCTAAGGGAGCTGAACATCTCAAGGTACAGATTCCGAGTTTTGATGGTTTTGGTAGTATTGATGACTACCTTAACTAGGAAGAGAAGATTGAGAAGATATTTAACTTTTATGATTACGAAGATGTTGTTCATATTCGAGTGGCCGTATTAGAATTTTCTAGGTATGCAGCAATGTGATGGAAAAAGTTACAGAGCGCATGTTAAAGAGCCCGACATGAAGTCTGAACGTCAAATGAGATGAAGAGAGTTCTAAAGGGAAAATTTGTTCCAAATTACTATGAACAAGATGCTTTCTGACAACTCTAAGACTTAAGGTAAGGTAATAGATCAATGGAAAAGTATGTCAAAGAATTTCCGATTGCTAATGATCCGATGTGATGTCGATGAACCTAAGACTCAAACTATTGCATGATTCATTTCTAGGCTTAGAATTGAAGTTGGCAATATAATGGAGTTACAGAGGCTTAAGACTCTAAATGAGGCCATTTAAGTAGCATAGAAGGTCGAAAGGTAGAGGTGAAGCCAGATTAACTGAATGTCGAGCGCTTAACCAGGATTGTCAACTCGAAGTAGTACGTTGTACCAACTTGGAAACAACCAAGCATTAAATAGTTCCATGGTAAACTATTGAGGTAAGGTACCGAGCTAACTAGATGATGGCCTAGGCAAAGGTAAGGTCGAGGAACCTGAGGTTCGAAGGGACCAAGGTTAAAGTTCAGGGAGAAAGACCCAAGAGATCAAATGTTTCAAATGTCTCAATTATAGAAACACTACTAGTCAATGTCTAAATTGATATGTCATGACTATCATAGGAGATAAGCCCGAGTTCGAAGTGGAGAGTGCTAGTGAAGGAGAGGATGAAGAAAGAGTTAATCAGGTGCTAAAAAGATTTTTTAAAGATCCTAATGCTATGGCCCCAACTGAACCAAGGGCTAAGTATTGTTTCATGATTTGAAGATCTCTTAGTACCTTTATTTTCGAAAAAGATGAGCCGAGGGAGAACCTCTTCCATATGAGTTGTAGAGTGATTGGTAAGCTCTATGCATTAACTATATATGGAGGAAGTTGTACCAATGTCATAGCGCAAGGAGTAGTTAAGGGCCTAAAGTTGCCAACCTACCCATACCCTAAGCCGTACAAGATTCATTGGTTGAATGAGAAGGGAGGTCTATTCTTTGCTGAATAAGTTAGAGTGCCCATTACTATTGGTGACAAATACAAGGATGAGATGTTGTGCGACATCCTACCCATGTGCGCTTCATACATATTGCTTGGCCAACCCTAGCTGTTTTATTTAAGAGTGTTACATGATGGATATAAGAATACTTATATGTTCCAAAAGGACGAGAAAAAGGTTATATTGACCCTAATGAACCCCAAGGAAGTATAGGAGTTACAAGAGAAGATTACTCGATCACTGCAACGGAAGTCCTTAGTGATTTCCCAAGCTTAATTTTTTAGAGGTGCCAAGATGGAAGGATGTATGCTCTTGTTAGTCAGGAAGCTCCTAGAGTTACGAGAAGCTAGAACTCTTCCTACCGAGGTGTAGATATTACTTTAAGAGTATGCCAACCTATTTCCTACTGAGATGTCGAGAGGTTTACCACCCATCAAAGGTATAGAACATTGTATTGACCTTGAACCTAAAGCTACTTTACCTAACTAACCTACCTATAAGCTTAACCTTGAGCAAGCTACCGAGCTGAAGAAACAGGTTGATGAGTTGATTGATCACAGAATATGTTCGAGAGTGTGTCGTACTAGTTGTTCTAGTGCCAAAATAGGATAGCTCATGGAGAATGTGCATTAATAGCCAAGCAATCAACAAAATCACTATTAAATACTGATATCCGATTCCCTTATTAGTTGATATGCTTGATAAGTTACATGGTACCAAAGTCTTTTTGAAGATTAATCTTAATAGTGGCAATCATCAGATACAGTTGAAACCTAAAGATGAATGGAAGACTACTTCAAAACAAGGGATGGTCTATTCAAGTAGATAGTGATGCCATTTCGTTTGAAAAATGCACCGAGCACTTTTATGTGACTCATGTATTATGTCCTGAGACCATTGATTGGCAAATTCGTTGTGGTTTACTTCGATGATATTTTGGTATATAGTACAAACCTCATGTCCTATTTGATATCCTTCATACCGAGACACTATTTGGTAATCTAAAGAAGTGTATGTTTTACTAGAGCAAGGTAGTATTCCTCGGATATATTGTTTTTAGTAGAGGTGTTAAGGTTGATGAAGAGAAAGTCCAAGTAGTTCTCGAATGGCCGATGCCTACTAATGCTATCAAAGAAAAGAGTTTCCATGGTCTAGCTTCAATCTATTGAAAATTCATTCGGAACTTTAGTTCCATAACTACCCTACTAACCAAGCTGACTAGGAAGAACTTTGAATTCAAGTGGTCTAAGAAGGCTCAAAAGAGTTTTGATGAGATCAAGTCCAGATTAACTTCTGCCCTGGTACTCATCCTACTCGACTTCGAGAAAGTTTTTGAATTAGAATGCGATGCATCTAGAGTCGGCATTGGAGTTGTTCTTATGCAAGAGCACAGGCTAGTTACCTATTTTAGTAGGAAGCTCAAATGAGCCAACCTGAATTGCTTAGCATATGACAAGGAATTCTATGCCCTTGTTCGAGTACTTCAAAACTAGCAACATTACTTACAGCTTAGAGAGTTCATCATCTACACAAACCATGAATCTCTTAAGCATCTTATAGGATAATAGAAACTTTCACGATGGCATGCTAAGTGGATTGAGTTTTTAAAGACTTTTTGCTATGTCATACGATACAAGAAGGGAAGCACTAATACTATGGCCGATGCACTCTATTGTCAACATGTTCTCATTACAACATTGCAAGCTAAAATACTTGGATTTGCCACCTTACCCAATTAATATGAGCTTGATCTATATTTTGGGCCCTTAGTGGCTAAGCGTAATGTTGGAGGAGTTGTAGATAGGTTCTGTTTGAGCCAAGGGTTTCTAATGAAAGGTAAACAAGTTTGTGTACCGAGTGATTCTACTAGAGAATTACTTGTCTAAGAGGTCCATGTTAAGGGCTTAGTTAGCTACTTTTATAAGAAGAAATTGGCTAAGTTGCTGAAAGAACATTTTTATTGGCCTAGGATGATGAAGGATGTACGCCGAGTATTTGAACAATGTGAGGTATGCAAACACGTTAAGAGACAAAAGGAACCATATCCTAAATGACAATAGACCAATCTGAGAATGGATTTCATGCTTAGGTATGATTCTATCATGGTTGTGGTTAATTAGTTCAGTAAGATGAGTCACTTTGTCCCTTGCTACAAAACTAATGATGCTCTCTTTATTGTTAATCTCTTTTTGAAGGAGATCGTACGACTGAATGGAGTACCAAGAAGTATTGTGTCTGATTGTGACTCGAAGTTCACGAGCTTCTTCTAAAGAACTCTATGGAAGAAGCTTGACACTATGCTCATGTTCAGTACTTCTTGTCACCTGCAGACAGATGGCCAGATAGAAGTTGCAAATAGGACAGTCAATGTCATATCTTAGCTTGGTACGAGATACACCATCACACAAGAATACCTATTGAAAACTTAACTCAACTTACTTATTCATCAAAAGACAACATTGTTTACATGATAAAGGGGTTGCTATATCAGAGTTTAGTTAGATATTTTGTTTCAACATATGTGTACAACATAATATTTACATCAAAATATGAACCAGCTTTTTCCTTTTTTTTTTTTCTTCCTTTGTTATCTTCACAATAATAAGATTCCTAACTTAGTATAGGTTCCATACAAAAGTCGCTAACACCAACTCATATTCTCAATATATATATCCTCCCTTAGTATTGGGCCATTCACAATGCAGTTAACTTGAGGATAAAACATTTTATTTCCTCAGTTACTGAAGCTAAGTGAGAGTGGATAATAAACAACACAATATAGATAATATGATAGACAATATTACATATCACAACTTAAACATTTCAACCATAACCTATAGGTTCAACTTCTCATATACATTCACCCAATGAGGTATTTATTACTAACAATACAGTATGTTATTCTCATGCACGTGACATGCATCGGTACCAATACCCTATGCCTTCCAATTTTCGTCTGATTAGTCGACATAGTCGGACATCTAGATACAACATCTATAAACCTATGAGTAACAAGGAGCTTCATAGGAATAGGACCCCCACCAAATTAGACTACACACTATAGTAGTCCACTAATATCAAAAAGAGCAATAAGGAGCTACCTAGGAGTAGAACTCCTAACTTTGCTTTACAAAATTAGACTACACAACGTAGTTCACCAAATCAAATAGACAATACTGCCAAATTAGATCACACACTATAGTCTACTAAATTTAACTATCAAAATAGTCACAATGTTTAAGCAATGTAATCTATATGTTTCCAAAAATTGAGTTCATAAAGCTATACTTTTTCCATGATCACTTGGAAGCCTCATTCCAAATGTTCTAACCCGTAGGTCCTTTTTATACCATGATATGCAATAATAACTTAAGTATATCACTCAACACAACCAATCTTTCAATTTTATTCAACCTGGCTATCTTATTCCAGCTAGCGGGTATGTAGGCACCTTTGGAGCGACGATAAAATATGTAATTTTTCTAAATTAAAAAATCATTTTGATGTTGATAAAATAAAAAAAAAATTTTAATTGACTTCTTTTCTATGGTTAGACATCTTTTCTATAGTTTAGATATCTTTTTCATAGTTTATGTTTCTTTTTTATGATTCAGACATCTTTTCTATGATTTAGATATCTTTTCTATGATTAGGAAATTTTTTTTTTCTTTCTTTCTTTTTTAATGTTTTAAGCATATTTTCTATATAAAAGTTTCATCATGTAGAATATTGCATATTTCATAAAATCTTTAGGGTTTTTCTTGAAAATAAAAAAATTATCACTTAGTTATTTTTAAATAAAAATTTTAATTTGCCACTTTTCAAAAATTAGGGTTTTAGGTTTTTTTTTTTTTATATATAATGTTAGGAATAAAAATTAGGCTTCTAGGAATTTTTCTTAATAAAAATAAAATGGTTAATAAAAACGAAAATTCAACCAATCATTTTTTATAAAAAGAACCAACACATTAAAGTTTTCGGAAAGAACTATGATCGTCTGATCCCAGCTAGCAGGTACGTAGGCACCTTCGGGGCAATGATAAAATATATAGAAACTTAGGTTCTTTTTTTTCTTTTGATTTTTATTTATTTATTTTTAAATATTATAATTAGAAAAATAATCCTAATTTTGGCAAATAAATAGTGGTGTCCGTTATGGTTTAATAGGTTAGCCCCCGAATTCGGAACCCTCTGGTTCTTTATTGAAATTGAAATAAAAAACCGGTAGCTAAATCGTAATCAATCCACCCAATTGGTTATGGTTTCTTTTCTTTTCCTGACACCGGTCGAGTGGCGACTCCAAAAGGATAATTTTTAATAAAAAACCGGAATTTCTCAATTTCTTTAGTCGAGGATTAATATTAAATGGGTTAGGGTTTAGTATTAATCAAGAAATGAAAAATCAATTGAAAAAAATAGAAAATCGAAAAATCAGACTCGACAGGTTAGATCTACTTACTTGGGCTTAGTAATAGCACAAAATCCTAAACTCTACTACGTGGCCCGTCCTTACTTATCATACCTATGAAAATATAAATACAGCTTCCAAGTTAAGTAATGGTCGAATCTAAATTCTCATAAATGTCCCCACTATGCCTTTAAACTCCATTTGAGCGTATCTTACTTATTCCTTATCCAATTTCAATAAACTTTATATCGTCACAATTGTTATTTTAAGTATTATTAAGATATCTTAAGAATCAAAACTAATCAATATTGTCAACAACTCAAAAATACCCTTTCATATTACCGATTCGATTAAGCATTATCGTAACTTTATAATTATCTTGATTAAGCTTTAATACTAAACTAAAACCCTAAAAATCACACTTTCCAAACTTATCCAGTAACCCTTAATATACCCTAATGTGTTCATTTTACATGAATTTGATAAGTATTTTACTAATACTAATTACTGTATTACATATTAAGCTAATATATAGGTATTTATTAGGAAAATACATGATAAATAGTATATGAGCACAATCAATTCTACGAAAAATCCCATAGACTCATAAAAATATATAATTTAATTATTGACTATGAATTATACTAAATTGGTTATTGTTTATGTTTACAAAAATGGCATTTTAGCTCGAAATAATAGAAAATTAGGGAAAATAAACAAATTTATGCGTAGGATGAAAATTAAGTATTCCAAACATTATTATAAACTTCCAAAAGTCAAAACATGTATGGCTCATTCATTAATTTCATCAAAAACTAATTATTTCAACAATTTAGTAAAACTGACAATTTTATTCAAAATAATTATTAAAAATAGTAAACATGATTAATTTCAAAAATTATTGTTACCACAATTAAATATATATATTAGGTGTATTATAGACAAAAATTTAGCTTGAAACAACATCATCTAATATTTATAAAAATTAGTTTAATTTTGGTCTAAACATGATATTTTCTTAAGGACTCTATATTTACACTAATTATTTAATTAAAATAAAATTACTACATAATATACACCTAAAATAACCTTAGAAAACCAAATTTCACAATTGACTAATAACATTTGATATTTTTACAAAATTAAATAAGTTACGAGTGGAATTTTGATTCACTTAAACCGGCCACCTCCGGCTGATGCTCCTTGTCGGAACACCTCCTCCAGCTACCCTCTATTTAACCTCCAAGCCACTCCTAGTCAGGTTGTGGTTTAATTTAAAAACCGCCATAGACTTATTCCAACCATATTTCTTGTTCTATTTTTATTTTATTTTTCTATTTTTTTTTTCAATTTTCTAAAATTATGTTCTTGTTTTTTTAGATTGCTAAAATATTAATGAGGTTTGGAGTCCTATTTATAAGCTTTAGGATTTTTTTTTTTTTTTTTTGCATATAAAAAGTAAAATTACACATGTCAATTCTTGTTTTCATAAGCACCATATATCATCCTCTAATTAATCAGGTGTTGACTCGTCATTTCCAATTGATCCTAGGTTGCCACATTATTTGGTGACTCATTCATTCAATTTTTTTATTAATTTTCCATTATTTTACGTTATTTTACCTAATTTTGATAATTTATTATTATTATATATATAATACATATCACATGTAAATACATGTATATTACATATAATTCAACTTCATTTATTATTTTTGAAAGTTAATTAAATTATCTCTAATATCTCACTATATCTAAAAGCTCGAATTTCACGATTATCAGCTTTATAAATAAATTTATGTTTTTCTTAAATTAATATTGTTATATAGCTTATTTTGAGAAATTGACTTTACTTGAATTATTTCATTTAACTTTTCTAATCTTACTATAAAGTTTGAAATAAAACAAATAACTTAATCCGATGCCCTAAATTTAGAGGCTCGAATTCTAGGGTTATCAAACTAGTTAAAAAAAACCGAGATATTACAATTGAAAACCTCCTTCAAGCTACTATTTGGAAGAATCTATGTGATTAGGATCTATATCTGCTCATCATTGAGTTCGCTTACAACTGCTCAACTCACAGCTGGATAAGAATGTCACCATTTGAGGTTAGACTTAACCCGAACTTACCCTTGGATATAGTTATCAACCAACCTCTTAAGATGAAAGTCAATTCGACCTGCAGCGCATTGAGGAGTTCTAAAAGTTACATCAAAAGATTACTAAGCTACTAGCCAAGACTGTTGCTCAATAGAAGGAACAAGGAAGCTAAGGGAGGAAGTAAGTCATTTATAACCTAGGAGACTTTGTTTGGGTCCACCTTAGTAAGAAGCGTTTCCTAAGGAAGAGAACGAATAAGTTATCCTCTAGGTCAAATGGACCTTTTAAGATCCTTCAGTGTGTCAATGACAATGCCTATGAGCTTGAGCTACCTGAAGGATACGGAGTATCTCTTACTTTCAACGTTGCCAACATAATGCCCTATGTGTCAGAAGAGCAAGAAGACCAAGATTTGAGGGCACATCTTAACCAACCTCGAAGAACTAATGGACTATCAACCTACGAACCACTCACTTTCTATCATCTCCGAAGCCTCTAGTCTCTCACTAGAAAAATTATCTCTGGTCAGCTTGTTAAGGACAAAACACAATATACAAAAGAACAATGGACAAATTCCTTGAGAACCTAGCACGGATACACCCTACTTTATTTTGATCCTTATGCCGCCACCGACCACTCATGTGCTAAGGTTAACCTACCGAGTGTCGAGGTCGAGGTTGACTCACCTACACGCCTAACATGTCCTTCCAATGTACTGAATTGCCGACTATAGAGGCCAACTTAACAAGTACTAAGGCTAAGTGCCTGCATGCTAAGTACCACTTACTTAACCTATCAGGCTACAAAATTCTCTAGTCATCTTGATTACTCCGAGTACCCTTTGTCAGTAGTATCCCCAACATTAGTGCAACTCAACTCCGGCATCCCCAAACTCCAAAACATATGCCCAACCCCAACATGCCACTTATCATTCTTTTTTTCTAACATTTTACTATATTCCTTTATTCTATTTATCCCTTTTTACCTTTTTGGAAATGTACTATGATAGTATTTTTATATTACCCTTTATTGTAATTATTTAGGTTTCCTTATTACTCTAGGAATTTACTATAAATAGTTTAGTTTCACTATAACCAAAATATCTTATATTTCTCTCAAATATTAAATATACTTTACTTATACTCTTATCGAATCTTACCGAGTAACTCGAGATTAGTGACCAGTAAACCTCGACATTAAGTTATGCATCATATCAAGTGAAGTGTTGAGTCATGTTGTATTCGTTAGTAAGTTACATCCTTCGAGCAGCTTCATGTAAGTTACTGTGCTTCTTAGCTTCTTCACTTCATTTTTCTTTGTTATTACAAAGGACCCATTCGATTTCCTTTTCCTATGGTAAATCCTAGTGATTATTGAGCTCTTAGGCATATTATGTTTCCCTTAATGTCTCCTCTGGTTATGTATCTGATACTAGTTCTAATGGTCATATAGTAACCAATTCTTTTAATCAATCCCTTTCAACAGAGCTTCAATGCTCCACACAACCTTATGAACCATCTTATGGTTAAATGACTATGTACACCACATTTCTGATCTAGTTTCTCTTGGTTCTCTTATCCTTGATATATGATCATGTCCTTATCCATTTTTCACTACTCACACTTTCGCCCAATATCCCCTTGATTTTGTTGAGTTAGTAGCATTAATGTTAATAGTCAAGGAACTTACCTCTTACTCATAAGTTGTTAAAAGTGAAGAGTAGGTACTTGTTATGAACAAAGAGTTAGAGACCTTGGAATTAAATGATATGTAGGATCTTACTACTTTACCCCATAATAAATGGCCCATAGTTTCAAAGTAGGTTTATAAAATTAAATATAAACCTAATGGTAGTGTTGAAAGGTCTAAAACCCAACTAGTTGCTAAAGGATATAACCAAAGTGAAGAGATTGATTACCATGATACTTTTTCTCCAATCGCCAAGCTAAGAACCATTTAGATATTACTTACTATTACTTTAACTCAAGGTTAGCCTCTTTTCCAACTTGCCATTCATAATGCTTTCTTACATGGTTTTCTTAATAAAAAGATTTACATGCCTCCTCTTAAAGGTTATACCAAGGCACAATCGGGTAAGTATGCGAGTTTAAGAGGTCTTTAAATCGTCTCGGACAAGTCACTTAATAATGAAATGTTGAGATTTCACAATTTCTCCTTTCCTAAGTGTTTTCTCATACTAAAACTGACTACTCTCTCTTTGTTTAACACAATGGTGATGAGTTTACTATTTTATCACTCTATGTTGATGACCTTTTACTTATTGGAACAATTGTAGCTACTACTTCTCAATAAAAGGTAGACTTGCATCATGCTTTCACAATCAAAGATTTAGGAGAAGCTCAATTTTCTTAAGTCTTGAGCTTTGCCATATTTATCAAGGTATTTTGATCAACCAACACAAATTCATCTTAGATATTCTTTCAAATGCTAGTATGACAGGTTGTAAACCGATTAATACTCCATTGCCTTCTGGTTTATGTTTGGCTAAAGATACCGATGATTTACTTGATTGATCTCTTTTGGATTGGCATCTTGTTGGGCATCTTTTGTATCTCATTATCACTAGGCCTGATATAGCTTTTGTTGTTCATCATCTTAGCCAGTTTCTTACTCAACCTCGTGTTGCTCATTTTCATGTTGCTTAACATGTTTTGCGTTACTTGAAGAATACCTCCTCTTTCGAGTTGTTTTATCCTCTTTAAACAAGTTATAGCTAACTACTATTAGTGATGCAAATTAGGGGTCCTCTTTAGTAGATCATAAGTCACTTTATGGATATTGTGTGCTACTTAGCAACTCCTTGATTTCATGGAAATGTAAAAAGTAAGATATAGTAAGTACTTCCACTACTAAGGCTGAATATTGAAGCATGGTTGCTTCTTCAAAAGAACTTATTTGGCTTTCTTATATTTTGAGTGATTTGTAGATTCTTATTACTCCCCCTATTTCTCTTTTTTGTGATTATAAATTCACTATCCATATTGCTACTATTCCTCGTTTTCAAAGCCTATACTAAGCACATTGAAGTGGATATCCATTTTATTCGAGACCATATTGCTAAAGGATTCTTGCAAATATATTATGTACCTTCTCACTTACAATTGGCTGATCTTCTTATCAAATATGTTTTTTCTACCAAGCTGCTAGAGTTCATTCGCAAGTTGGGCCTTCGGTTGGCTCTACCTTGAGAGAGGGAAGTTGAGTCATCATCTATTTAGATATTTACTTTACACTTGTCTATATCTTAGTGGACCACTTGACTTTTTCTTTTGGTTAGTTGTAGTGTTAGTTAAGCTATTGTCTATACATAGTGTATACTCATATTATGTTGATTGAGTGATTCATTTTTACCCTATAATAGAATATTTCATAATTCTTCTTCTGGTTTCTTAATAATTGCAGACGCTTTGAATTCGTGATCAAACCGGCCGATCCTCACATTAGGATAGTAACTAGAACTAGACCATTTATCAAGAAGAATCACAATTTAAAGCGCGAAATAACTAAACAAAAATTGCATGTTTCGAGCAAACACGAAATCCTACAAATTGACACTTAGTCTAAATTTCACCAAGTTACATTTAGAGGGGGTGTCTCTTATAGAGACTCTCCAACTCTCAATATATACTTTGTTTGTATCTCACTATATGAGGGTGAAACGAAGTCCTTGCAAAGGATACGAAAAACAAACCTCAATCGTTCATAGGGAGGAGAAATAAGGGATTACACTTTGTTTGAATTTAACCTATGAGATTCAAACAAAATACTTAGCTGCATTTCTTGCTTCCCTATATATTCAAATCTCACATTGGAGATTCGAACTTCTTACTATTTGACTACATAGTTTTGGTGCTACTATTAAGTAGATATTAGACTGCCCAACAGTTCTCAGATTACCTTAAAACTTAGTTTGATGTTCAAATTTATTCAACATTTTACGTGGTCCTTAACCATTGCTATGGACAGTCAACCGTTATCATTACCTTTCATCGTTACTTACAATCAAGTTACTTCCATATACAGTCTCTGGAGATAATCTTTATAAGTTTTAATAACTGCAAAATTTTTAGAGTGACAAAAAAAAAAATTCCGTGAAACAAATACAACTTTAGTAACAGGGTGATTATAATCCCGTACAACATTGGAATCAACTTCGCATAGAGATATACCAGCCAAATTTCCGACCATTTGTGCCATGCATCTTGTTTTCTACATGTTCTGGACAAGGTTACACATAATAACCTTAACTTATAAAATAATCGGATTATTAATTGTGTCTAAGACGTGATTCATTTAGCAAGCATATTTTGGAGGTTGAATCTCTTCTGCTTATGAAATTTTAACTTGAAATCCATTTGCATGGTTAGGGAGTCCACAGGGTCAAAGCAACTTCCCAAGATAAATTCCACGATTTCGAGCCCTCTACGATATATTACCTCTGTAATTATAGTACAAGAAGTACAATTTTAGCCGATTATAGAAAACCAAACATACCTAATATGATTTATCGACTATAAACTAATTTCGAAACTCATTAAACAATCATTTGCCTTGGGGAGATCATCTAGAAATCGTTATTATTTCCATGGAAATTCCATTATCTAGCAAGGTTGATATTATGCAATTGCAATACGCGTAAAAAGAAAAAAAGAAAAAGAAAAAGAAAACCTTATCCTAAGTTCAAACTACTAACAAGTAATGTAAATCGAAAAGTAGCCATCAAGATCACAAAACCTAGTCATCAATAAAATTTTAAACAGATATAAGATTCGTTTGTAAAATGTAAACAAATTTATATATCAGATGTGAAGTTCCGCACAATTATTATAAAAAATTCTAAACAGCATTAACCCATTTATAAATCCGGATTCACAGATTGAAGACAAAACTATCAACTATATAATTAATAACTGGTAGATGAAAGAAGGTAAAAGAGTTAAAAGACTATTTTAGTCAAATCCAAAACTATCCATATGAATTTTATTTTTTTTAATGATAAAGAAGATGTTTGAATTCCTCTTCGTAAAATCTATCCTAGGTAAGGAAAACAACGGAAAATATAAAGAAAGAAGGGAACATAACTTTATCTATATGTCTTGTCGAAATAATCCCTATCAATAATTGATTGGTTAAAAGTTCCATACCATTCTCTTATCCTTGACATCATCATGATCAAGCCCACTAGATTTATCCCGTTCACGAGAAACACGGCCAAGTTGCATTTTTTTTTAATTGACGTGATGACGATGGAAAAGAGAAATGAAGAAAAGAAAAGCATGTTCAGCATGTTTGTTTGAAAAAATTAGCAGTCATGTTTTATATTTTATATTATAGTAAGGAGATATGGAGTGACTTGAATGCCACGGGACAAATAAGCTAATGTAATATGCTTGTCCGTTCCTCATAAGTGCTATGGCCAATCCCACGCAAGAATGACGATCTGCCTTGGTAAGTGTCGTAAATGAGTATGGGTTCTTAAGAATGAAAATGACATATAATTACAGAGCACATGAGCAATAAATGAGAATTCTTTTTAAAAGGGAAAAAAAAATGATAATGCGATTCTTCGAATATATGGAAATATTCAAGCAATAATTGACACATATTCTCATTTGACGATGTTAAAATAACTTACTGGTACCCTACTCATTATAACTGCATTTTGTTTTTTCCCCTACAAATTTGAGCATATAAGACATTAAAATCTTGTTGTGCTCTAGTGTTATAGATAATAGGATAAATTAAAGTGGTTGGGCTACATCTTGGGAGGAAAAGAGGGAAAACAAAACGGTAAATTGTAATTACACCTTTTTCGTTACTGAATATATGCACACTGAACCTGCAAAATGTAGATTTAGCTCATTTTTTAACTTTTAAAATAGGTTTCTGTCTTTGGGAAAAAAAAAAAAGGTTTCTGTCTGTTAAAAAAATAAAGAAAAATAAAGTAAGCTGTAATTTTGATTCCTTAAGTATTTCTTATGCACTCGCTTACTGGCAGAATTGAGGGAATTGCTCCCTCTGGCCTCATCCTCGTCAGCTCCGGAAATTTTTAAAATATAATTGAAAAAATTGGTAAAAAAAAAATATTCTATAGTTTCGCAGTTTGTGGTTATTTCAAACATGACCCACCCTCCTACCGCGAAAGTTTCATCAGAGTAATGAAAGAAATGAAAAGTACAAATAACATCTTTAAACTTTTACTTAATCATAGGTTGATCTTTAAATTTTTAAATGTTATAAATTATTTTTATAAATTTTAATAAATTGATAAATAACTTCAATTAGAAAAAGCTCTTTTGACTTTTTAAAGTTATTAAAATATATTTTAAAACCTCTTAAACTTTAATCATAATATGATATTTTACAACATTTAAAAATTTAGGAAATAAATCTGTATTTTTATAGGATATTTGTAATTTTCCCTTCAAAAACATTAAAATAGACAGAAAAAAAAAAAAAAAAAAGACCGAGTTATCTTTCATCTTTATCTTCTTCTTCTCGTTCCCACTCTTCTACCAAATACCACGAAATCCGCAATTCATCAAAACCCTGATACATACTATCAACCAAAAACTACAGGAGAAATTACTTTTAGGTACCAGAGTTTTCGATTTTAATAAGGAGTTACAAAGTTTTCAAAAGACAAATAACTATTAAAGTGAAGGCTATTAAAAACATATATTAACAAACTGTAAACGTATAGGTTTGTTGTGAGTACCATGTGTGTGCAGTATATGTCTATGCACTTTATATGAATAAAAAGGTCTCAGTGTTGTAATAGAACGATAATCAAACAATTAAAACGAAAGGCTTAGAGAGGGATTAAAGGGGTGGAATAAATATCCTCAGTAAGCTTAACTTCGAGTAATAGGTAATATGGTAGAGAATTAAGGTCCTAAAGAAACCCCATTAAACCACAACATACATATCATTTATAATGACTTATTAGTGATAATTGTTGTTAGATAGCATGAGCTATCGGTGAACAAGATTAATTAGTTTCTAGTAACTCCAATGGGCCAAAGAGAGAATGCCAAAGCTCAACTATAGATTATAAGATGCAGTGACATCAAACTTGTTGAGAAAGATTTAAAAATGTAAAAAACAATTTTAAAGAATCCTATTTTGAGCCTATGAATGCAAAACTCTTTAAATCTTTTCAAATTATGTCTAATTATTTGGACCCTAAAACCAAACCAAACCAAATAATTAGGTAAACATACTTTTACTAAACAATCATTGATTGTTTAGAATATTTTACTGCAACTACAGATCACGCAAGGAAACATTCCAAAAATTGTATGTATACAGCACAAGTTTCGATGTGAATGAACCTCGGTTCTGAAGAACAGGGTATACTGAACTCGACGAACTGAAAGAGGATACCAGACATAAATACATCATTGATTACTCCTTTTATGTGAACGAGCATATATGATCTCCATATCTAAGAACTTCATGCATTTCATGCTTTAGGCCGTCATGCTTTGCAAATAATCAAGGCTTCCCTTTAGATAAGGGACACTAATCTGTATAAAAGAGAAGGGCTTTTGCCAGCAATGAGATAAATCACACAGCTTTCATTATATAAATCAAGATACTTAAACTGAAGCTTGAAACTTAACTGAATAGTTAAAAGACGTCCTTGAGGCTACTTAAAGGACGAAGTCATTAAAGTAAGTTTAAAGGCTAAAAAAAGATGTCTGACCACAAGTTTGCATCACCTATGGATATCAGATCGGGGGAAGGGGGACTAAAAAGGGACAAAAAGAAAGAAAAAGAAAAAAAGCTTTGTCGTCATCTATTAATTAAGGAACTATATCTGTTATGTTGAACCATATTGGTTAATGGTGAAAGAAAACCCTGAAGTGAAGACCTCCAAGGTCGACTTCTCAAATATTGATCGACATGATAATTATGCGTGCTTAACAAAGCACCTCCGACGGAATAATTGATATATCTACACATGGTAATATAGAATTACATAATATTCATGCCATGAGTTTAAACTTGTTAGATAACGACTATTTTGTAGCTAATATTTGTTATTAGATGGTTAACTTAGTTTATATCTAAACATATAGTATCACCTCTAATAGAGGAGACTAAAGGGAGGGAGACGCACTTAATCATTTCACTGGAACAATATTAATTATGATTAGGTTATAAATCAGTAAAATTATTCAAGTACTAAATTATAAAGCAAACTAATAATGAGAAAAATTTTAGAAAATTTGGAATTAAGATAAAAAGATAAGATTAAGCATTAATTAAATGGATTGTAAGACGTAAAAGAATGGACCATACAAAATAACAGGGTCATGCTAACGTGGGCAAGGCATGTGATTCATTAAGGAGTACGTGCGTGGCAGGTCGTTTGCTTGTATCCATACTTTATGTTTTCCTAAATTTACTGATCTTTTAGCTCATACGTTTAGCCAAGGAAAGAGAGAGAAAAGAAAAAACAAAAAAAAAAAAAAAAAAGCTAACTCTTCAATAGAAACTTGATCCGAGCTTAGGCCCGTCTCGAGGTCAGATTGTGGACTTGTAACCAGCCTGTTTGGACAGGTCCATGAAGTATCACCGACAAAAATTTTTAAAAAGTTATTGATTATTGAAAAAAAAAATCAAATCATAAAGAACAAAATTGAATTAAATTATAATGAAAATTTAAAACAAATTTATGTGAATTAGGAAAATTCTTTCTCAATCATAACTTTTATGACCAAATAATAATGTACTTGTAATGGAATTCCAATTCTAAGGAATTGAATAAACTCGTAATAACTAGTACAATGTTCAATTGGATAGAAAAGACATATAAATAATAAATTTGTAATACAATTGAAATTACTATATTACCCTCTTCTTCTACCTTTATCTCTCTCTCATCTTTTTTTGTCCATCTAAATCTTTCCTTCTTAATCAATTAAATTCACTGAACCTATTTAGACTAAACCATAAGAAATTCCAAAATTTATGGAAAAATCAATCTAACTTCTGATGAGGAAAATTTTGATCTCACTCTCTCTTCCTTCCTTAACAGAAAAAGCAAGGACACTCGAGAGGGTGTATGGTGTTTGTATGGCCTCCAACGGTTGGTCTCTTAGATTTGTAGTGTTTCACACTTCGTGTGGGAATCTAGTGTGTGAAAAGGCAACAATAGATCTAAGTTTAAATTTGGGTTTTCTTTGGGTGGTGGTTTCAAGGGCACTCAAGAGGGTAGTCGGTGTTTGTGTGACATTTAACAATAGGTCTCTCAAATATAAGGCATTGCAAGCTTAACATAGGAACTTAGTGTGTATAGAGGCAATGGAAGATCTAGGTTTAAGTTTAGGTTTGCTTTAAGAGTTGGTGATTGTTTCATGGGCACTTGAGAGGTTGGTTGGTGTTTGTGTGGCATCCAGTGGTGGGTCTCTCAAATCTATAGTGTTACATACTTGGTGTAGTAATCTAGTGTATGGAAAGGTAGCAATGTATCTATGTTTAACTATGGGATTGCTTTGGGGTAGTGGTGGTCATCTTACTACGTAGGTGGTTTGGTAGCCAATGGTAGTGCAGTAGTTGTGTTAGTGTTGTAGTGCTGCAGTTGGAATCAAGAATTGGATAGGAAGAAGAAAAAGGGGTACAGTTGGGTGGGTGATAGTTGTAGTTAAATAGAAAAGTGTAGGGGTAGTGAAGTCATTAGTTCACTGAATCTCAATTCTTAAGTTTGATGTAAGAATCCTTGTTATTTGATTTTAAATAATAGGAATTCTCACCAAATTGTAATTTTGAGATTAAAAACAAAGTGAATGGCTTTCCATTCTCCCAAGTGAATGAGCAATTAATGTGTTGCTATTAACAACATATGAATAAATATAACTTTATCATTAGTCCTATTTGTTATTTATAAACTTTCATCAAAAGGAAATTCTCATTCCTTTACAATATAGGACTGACAACTAATATCATTAAGTTTTCTTATCTCACATTGCTAATATCACATTATAGGTGGGTAGTAGTTTTGTATAAATAAGATTACAAATTATTTTCAATCCTATCAATAATTAGTTAGGACTCTTTAGTTCTTAGGCATGAAAATTAGGACAAAACTACCTAGTTTTTGTTTTTCCCGATGTGGGTGTTGATAGAAGATTTTAGCTAAGAGCGTAACAAACTTAGACATATCTCTTTGAAGGATAGATTGAGTTGTTTCAACGTATTCCAACCTATTTTGATTAGCCATATTTGAATTCTTATACAAGGCCTAAAGGAAAAATACCTTAGTAGTCCAAAGCCAGCTAGAGCTCGGATTAGACAAAAAGAGCTTGGAATAAGTTGGAACAAAGCCTATAGCTCTTCTTCAATCTCATCAAGCACAAAAAAAAAAAAAAAATAGAGTGAATGCATGTTACTCAACTCATCCCATGATTATCTCCTTAGTTTCAATCTACGTTTGGAGGAAAATTTTAATCCAATTCATTTGATTTTATTGAAGCAATTTCATCAGTCGGTAAGTCCCAAGCCAAATGACCTTAAGCTACTAAACATTAAAACTTCCCTTTGAACCACGCGCTACTCCATTTATTCGATTAAGCCCATTTATTTTATTTTAGTTTAGTCTTCATGCGGACTTTTCTCTTAACCAATGTAACAAGCTTTTGGCCAATAATCTTGAACTCCTTACTCAAATTAAAGGGCATTATTCTCAACAAAGGAGGCATCCCATAGGGTTAATTACTTAAGTTAATGACGCCCATAACTAAACTTTTGTTCATTTCAGCACATTCCAATTTATTAATTTTATTTTTCCTCCAACTTTTTTATTTTCTAGGAAATTCTCAAGAGACAAATCTCATTTGTTTATTTACTCTAAATGATATCGAAGGGGTATGCATACACTAAAGCAAGCTTAAAAATATAAATAACTAACCCTTAATTGGTCAATATCTAAACTAATCTCAAGACTTATTCTAAGCTTAAATAGTAAAGAACTTTACTTCACAAAGATTTCATTGTTCAGCTCTAGCAAAGTGTAATAAGGTCATAATGATCAAATAAAATTCACATTAAAATAAAAAAGAAACTATCTTAAAAAGTTACTTCTTTAATTAGATGAAAAATTAATTGTGAATAGACGAGTAGTATCAAACACAATTGATTTCATATCTTCAAAAATTTTGCAGAAATCTTAATTATAGGGAATATAATGAAATAGGCTCAAATGCTTTTATAGAAATTTTATGAGTGTCATATTATTTTACTCCTCCCCCATACTCATCTTGTACATTGTCTTTAATGTACAAATAATCACTAAAAGCACAAACATTAGGAAAAAAAAAAAGATAAACAAATAAAGGGAGCTAAAATTTCCTAAGTTTAAGCTTTGACATTGAATTTGAAATTGCCTTGCTAGATTTTGTCTTCTAAATTGAGCTTAGAAACCTTAACCTTTTTGCTAATAGGGCCTTTTAAATCTAGACCCCTTTTGGATCTAGATCCCTCAAGCTTATGCTAACCTAATTGAGCTTATGGCCTAGGTTGTATTTCTTTAGACTTAGCCTCTCCATCTTCACTATCAGGCTCAATCCAAGCCTATAACTTGAATGATCAAGTTAATAACTACCTCCTATATTTGTAAATCACGTTGGACATTGTAGCTCCACTACCTACTTCTTATAGGCGTGGCTTTTGCCTACTAACTCCTCTCTAACTGCCAACTCCATTCCTCTATAAATACAATGCTATCACCTAACGGTAAATCACTTGATATTTTGCACAATAAAGCCTACTCTTTACATTTGAATACTATCATTCTCTTCATATACCGATATAACTTAAGCATCGAAGTAACAACGCTGGACAATACCCCAGCACACTTCATTGTTCTTTGTCTTGCAAGCTCATACAGTTATAAGAAGACCAATCTCAACTAAATCTCCACTAGTTAAAACCCAAAGACGACACTTGGCATCATTTGTGGGAATAAAAAATCCAATTTCCTACCTGAATACATATAAAACACTTTCCCAAACACTATCCTTGATCGCTAACATGTCTCGTACCGATAACCTTGAGAACAACTAGTTGGTGAATAACCAACCTACCAACAACCAGCTCTTAACTAAAGAGATGCTCGAACAACGCTTAGAGCACTTAGAGTGCCTACTTAAGGAATTTGTTGCTTAAAGTAGGTTGCTCCATACTTGCCTTAAAGAGCATACATACCCGTTCGCCTAAAGCTCCTAATGCTTGCACTTAGTATTACAACCAACGGTAGCAACAGGAAAGTAGTAGGGATTAACTACTTAATCCCCTAGTGCAGGAACAACAAGTGCGGTCTACAGCCACCTATAACTGCGCCCTTATTGGTAATGAGCAAGTGGCCGACTCCTATAGAGTTCTGATACATTCTATAGCATCAAGCTCATTTAGTAGATAATGCTAACCTCAACAAGCTTCATGCGATAGTAAGACGGCTCTTTGAATAGTAGGGGAGCAAGGCATCTGACAACGCCAAGCTGGTCACCAGTAATAAAAACCTTTTCACTAGGGGTGTTCAGGATGAAGTATTGCCCCCAAACAACAAGTTTCCTACCCTGGGCTAGTGCAACGACACTAATGATCCTAATGATCACATCTACCACTTTCATACCCTCTTGAACCTCTATAACCATGGGGATGCCATTATGTGTAAGGCTTTCCTAAGAACCTTAAGGAAAGTAGCTCAAATATGGTTTAACCACCTACCCAAAAACTTTATTGGCTCCTTTGATGAGCTGGTACAAACCCCATCTAAGGACACTTCATCCTTATACTTGATAAGACAAAGTGAAGGGGAGACTCTATGAGAATATATGGCCTAGTTTAACAATGCCATGGTCAAGATCCCTTAGTTGGATAAGGAAGTAACGATGCATACCATATAACTCGGCATAAGACCTGCAGGAGACTTCTTCCACTTGCTTGCGAAGAGCAAGCCGAAGATCTTGGCTAAATTCTGGAATAAGGCCCAGAAATATATAGACTAGGAGAATAACATTCTAACCAAGTGTGATGTTGACCAAAAGAGGTTGGGTGAAAAGAATGACAAGGAAAGATTATCTGTAAATGATCCCCTCGATGGTAAAGCACTAAACATAACTGAAGGGGAAGGCTTAGGCAAGCGCTAAGTCGAGCAAAACCCACTTCCCCCTCCCATCTACACATAGCATAACCCTTTGAATCAACCAATCACCTAAGTCTTTATGGAGGTGTAGAACAGAGGTTTGCTATAGAAACCCTCTAAGATGAAGGGGAATTCTAGTTGTTAAAACTTAAACAAGTATTGCCAATTTCATGATGACCACGTCCACACCACAAAGGAGTTCTTCCAGCTAAAGAATGCAATTGAATATGCTATTCAACGAAGCTTCTTTGACGAATATATGGCCTAGTAGAGGAACAATGACCGTTCCAATGATGATGAAGATAAGGCTCTATGGAGGCAATGAATCGAGGGAGCCTAAGTAGAGTAAAATCCCAATGGTGTAATTAACATAATAATTGGGGGGCTACACTTAAGGAGTCAACTAAGCACCAGCAACTCAGCTAACTCCTTGTTTAAGCTATTGGCTATTAGAGAAAAGAGGTAGAAGATTGATACTTCAATCTCTTTCTTAAATGAGGACCTGGAGGGGGTATATACCCCTCATCAAGATGCCCATGTTAATGGGGCAAGAATTGCGAATTTTGAGGTCTTTAAGATTATGGTAGACATTGACAGCTCCACCAATATCCTCTTCATGCATATGTATGAAAAGATGAGGAGCAAGTTGGCCATTAAAATGAAACCCTACCACCATAATCTCATTTGCTTCAATAGGGGAACTGTTCGAGACAAGGGAATTATCACTCTTGATATAGAGCTTAGCAATGACAACAACATTGTACCACAACTAGTGGAGTTTGTAGTAGTTAACTGCCCATTGATACGAGGCAAGCGCACCTATCAATTTTAATATAGTCGGATATGAGTCCGAGTCGATCCCTCAGAGATTTTGAGTACTAATATTAACTTTAGCTTTATTATCTAACCGGAAAATTATGATGAATTGAATGAATTAAAAAGACTGAAATTAATAAACTAAACTAATTATGAGACTTAACTAAGCAATTTAGAAAGCAATAAACTATTAATGACTTCAAGTATGCAATGATGTATTTAGGAATTATTTCCCCTAGTGTTTAACATGTAACCTTTTAAAATATATTCAATTTAGTTTCTATAATTCTTGATCGGAGGGATTCACAATTAAAGCTAATATCTTTCTCAAGCATATTAACCCTAATTCTAAATTATTTACCGGAATCTCTTCACTTAGTAATATAACTTAGAATTGCATTAATGTTTAATGAATTCCCACACAAACAATCAACTTTCCGAAAGAACCATGTATCTTATCTCTAAGTATACATGTAATTCTCTTCAATTATGCTAAGATCTAATTACACATGCAATTTCTCAATTAACATGCATAATATCATATATTGATACTCTAGAATTATCAATCAATAATTAACGACATAATTGAATCAAGAAAAGATAGAAACTTTCTTGAAATTATAATTCAATCCAAGGGTTACATGAAACCCTAGATTCCATAATCCTAAATACTTGAATTCTAAGCTATCATAATGAATTTAAAAACGAGATTCATCAAAAACATGAAATAAAGCATGAAAACCCCTCTTGATTTGATGAACAATCTTTAATCTTGAAATCGATGTCGTTATCGCTTCTTGATGTTCTCCTCAAGTCTCTTCTCTTCTCTTGTGTCTCCGTTTCTGTAATGTCTCTCCCTCTTTTAAACCCTAAGATATCCTTTTATATGTGTATTACACGAATTCTATTTTCGTCACCAGACACGGCCTGGAACACGGCCGTGTCCCCAGGCCGTGTAACTTTCTGCACTAAGGCAAAATTTCTGCACAACTTCAAAATTTCATAACTTCTTCGTTTGAACTCGGAATTGAGTGAAACTTGATTCGTTTTCTTTGTTTTCGAGCCTAGAATGCGTTTAAACCCTGAAATCAACATTTTACTCAATTAAGTATCAATTTCTTTAAAGAAAACCAAAGATGTACGGGAAATGCTATAAAATCACTATATAAAATATGTTTAAAATTAGAGTTATCACCCATCCCCCAACAATGCTCTTTTGGGACGACTAAGCTTAAATTCTTTTGGAGTCATTACTTCGTCCCTCCATTTGAAGGCCAAGTTTCGGACTCCTAATGGGGTGGTAATTTGCAAGTGTAACTAGAAGGTCTCTCGAAAGCTCTATGTAAAGGCTGCTAGAGAAGATGGTGTTTTTGTTCTGAAGACCGACCCATAAGAGAAACGAAAGGTGAGTCAGGTGAAAAAATAGAAGAGGTATAAATCAATGCAACCACTAAGGTTAGGATTGAGACCCCTTCCGAAGTCAAGGAGCAGATGGTTGCCCTCCTACTGGCCAATCCAAATAGGTTCACCTATTTAGCATTAAACATGCTTGGGATCTCCCCCTACCTAGTAACCCACAACCTCAACATCGACTCTAGTATGTGGCCTATCAAACAAAAGAAGAGGAATTTTGCGTTAGAGAGGCAGGCTACAATAGAGAAAGAAGTACATAAGCTGCTTAAGGTTGGCTTCGTTAAAGAAGAGAAGTATCCGACTTAGCTAGCAAACGTAGTGCTGGTTAAGAAGAAGTTTAGGAAGTGGTACATGTGTATTAATTATACCGACCTCAATAAAGCTTACCTAAAAGACTGCTTCCCTTTCCTTAGGATTAACTGATTGGTTGACTTCACTTCGGGATACGCCCTACTCAACTTCATGGATGTTTTCTTAAGCTACAATTAGATCAATATGGACCCAAAGGACGAAGCCCATACCTCTTTTATCATTAACTTCGATACGTACTGCTACAAAATCATGCCCTTCAACCTCAAAATATGGAACCCACATACTAGCATATGGTGACAAAGTTATTCAAGCCCTAGCTCGGGTGGAATATAGAGGTGTACGTTAACGACATAATAGTCAAGAGCAAGTAGCTTAGTGATCATGTTAAAGACTTACAAGAAACCTTTGACCAGATGAGAAAACACAACATGAAGCTGAATCCCCCAGAAGTACGTGTTTAAGGTCAATTCTAGTAAATTCCTTGGCTTCCTAGTCACCTAGAGAGAAATCGAGGCCAACCTTGAAAAGATACAGGTTATCAGGGATATGAAGCCCCCTTCCTCTGTTTGAGACATATACAAGCTT
Source organism: Lumnitzera littorea (assembly GCA_024138015.1). Lineage (NCBI taxonomy): Eukaryota > Viridiplantae > Streptophyta > Magnoliopsida > Myrtales > Combretaceae > Lumnitzera > Lumnitzera littorea. The sequence continues at coordinate 24,132,325 of JAMXBB010000011.1, forward strand.
ACTAGCATGGTAGCTACGCTTAGCAAATTTATCTCCAAGAGTGCAAACAGATGTGTTGAATTCTTTAAAATCCCCAAGAATCCTAATTGTTTTAAATGGACTCCTCAATGTGCGGTAGCCTTCAAGTAGCTGTAGGACTTCTTCATATACCATCTAATCCTCTCTGAGCCTATTCCAGGGGAGGACTTGTATTTCTACCTGGCTATTAGTGATCGGACACTCTCCTCTATACTGGTCAAAGTATAAGAGAGAAAGCACATGCCCGTATACTATGTCAGCCACATACTCTGAGGGCTTAAGGTCAGGTACACCAAAGTAGAAAAATTTGCCTAAGTCATCGTCATCTCAACATGTCTACTTAAGCCTTACTCTCAGGCGCACCAGATTATCATACTTATAGACCCACCACTGTATACACTACTGTAGAAGTTGATCATGTCTTAATGGATGGTGAAGTATGTGACAGAGTTGAGGGCATATGGAATCTAGTATTAACTACGGACGGCCTACAAGGTACAAGTGTTAGCCGACTTCATAGTTGAATATAGAGGAGAGGAGGAAGCACCACTAGGGGGTGACAATTCGGTATGGACTCTCTACATTGATAGATTGTCTATCTCGAGGGGTGGAGGTATAGGTCTCGTTCTAACTAAACCATACAAGATCATAGTTTATTATGCCCTCAAGTTCGAGTTTAAAATTAGCAACAATGAATCTAAATATGAGGCGTTGATAGCTGATCTTAAGCTGGCCAAGGAGATTAATGTTAAGCATTTACAAGTTTTCTCTAACTCAATGCTTATCATCCAACAAGTTCAAGGTGAATATGATGCTAGGGACAACACCATGGCAAGATACTTAGAGAAAGTACGGAGTCTCTTAGTTGAGTTTTCTTTGTAGACCATCATAAAGATCTCCCGAATTAAAAACTCAACTGCAAACTAGCTATCCAAGCTCACCTACATGGGGATACAGAAGCTTAAGGTAAATGATAGGAAGATTTTTATAGAGTACTTACTAGAGAACAGCATAACCCCAAGCTCAACGGAGGTCTTAGAGCTTATGGCAACACCATTAGAGCTGAGTTGATGGACCCCATCTAAAGTTATTTGAAGCAAGGCACGCTCCCAGAAAACAAGAGAGAGGCAAAGGAGTTGAAGTACCATGTCACTAATTACACGTTGGTTGATAGTGTCCTGTACCATAAGGGAGTCAGCCTTCTCTTACTTGGACACCACCAAGCAGACAAGGGCTTACGCATCATAGAAAAGCTGTACGTTGGAGTACACAGCAACCATATCAAGTCCCAAGCCCTCTACATTTGAGCTCTGTAGCTCAAATACTATTAGTTGACCATGAGGCAGAATGCTAAGGCCATAGCCTATAAGTGCCCTCAGTACTAAAAGCACACACCAATCAGTCATGCCCCCAATATTGATCTACAACTCCTGACTAGTCCATAGCCGATTACCTAGTGGAGCATCAACATTCTCGGTGCCTTCCCTAAGGCCTCAAGAGGACAATAATACATCATCATGGCCATCAACTACTTTACCAAATGGGTTAAGGCCGAAATTGTGGCCAAGATCACTAAGAGGAGCATTGAGTCATTCGTTTGAAACAATATCCTCTCCAAATTTGGGGTCCCTATGCCCTCATCATAGATAATGGGCGTCAGTTCGTTAACCCTTAGTTCAAAGAATTTTATACTAAGCACCACATCACGCTACACTTCATGTCAATCACTCACCCTTAATCGAATAAACAAGTTGAAGTAACTAATCTAATCATCCTTGTGAGCTTGAAGAAGAGGGTAGATCGAGCTTAGAGTGCTTAGGCAAACAAGTTACCCAATATCTTGTAGGGATACTAGACTACCCATCGCACTTCTACAAGCAAAAGTTTCAAAGCTTCTTAACATTCGAACTCAAATTTTCAACGCTATCCTCAACGAGTCCTTACCTCAGGCCAACGTTGATACTATAGAAGAGATTAAAGACCTCACTATAGCTTGGTTAACTGCTTACTAGCACCAAGTAGCTAAATACTACGATTAGAAGGTTTGACATAAAGAATTCAAGGTCAGCAACTTGGTTTGCCCGAAGCAAAAGGCTACGGGGTTATAGGAAGGACAAGGTAAGCTGGCTCCCAATTAGGAAGACCCAATTAGAGTAAGAGAGAGCTGAGGAAATGGAGCATATAGATTGGATGGCGAGCTCATCCCACACACTTAGAACGTCGATAACATTTGGCCATATTTTAACTAATGTACAGTTTCCTTGTAAATCTTTTTATGAATATCAATGAAATTTTTATTCCTCATAAGTGTTATCTACTTTTTTCTCTCCCTTATTCTCATATTAAGTCTAAGCCCTCAAAAGGTAAACAGACCTATTACCTGGGCAGGTTAGAACGCCACGAACTTGACCCCCTCGAGTAACCTCAATAAGGGAAAACACTCCTTGCACAACTAAGGAACTCCCATTACTTAGGTAGGTTGGTACGCTACTAACTTGACCCCTTCGAGTAACCTCAGTCAAGGGAAACACGCCTTGTATAACTGAGGAATTCCCATTACCTAAGTAGGTTAGAACGCCACTAACTTGACCTCCTTGAGTAACCTTAGTAAGAGAAAACACTCCTTGCACAACTGAGGAATTCCCATTACCTAGGCAAGTCAAAACGCCACTAACTTGACCTTCTCAACAAACCTTAGTAAGGGGAAAGACCCCTTGTAAAACTAAAGAACTCTGCTATAGATATGGCAGAATTTATCCCCAAATTAGCTCTACAATTGAACAGCTAGGCATAAACTCGAAAACGACTAAGTGTCAGGCTATGTTACCAAATAATCATAACAAACCAAACAAAAAATTGAAAAGTATTAACAAGAGTTGAAGTATAAAAAGCAAAGCGAGTATACTAAATGCAGAAAATCAAATTCCATTAATAAAAAGGCAATTTACACAATTAGGGTTAGCATCCCGACCTACTATATAAAAAAAAAAGGGAGGACAACTATTTATTGTCTTTGATCAGCAAACTTCAAAAGCTTTAAAAAATCTGACACTTCAATCCATTCAAAAGGCTAATCTACTAATGGTCCCGACTCTTGAGATGATTGGCTTAAGGCTATAGAAGGAGGGCTGAGATCTATTGGCTTGGGTCAATAGAAGGATTACCCCGCCCTTGATCATCTTAGGAAGTACTCTCATGAGTAACCTCTTGCTGAACTGTTGGGGTAGAAGTGGATGGAGTAATGTCTTGACCATCCTTAACAGCAGAAGGGGCACCTTGGATCGCGTCAACTGCTTAAGTAGCTCCTCTTTCTCTTGTTTAGGCTACCCTCTTCTCCTAATGAGTTAGAGCATCTAGCCAACCTAGAGAGCTAAGGTCGAGCTCCAAATGATGGGAAAGCACTTTGTTTCGAATAATTAGTGATAGGAATTAGACTATGAAACCTTTAACCCAAAGCTAAGCCCGAGGCCTAAAAAGACTAATAAGGTGAATTCTCCTGTTCTAGCAAACTTCTACTAAGGCTGAGCTAATTTTCGCTGTTAACCAACCCCTTATGCTGAGCTGAGTTGTTAATGGTCAATTTTTACCCTAAAACATTATTCGGCTATTCAACTAACGAACTATTGAGTGTTTTGTAGGGGTGTAGGACCACCTATAGGACTTCTACAGGAGAAACACCCTTCAGGCTAGCATATGGGTCAGAAGCCATACTATCGATTGAATTGAATCTACCCAATCTTCGTATGCAAAACTTTGATATAGTAGTCAATCAAGTCAGTCTTATAGCCAATTTAGATATGATTGATAAGATAAGGGATGTTGCAAGTGCGAAAGTTACTACATATTAGCATAGAGCAGCCAGATATTACAATCAAAAGGTAAAACATAAGGTCTTTTTAGCCTAGTGATCTGGTTTGCAGAAAGTTAGAGGCAATTGGTGTACGGGATAAATAAGGGAAACTTAGCGCAATCTTGGAGGATCTTGTTAGGATCCGAAAAGTTATAAGTGAGGGAGCCCATCAGCTATAAAAGGTTAGTGGCACAATCATCCCTCGAAGATGGAATGTCGATAATTTAAAGCTTGATTTTGCTTAGTTACTTTGATGCTATGGTTTATTTCTACTAAATTTTGTAAGATGATGTCCTCCGTCTTTTTTCGACAATGAAATGTTCTTTTCAAGATTGTGTTTTTATTTTGTGTCATCTTCATTCCTAATCAATGCATGATTAATGGATTAATAAAGTTCTAGATATACAATGAACGAACTAGCATTTAATAAGTTTAAGCCTATGATGGTTAACAAACTTAATAATTATTGACAAGTAACATTAATTCTTATTAGAATTAGGCCGAGAAGCTAGAGAATGAACTCTACTATGCCCAATGACAAGTAATTTGATGGCTTAAAAAAGGAAATTAGTTAACTTCTTAAGTGACTAATGAACGTTATGTCTTCGAAAAGACATCCATTAAATTGCAAGTGAAATAAACATTCCAAAAACTAATAACTTATGCGTGAAATAATATGTGCCAAAAACTAGTAATTTGCATGTGAAATGAATTGTACTGGAAACATGAGGGCTTAAAAGCCAAATACTAAATGATCGGCATCCTGACCATATTTCGTTGATGCACCATGAAAAAAAATAAAAGCATAAATCAACAGAATTTCAAGAATTTGGAATGTTCTTTTTCTTTGATTGGACTGAAGCACTGTCCTGACTAGAAGAAGATGGGACCTTTTAAGAGCTTACTTCTTTTCCAGCATTGGGGGTTTTGGAGAAGGTAGATGTCTCTTTGCGAACATAAGGGATCTCTTTAGATGATCTTTCCTTGTTGTCAATAGAAGCCTCAACATTAGTTTCATCATTGTCACCTTACCCTTAAACCTAAATCTGATCTTCTTCATTGCCACTACTGGCATCATTGTCATCAACATTAGCAAAGTCTAGACATGAAAGGTCATAGTTAAGATGAACTTTCAAAATCTTCTTTCTTTCCTGTTGGACCCCTTGTAGAAGTTTCTTCTAAAGCAGTTTCTTATATTGCCAACTAGAAGTTACAATTTCTAGCATTTCCTCAACTAAAGGCTTCTTCTTTGCTTCCTCCTCTAATTTGGCAACACAAGACTAGTGCCTAGACCTTTTTATCTCTAACTCTTTTATTTGCATCCTAAGCCTCATTGAGCAAATTGTTCAACCTAACCCTTAGCATTCCTTTCGTTTCTTACGGAGCTTCTCCTTTAGGTCCTCAATCTCTTTATATTGCTCTTCGCCCTTGCCCTTAAGGCTTAAGACTTCATCGACTACTAAAGAGTGTGCCAACTTCTTGTTGATAGTTCTTCTTAAAGTTTCCTAGCCTCCATCTTAGCCTTATCCTTGTACTCTTAGCTGCAATAGTCTAAGCTTTCAAGGAGTTATATGCCTCCTTAACCTTCTGCAATAAGTTAACAAAGATAAACGAGTCATTTGCTTTTCAATAGAGTAACAACAAGAAGATTTTACCTTCTTCTTTTCCTTGTTGGCTTCATCCAAGGCCATCAAAACATGGTTATTAACCTACTTGTAGACGAGATTGTATCAGCAATAGAACATGAGCCATAAGTAAAAAGGTGATCGATAGTTACATCGTACAACTTTGCGGCAATGTGTCCTTTATTACAATCGCTGACTTAGTCAACATCTTTCTTCACAATCTCTATAACCCCAAGGAAAATGACTCCTTCCATCAGGGCTAAGGATTTTATCCTATCAACTGAGGCCAAGCCAATATCCAGGATGTTCTGCCTCCAACATAGGATGAAGTATTTGCCTACCTCACAATTAAAGATGAACTCGGCACTATTGATGCCGAGAGCCTTATTCCTTATAGTGTCCTTCATCCTCTCATTCAAGCCTTTAAATTTCTTAGTTAAAGGTTGGCTGGCAAGCTCCTTCCCATTCCTTTTCTTAGGACCTAGCTTATTATCCGTTTGGCTTAATGGGCCTTTAACCATCTCACAAGGAATAACCTCAATGCCACTATTGCTATCGATTTCTTGGCACAAATCACCCTATGTTTCCTTCTAAGGAATGTTTTCTATGGGAAGGATTGCTTCGATTATAGCCTCAGCTACTCTAGTCTGTTCAGTCCCTTGACTCTTCTAGGCAGGACGAGTAACCTTTTTTAGAGTAATGGCCTGTTTCATGGCTTTCTCTTACGTAACCTTTTTCGGTGCAATTGGTTGAGTGATAGGCGCTTTAGTGCTTATACATTTATCGAGCTTCAATTTCTTGCCCTTTGCTTAAGCTAATAGTATGGTAGGATTAACATCATCTACACCCATGTATGCTATAAACAATAACAATATTAAAAATGGAAAAGAGAGGAAAATTAACGACTTACGAGATCCATGCCTAGCGAAGCTCATAGGCAACTATTCTCCTTCCAAGTCACAAGAACGACTTTCCTCTTGCAGCTTTACTCGGTACAGCGACTATTCTAGCACCTACCTTCTTTCTTAAAGAAGATTGGATCCCCATGCTCGTATCGCTTTATTATCCTCTCGACATCCTAGAAGAACATTTTGTTTTTCTTTCTTTCTTGTATTTTTTTGGCAACTGTAGCATTAATTGGCATCGATTTGATATCTTTGGTGCAAATGGGTTTAATCCATTGGGTCTAAAAATCCAAATCTTCATCTAATACTGTCAATATTAGATTTTTCTCGGTTTTTTATATTTTCCTTAATTTAACCAATAATAAACCCTATCCAGTTAATATCAATCATCAACTAAGAACTAAGAAAAACAAAAGTTTTTAAATGTGTTTTAAAAAATCATAGAGTCGCCACCTGACTGAAATTGAGAAAAAGAGTGAGTTATGTTAAATTGATTGAGTGGATTGATTTAACCTAGACACTAGTTTACTTGAAAAATCAATTATGAGAAAAAAAGTTTTAAAAATCAAAGATTTTGGAACTGGGGGCTATTTTACTAAATCTTTACTGGTACTACTACTAACTTTCCGAATTTAGGTTTACTTTTCAAAATACTCTTTAAGGAATTTAACTAATTCATAAGTAGAAAGTAACATCTATTAAAAAATTATCTAAAGTGAGAAAAATAATTTTTTTTTATATTTTAAGTCGCCTTGTAATTGCTATAAGTGCTTACATACTCGTTATTTAGGATTGAACTTCTGCAGTTTGTTTGATGAAAAGTTTAAATCGGTGAGTTGATTTTAGTTTTTTGAAAAAAAATTAGATTTATGTTTTTAATTTGAATTGGTCTATTTAAGGAAAGTTTTTAAGAAAAAGTGTCATAAACTTGGTTTATTATATTTTTGAAAATTGTAAAGGTCTTAATTTTGAAAAAGATCCATTTTTATTTTTATTTTTATTAAGAAAAAGGTTTTCTAAGTGATAAAACATTTACTTCATTTTTTCTTTATTTCATTTTATTTTATTTTTTTCGTTTATTGTTTAAGTTTTGACTGGGAATATATATATATATATATATATATTTATATATATATAAACAAACTAAACTATTATATCCTTTTTTCTTTTCTTTTTCTTTTTTGGTTTTTCCTTTTTTTTTGTTATAATAAAATTGGATAAAATAAAAAACATAAATTACATGAAACAAAAAATGGAAATTAAAAAAAAAGAAGAAATTCGAACCAAGAGGTGGGGCACATGGGTTGGACTTCAACTGGATCGGACTTGGGTTATACTTAGGTGGGTCAGGCAGTGTATAAAGGGTGGATAACAATTCGTTAGAGGGGTATGATCTAGGTGACGAAACGAGCGGGAAAAAGGAAATTTATGTGTTTCTAATTAAGTATAGGAGGGTAGACAAAGCGCCAAGGCTAATAATGGTTGTTTGGGGAGTTCAAAGACGAGTGGGCAGCAGTGGTGATGGGCAAGGCTTGTATGGTGGCTGTTAGAAGTCAAAGGTTGGTTAGATAAGGGGTTTTAGGTAGTAATGAGTCATGTGGTGTGGTTGTTTTAGCTCGAAGTGGTGGTTAGAGTGGTAAGGGAGCAAAGCGTAGTAGTGGTTAGGGTTTGGGCTTCTTTACGTGGTAGCGAGGCTAAGGAGCACCGCAAGGAGTGAGAAGGGTTAGGTTCAAACACCAGCAACCTAAGGGGCTTAGCTATGGTGTTAGTTTAGATTGAAATGATTGAAGAGAGAGAGAGAGAGCTCTTGGTATAGCTTCGCTTTAAGCATAGTCATCTGTACATAAGAGCAAAGCAGGCGCTGGTTAACCTTACTAAATTTTTCCAAAAATTTGCTAGAGGAGGACTCTCCTTCCTTTAGGCCCTTTTATGCACTAAACACCGCCTCACGAAGTCCCTTTACCTCGTTGAGCGTTGTGTTATAGTTACTAAGCTGAAGTAGCACCTGGCCATGGTACTACAAAGAAACACACAAACTGTAACAAAAGCAATGTCAATAAGGAAACATATTAATTTAAAGAGAAAAAGACTTACTACCGAATGAGCGAACTCAAGTGACTCGCCATCTCCATGGGTCCCATTTCGGCCTTAAGAGCCTCCCCCTAGCCTTCTTGGTCTCAAATTTACTCCCCCAAAGCCGCAACTCCTCATTTTGGGACTCGTATAATATGTCCTTGAACAAGTTTGAAGTTATCCCCAAGTATTGGATCTTGTTCAAGACTTCATAAAAGACATCCCTGAGGTCATAGGCATACCTATAGAGATGAGCCGATGGTTAGTCTTACACATTCGATCGGTTGATGGGGCCCCTTCCCCTTCTTCATCTTCTTTGCCTTAGGGGCTTCATCCCTTGCAATTTCGAAGGCCTTCCTCTTTTACCTTAATGCCTCTGCCGAGGTACTAGCCTTGACAACTCCTTCCTTACCCCTGCTAAACAGGGGAAGCATCACTATGTCTGGCTCATCAACGCTAGTAGAGTCATCCACTACTGTTAGGGCATAAAGGTGGGGGTTGAATTGATTAAGGGAAAGATCAAGCTCATAGGCTCAATAGCTAGTAGCTCTATGAGGGGAGTAGCAAGAGGAATCCCTTAGGGTAGAGTAGTCGGCTCGATCCTACTCGTCTCCCTTACCCTTGACCTTACCCCCCTAGCTTTACCTTTGGGGCCGATAGTCTTGGTCGACGACTATACTTTGCCAGGACGCTACTTCAAGAGCTTAAATGTTGACAAACGAGGTATCTCCTCAACCAATTTCTTACCTATAAAGAAACAAACAAACATTGTCAGTATGAAGATAAATACAACATGGTCATTTACCAACTATGCCGTAACCAGCATGGGTAAGGAAGATCCTTCCCTTCTTTTCAAAAGGACGTCAAACGAAGCATAGTTTCACATTAGCACAATGGAAGAAGCTGTTCATGAAAAATTTATCTGTACCTTCCATCCACTTCTTCACCATAGCCTTTTTCATGCTAAGGAAAAGCTTGAAGATTGGATACTTGAAGTATCTCTCAACTGTTTCCCCAGCATTTATCTCTTGGCCATGCCTTAAGGCCATGAAGGCCAATATTTCTCTTATAGCCTCAATGTCATCAAGTCCAAGCTCCTTTCAACCCCTAATTCGAATCAGTGTAGTCCACTGCATCTAGAAGTTTGCTTCTTCAAGTAACTTTACCACTCGGAACTCGTCCTGCTAACCTTTTGTGGAATCTGCTAGACCTATAAACAGTTTCTACCCTAGACGGTTTTAGAGATATGTCCATCCATTCAAACTCTTTCATAAGTAGAAGTGGTTGAACAGTTCTGGAGTGGCCTATATCACCAGGTACTTGCATAACTCCTATAACGCCTTCAACATCCTCCATTCATTGGTAGGAACTTACACTAGATTACACTAATGGTTGTCAAAGAGTTCATTCTTGAACTCACTCAAGGGGGAGGCACTACCAATACTCCAAACACTTTTCAAACACCGTAAAGTGCCTCCATGATAGTAAAGGCACCCTCTCCTTCCTTGTCGATAACTACGCTACCCAACCCGAAGTTGGTCTAACCATAAAGTTCATTAGGACTCAATTAACAGCGAAAGGCTTACTCTTACTAATCTAACCACTCGAACCTCTATTTATTTCAAGCCTAGTAAACAAGTCCATAGCCTCAAGTAAGGGATTGTCCAAATAAACATCCCTAAGGATAGCGTTGATGAGCTTTGTTTTATCCAACTCCTTAACTATAATTCTTGAACTTTCATCCAATTGTGCCATTGATGAGACTTTGTTACCCCTCTTTGGGGAAGGTCACTCCTTGTGGCTTCAAAGTCGGTGGTCAGATTGTAATTAGATGCATTTGAAGGTATCTCACCTATGTTTGCTCCACTGTTAATCAACATCTTGACATTGAAACTGTAAAGAAGCGTAAAGAACTCCAAAGAAAGTTAAGATTTGTTGGTGAAAAGAAAGATAGAAAAGTTGCTTAGATTGCAATAAGAAAGCGAGAGAAGTTGCAAAAGAGTAATCTATCCAAGCAACTATGGTATTTATGGGCCCATCACTTTGGAAAGTGAATTGACAATTATAAGGATCTATATAAGCACAAATCTCCTAAAACATTGTGATGCAGACACGTAGAGACAGTTTTGATCGAACAGTTGCATTCAAAAGACAAAATGCATGTGATTGTATGAAAGTCTACAAAGATAGAACACCTATTACATCACATTAAGTACACCATGAAAGTGTGCGATAAAATAAGAATTTGAAAAGTTACTTTCATGAGAAGTTTTCCTAAGGTCTCTTTAACTTCTATGTCATTAAGAGAACTTTTTCAGACTTCAACAATAGATGCCTCAATACAGACAAATGGGAGCCACTCAGATAATGGTTAGCTTAGCTTGATCTTGATAGCTCAGACCATCTGATGCCTTTGCCTACTCAATACCTTCCCTCTATAACCTTTTGTATGAAGCGCCTCATTTACCAAATCTTCACCTTAGCTTAGAGCGCCTAGTTTAGCCCATTATTATTCACTGTGGAGCACCTCACTCTACACGACCTTATACATTATCAACTTGGATCTCCTCTTATGTCTCCCTTGCCCTGACCAAACGAAGGGCTAATGGCTTAATGCCCCCTAACAAATAAGGAGGTCGGACCTTCAATATCCTACCTTGGGGCTAGAGCACCCACCTTAGCCCAAGTGACAACCAGCTCAAGTTGACCACACCTATTTAACCCCTATGTCACTCTGCTCAAACATCTTCGCCTCAACTTTTCACCAACTTAAACTCCAATGACCACCACGTCGGCATTGCATCGTTATCACCATGACACTTGGCCAACGTAAGTACCTCAAGACTAGATTGACCACACATTTAAAGAACCCATTTTTCCCCTCTCCTTGCCTCTATAGTGGCAATGAGACTACTAGAGGGGTAGCAGCGAGGTACAAGTGTTGATAAGGCCTTTTGGATCTAAGACCCTCAAGCCTGTGCCGACTTGATTAGACTTATGGCCTAAGCTGTACTTCTCTAGACTTAATCTCCCTATCTTCATTGTTAGGCTCGATCCAAACCCATAACACAACTTGACTAGCTATAACGGTCACTTACTACCAAAAGACTACGAATAGGGCTGAATGACTAAGTCAATAACTACTTCTTACGTTTACGAACCATGTCGGATATTGTAGCTCCACTATCCATTGCTTACAGGTATGATTTTTGCCCACTAACTCCTGTCCAACTGCCAACTCCACTCTTCTATAAATACAAGGCTACCATTCAACGATAAATCACTTGATGGTTCGTACACTAGAGCTTACTCTTTACATTCGAGTATTATCATTCTCTTTACACACCAATTTAACTTAAGTATCGAAGTAGCCACGCCAAATAATACCCCGATGCCCCCTCATTGTTCTTTGTCTTGCAAGCTCATATAATTACATAAAGCCCAATCTCAACTAAATCTCTATTGATTAAAACTCAAAGATGACAAAAAAAATAATAATAAATATAACAAAGAGAAATAAAAGCAATAAAACCTAAAATTAAAATTGTTTCACCTACAATCATGAAAAGGAATTCAACTAGTACCATAAAATTGCAAGGCTAATCCCTTGCTAACTACAAAATTCATTGAATCAAAGAGAAACCAAGTTAGAAAATAAATCACCAAAGTACATCTTACTAGTCCTTCTCTATTTTTGGATCTCCTATTGAATGATGACTCCGCAATCAAGCTTCTTCTCTTTGTCCCTTATCTCTTGGCAAGTTTCCTAAAAAATAGGAAAACACAAATTCATATTCTTAATGACATCTCTACCACAACTTGTAATAATATACAAGAAACTCATCAAGTTTTTGTTATTCCCAAAGTGCATGTTGATAAAAGATTTTAGCCAATGGCTTAACAAGCCCAAACTTATCTCTTTAAGGGATGGACCAAGTTGTTTCAACTTAATCCAACCTATTTTGATTAAACAAATTTGAATTCATTTGCAAGGCCTAGAGGAAAACACCTTAGTAATCTAAAGCCAGCTAGAGCTCAAACTAGATAAAGAGAGCTTAGAACAAGTTAGAACAAAGCTTACAACTCTTCTTCAATCTCATCAAGTACAAAATATTCATAAATTAGTTTATAAAATAATTAAATGTTATATAGGCTTTAATTATATAGTTTGTAGAATAAGGTTTATAGTTATGGATCATATATTGTTGACTCACTATTGAGTAAGTTTCGACTTGTTGTTTCTATGGCTAAAATGTTATAGACCCTTGTCTTTACCCATTGTATGTATAGTGCATACTGGGTTACTAGATAATATTCGTTGACACAATGGAGAAATATGAAATAACTTAAAGAAAATCTATACGGGAATTTCTAAAATTCATATCTAGTAGTTTGAGATTATTATATATTAATAAATCTTCCAAGTTGATTTGTAGCATTCCAACTTTATTAAGAACATGAGTAAACTAGATATCAATTATACTTTTTTATGATGGTCATGATGATATTAATAGTTATTATTATGAAAGCTAGCAAAATTTGATAAATACTAATATTTTAGTTTTAAATTAACAATAATATGAACTTAGTTTGAGCAAATATCCTTCATGTAGGCTAAGTAATTAATCAAAGGATGTTAATATGTAGCCATTATATGTGAAGAATATTATAAGTTTTAAAATAGATAATTTAGAGATTTTCAAAAATAACTAACCTTGCAAATTTTCTCAAGAGGTAGTGATATTCGATTAAATTTACATCAAATTGACACGATACTAACATTATATCAACTTAATATATACAAGTTTTAACATGATTAGTATTATTGAATACATAATAAATTTTTTGCACATTTGATAATATATGAAATTTGCACTAATTTCAATATTATGTATATACACTTCAAAAATTTGATATGAATAAGCATCACTTAGTCAAATGGGAACTTTAGCATCTAATGGCTTCAAGTACTAAGAAAATATGTGAGGATCTTAGAAGGTTAGAATTTCAAATTTCAGCCTAAAGTCAAACATTTTTTATTATTCTAGCATTATACTTGCAAAATTCACTAAAAATATTTAGCATGTAAAATTAAATCTAACAAGAATATAGTAAATAAATGAGATTATCACGATTAAAAGGATGCAATAAAACAAGTAAAATAACAAGGAGAAAGTTAACTATCTTTCGTTCACCTTATATGCTACCTTCAGAACTCTTTCGCCACCATCATTATTTTAGGCCACTTGAAAAGTATTGATTAGCTCTAAAGATTACTCTTTTAATTTTTCAGTTGCCTGAATTGATGTGTGGAAAATGAAGAGTTTCTCAACACTCTTATAGTCATTTCATCCAATTTTATTAACTATTTGGCGACGAATAATTTCTAGAAAATTTATAGTGCATTGTACATATTTTACCAGTGTTTTAGTAAATTTTTCATGTTTTTTTTTTTTACAAGCATAAAACTTCTCATTAATTTTTTTGGACAAATTTTGTTTTAACTATTCCTATAGTTTCAAAAAAATATCTTTCTATTTTTCAACTTTCCTTAAATTTTTTGGAGGCATTTTCATTAGATTTTGTCTTTATTTAAGTGATTTGGTAATTATCTTTCAAGTTAAGGTTATTTTAGGAGCGATCAGGTACATGATGAATATGGTATGACTTCTTAAAATTTGAAATCGAAACCAAAACCGAAACCTACTATATAGCACCCTAAAACCACATTAAACCTTATACCCTATAAAACTTACAAGTTGTATAGTAACTTATAGAAGTTATAAATTTTGCTATTTTTCATGTAGATTTTAAGTTTATGTAATATCACATGTAATATTAAAAAAGTAATCTAAATGTGATATTACAAGTTCTTTAAATACAAAACCTATAAAATTTGTAACAAAATATGTGAAATTAGAAAAAATAATTTTTCTTCTTTTATTATTTTAAGTTTTTATGATGTTACTACTTAAAAATTGGGAAAGAACAAGGGAAATCATGGAAATCATAAAGTTGGAGAAGAAAATAGGAAGGAATAAGGGAGAGAATAGGTGATGTAAAGTAAGAGAGGACAATGGGTTTAGTCGTTTAGAATTATTAACCTATAAGCCTAAGCTCCCTTTTTTCTTTCTATTAAAACATTTATTAACCGAAATCTATCATGTGACTCTTAATATTGACTCATAGGATTGTAAACGAGTCAAGTTAAGATGATATAATATTGAGCCAAAACTTCAGCTTAGTTAAGTTTAGAATTTTGAACTTAATCTTAACTTGATTAGACTCATTTGAGCTCAATTCATTTAAAAATATTTTTAATTTTGATTATAATAATATTAACATTGAAACTTAACTAGTATTAATATTCAACTCCAGCTCGATTAAGCTTGTAAGCTAGTTGAGTTAAACACTATGAGACTCGAGCTTGACTTGTTAACTACTTAAGTAGCTTGAGCTCAAACTTAACTTGATTGTTCTTGAGTTGAACTCGAGTAAGTGTTGAGTTGAACTCAAGTAGGTCACATATAGTTTCACTCGTTTACACCCTTATTAACTCGGACTTACTTAATTGAGTATGATATGGGTAGATACCCTATATAGTAGGGTTACTCACTTAACCATAGGTTATTTTACGAGGTACTTTATGATACAAAGGCATTTTTTTTTTACTATTTATTATATTTTGAATATTTATTACTATCATTTTAGGAAATATCTTTTATTTCTTAATGAAGACATACTTTGTATCATTCATGATGATGTCTTATGTAATTTATTATATAATATCATAAACTTAAAAGTACAATAATAATTTTACCCCTTTTGACCTGCTAATTATTTAAGATTAATGTTAAGGGGAAATTAGTCGTTTTCTTTTTCTTTTTCTTTTTGACTTATATCTGTGCATAAATATAACATCTTAAGTCAATACATGTAGTTGAAGTTGAAAGTTAAAACAGTTTCAGTATAATACAATATTACAAATTGGTACATGATAGAAAGTAATGAGAAATAATAATAAACTAAATATATGATTTGAACCATGTGTTTGAGTGAAATGAAACATAGAGTAATAGCCTTTTTATACTAAACCGATATCAACTAGTGCCTAATTTCTTTGAATTCAATCCTTAATTTCCTATTAATAATACTAAATGAGTCTATTTGATAGGATTTATATGTAAGCTCATACACTAGAGATTATTTTATATATATATATAATGCCGGTGTTATGCTCATACATTATGACTCATGAACAAACAAGAGCTTTTAGTTATAAAAGCACAATTAATAGTAGCGTAGTTATTCCATAATGTGCATATGCCAAAAGCAATTTAGTTATTTGGAGAATACGATTCATGCCCAAACCCACTAACTTTATTTAAAGAGCTCTGATCAAGCGAAAAGTATATAGGGCTAATGGTTTATAAGATTTTGGATAAAAACACAATAGTAATCTAGCCTTGAGTCCAAAAGTTAATCATAAGGTTTAAAAAGTCAAGTTTATGAATTAAGGATGAAGGATGACTTCAGGAGGCTTAGCATGGTGCATTTGGATAAAAAATCATTGGATTGAATTTTTTTTTTTTTTTTTTTGCTCTTAACCTTTCTCAGATAGCTCATGCATTCAAAGAAACTCATAAAATAATCCATTGAGAATGACTAATCTCAAATACTGAACATCAATGCATTTCGATGGACATTGCCAACAACTACACTCTAAAAATACTTAAGATTTTCTTGTAATTTGACACGAATGAGAGGAGAGAAACATTATCTTTGCTATCAAGTTGCTATTCTCAAAGATCAAATAAGATTCAGAAGAAAAATAAGCCCCTACTAGTTAGGAATGATGAAGTTGATGCTTTAAGCTTCTCACTTATGGCTTATGCATTTGACCCTCTAAGAATGCTTGCTACTCCTTCCAATATCTCTCTCAATATCATTCCTCAAAGTGTCACCTTTATGTTACTCCTCTAGAGTTACATAAAGCATGAGACTTACATTCCATACACACAACAATATTTATTGCATCCTTACCAAAAAAAAAAAAACAATATTTATTACATCCTCGCATCTACACATATTAATGGAGGGAAGTATTTTCATCAATCAAAAGACCATCTAAGTACATTTTAGGAGGTAGGTTATGCCTTGACCATAAGCTCTATCACATGAGATATATAAAAGATAGATTAAGAAAGTAGGGAAGAGAGCACCTTAGATACAAGCCCATTATGAAAACTTAAAATTGGAATTGTGCAATACATATCTTAAAACCTAACTAACATAATTATATCCTATTTAAACACAACTCATCGTATTTTTCTTAAAACTTAACCAATATTTGAAATCTATTTGTGATGTATAGTATGTATCTTAAAACCTAACAAATGTAGTTAGATCGTCTTTGAACATAGCTCATAAGGAAAAGGGAAAAAATATTATAAATTTTAAAAATAATCCATAAAATAAAACTCCTGGAAAAATAATCCTAAAACTACAACAATTAAAATCGAGTTTTAAAAGTTCAATTTCCAAATGTACTAAAAATAGGTTTTGAAATGCTAATTTTGTGTTTTCTACTTGAAAATAGTTGTTGATAAACTAATTTCATTAGAAAATAAAGAAATCGTTTTTCTAATTTTTGGTCTCTTACAAACAATCTACAAGCAATCAAGAGGGGGTGAATTGATTACTTAACAAAAATTGAAAACTTTTTTGAATTAAATAACCCCTTTTGACTACTTATACAATGGTATAGAGTTTAGATAAGAAATGCACAAATAGTGAATTAAAAATAAACAAATAAGTAAAAGAGAAAGGGATTAAGAAGATTAGGTAGAGGATTTTTAGAGTTTCCTCCTTGTGAGTCACTCCAGTCTTCTACATCAGTCATTTCACTATTTTTAATAACCAAGAAGGATATAAGTATGATTATATGGCTACAATCAACACAGCTCTACCTTCAAGCTTGTCCTTAGCTAAACAGAACTACTGTGGTATAAATCTCTCTCAATTCCAACACTCAAAATGGTTCCAATAATTTTGATGGAAAACAACTTTAACTTCTTAAGATTTGTACAAGAAATTTATAAAACAATTCAAAGAATCAAGTTAGCTTAAAAAGATTCTTTTCGAATGCTTGCTCCCAATAGCAGTTGTATTCTTTTTCTTATCTCTGATTTGTATGAATTCTTCTCCTTTTTTAAAATTCAAGTAGGATTAGTAAACCTCTCACTTGTTAGATGATCCTTATCTCTTTTTAATCTTAAATAATCTAAATGTTGAGTAATCTTTTATCTTCAAAATATCAGGGTGGTTGCTAGTATATTTCCTCAAAATTCATGATTCAAATAATAGGCTTTGATTCTCTAGCTTGGATAAGATCAAATGAATAATATCTTCATGCATCTGAATAAATAGGCTTCTATATTTGTTTAATAATTTGAACTTCATCAACATCCTTACATGCTTGCATTTTAGTAAAAAAATTATAAAACAATCTTCCTTAAATAGTGAAATGTGACAAATGTATTACCTAAATATATTTGACTTAGTGGAGTTAGGTTTTAACTTGCAAAATAAAGTTAGATTAAAATAATATTCCTTAAGACCACTTCTAAGCTTTTAGAATGCCTTTGAATAGCTTCTGTATATGTTGAAAATGCTTTTAAGTTTACTTTTAATTTACTTGTTCACTTCTGAACAACTTCTAAACTCTTCAGGATTGCTTCTAAATATGCTTCTGAGTCTTTAGAGTTCTTCTAATCAATTTTTATATTTATCAAAATTCCTTCTAAGTTTTCTTCTAAGTTTGTTCAATTACTCTTTTCTTCAGACTTTAGAAATGTCTAGTGATGCTTCTAAGTCTACTTTTAACTTTTTTTGTCTTGATTGAAATAAGTTAACTTTTTTACTTAAGAATTATAACTTCTAATTGTACTTCTAAATTCTCTATCTTCAAACTTTATTCTTGAGTCAAATACCTAGTCTTGCTTCTATCTTTACTTATAAGTTTTTGTTTTGTTCTTTAATAACACTTAACAATTACATTAGTGAATTTATGTGTTTGTTATCATCAAAACATGTCATTAAGGAATTCAACACTAATAACCAATATTAAGGAAAAGGAAATACCAGCTTTTTAAAAGCCAACCAAGCTTTCCCCATGTTGAGATAAATAGCCAACAACTTTTGAAGTATCCTAAGAAACATGCAGTTAGTGAGGAAGTTCTCAAGAAAGGGAAGGAGTCTTAGACAAATGTGTTTGTACATGCAAGTGAAAGCAAGTTAAGTAAGTTGCCAGAACAAATGGTAGTTTCAAATCCTTTCATGAAAAATGGAAGGATACAGGAACATAGCTAGATACTCAGCTAAGAGACTCTTGATGTCTTGTGGCCATCTAATGATCGCTAATCATTAAGGTCTAAATGGCATAATAGATCCTCACCCATTGTCTATTCCCTCCAAGCCTTCTTTGACATCCTTAGCATAAATAGATTAGATGTTCAAAGTGCCAATTAGATCATTACATCGAGATTTAAAGTATGTCTTAGATATAAAGCTAAAATCGATTATTTGAAAGCCATCATTGAGGCTTAGAAATTGATAATGCAAAACTTGGTATTGTTAAGGTTATATGATTAGCTTTTGAAAAGCTAATTATAGTGACTTCTAAAATTGGGATTGACACTTAAATCAATAATGCAAAACTTAATTGACACTTAAATAAATATCCCAAAATGTTATAAATATATCTTTGCTACATATTGTTTCCCTATATGCTTTGACACGATCTATATCATATAAGTTATATATATATATATAATACAAGAAAATGGGAAGTACCTTTCACATAAACAAATTATAAAAATTTGAAATTCAAACCTACTCGTGACATGTGATACATATCTTAAAACCTAATTAAATTCTATTTGAACATGACTTATGGCATCTTTCCTAAAACCTAAATAGTGTGTTTTAACTTATTTATGATCTTTGATAGTTATCCTTAATCCTAACCACAGTAATCAAATTCTATTATAACATGGTTAATGGTATCTTTCTTAAAAACCTAAGCGATGTGTTTGAACCCAATCAGTGACGTGTAATACATATCTAACGACCTACTCAATGTAATCAAATCCTATTTGAACACAACTCGTGGTGTTTTTCCCTAAAATCTAAACGGGGGGGTTTGAACTTATTCATAACGTATGATGCACATCCTAGAACCTACGAGCGTGGTGAAAATTGTATTTGAACTCGGTTGGTAGCGTCCTTGTAAAAATAAAGTGACTGTTCAGTAGATGTCCTAAAATGTCATAAACATATCCTTTGTTACACTCCGTTTCACTTGATGAACAGGAAAAATATTGGAAAAAGAAAAAGAAAAAATCATGATCAAAGCTCAAATATGAAAACGATCATCATATCATAACAATAACAATCCCTGTGTTAATCCTATTTTTCTGAAAAATGAATTAGCAAAGCCCCAAACGGGATTTCAATTCCTCGAGCAATGAAATGAAATCAAGCTTTCACCTTCACTTGACACTTTCTCTCTCTTCTTCTCACTGAAAAAACAAACCCAAACCCCTCATTCTCTCGATCCAAAACCCTTATGGAAGACAAACGCCGTGACGCCGGAACCCTACCGGCGTCCTCCGCCTCCGATGCTCCTCAATCCGGCGAACAATCTTCTTCTCGCCGCCGTGGCTCAGCACAAAAACGAAAAGCTAGTGCCCTAAATGCTTCCAACTCTTCTCCTTCTACTTCTTCGGTTCCTTCGAAACGGCTCACTCGTGAGAAGAACAATGCTTCGATGTTGTCTCATTCTCAGATCGTTCATAATGGCCCACTTACTAGGGCTCGCCAGGGTCCGAGTAACCTCGCAGCGGCCGCAGCAGGGAATTCGTCCATTGTGAAGGAGGAGAAGGCGGCTGCTGCGGCGGCGATGATGGAGGCTCTTGAGAAGGAGAGGCAGAGGAAAGTGGCGGAGGAGTGGGCGGCGCTGGAAGCGAAAGTTGAGGCTGAAATTGAAGCTGTTAGATCTCGTGATTCGAATGTTCATGTTGTTCCTAATCATTGCGGTGAGATAGAGTTTGTTTTTCGATGCCATGGTATAATTGTGCTTAATTGTTGTTGTTTTTGAGGGAACTTTGAGCTGAATTGGTGAATTGTAAGTCGAATGAAGGTTTTAAGTGTTGAATTATAGTGGTGTTTTGGTGTGCTTTAATTGTTTTTATTTTCTGAGTAAATTTTGAGCTGGATTGGTGAATGCTATGTGAAATTGGGTTCTTAATGTTGAATTTAAGCTGTTCCCGATGTTGCAGCGCGGTGCTGCGCTTTACTTCTTGTTATTGAGAGGATTTTGAACCGATTGGTTTATGGTTAGTTGAATTGGGGTTTTTAATGTTAAGTTCAGGTTTAAGGATGTTTAGATTTTGGGTTATTTATTTTTTGTGAATTGATTGGAGTTAGTGAAAAGACTTGTTTTTTAGTGTCAGTTGCTTATGGTAATGTGTTATGAGAGTTTGATTTGGAGGATTTTAGGCATACATAAGGTTACTAAGTACGGTCTTGTGCTGGATTCTGATTAGTTTTAATATTCAATGCAAGTTTAATGAAGAAAGAAGTGTAGTGAGCTATCCAAGTCATACTCATCATATTAAGAACAAAAGAAATTTGAGCCGTACCTGAGCTACCTGTGTTAGATATCTAACTTAAAGTTGATGTGAGAAGTTACTGTCACATGCAAGACAGACAGAGTTCATAATGAACTTAAAATGATAAATAAAGGATGGAATGCCCTTCAATCTATGACGTGAGAAAATTGTTTTCATTGGTTCATTCACATTAGAAAAAAGCAGCTAATAGCGTCATTATAGCACGTGAAAGTGTGGAAATAAGTTATATAAAATAGATGAACATTCTTAAAGACATGAATGTTTTCTATTAAGAAGGATAGTATGGGATATTTTCCATGCCATTTGCAGATTCATCAAATGGATCAGTGAGATGGGTATAGCTTTTGCTGGTGCTGGCATTATAATAGTTGCTTTTTCTTTTTTCTTTTTTTCCCTTTTTGTTGAAGAATGAAGAGTAACCTTTGAGATTATTTTGTTTTTAAGTACATAAATGAATTCTAGAGTTGTATTCCCAAATCATCCTTTTTACTATTGAGTTACAGGTTGGTTTTCATGGACTAAGGCTCACCTTCTTGAGGAGCGTTCACTGCCTTCCTTTTTCAATGGAAAATCCCCAAATCGAGCGCCTGATATGTACTTAGGGATACGCAATTGGATTGTTAAGAAGTTTCATTCCAATCCAAATGTACATATTGAGTCAAAAGATCTATCAGAGCTTGAAGTTGGGGATATGGATGCAAGGCAGGAGGTCCTGGAATTTCTTGATTACTGGGGATTGATTAATTTTCACCCTTTCCTACCTAAGGATGTACCCACAACTGATGCTAATGAAGATGATGCTTCAAAGAAAGAATCTTTACTTGAAAAGTTGTATCACTTTGAGACCAAGCAGTCAAGTCTCCCTGTTATTCAAAACAATGAAATAACCCCTCCCACTGTACCATCTGGGTCGTTTTCAGAATCTACAGCTGCTGAGGAACTGGTGAAGCCTGAGGGCCCATCTGTTGAGTACCATTGCAACTCTTGTTCTGCTGATTGCTCTAGGAAACGTTACCACTGCCAAAAAGAGGTTGGATGTTTATTTGAGGACTTGATAGTGTTTAAAATAGATTTAGATAAATACCAAAGTACGGCATTAACATTTTCTTCATTTACTCATTTCTCTCTGTTCCTTTTAATTGTACAGTCATTTAGTTGAAGTTCCAATGTAGAATTTTTTGCTTTCTTATGCTTTAAGAGGAATTCACCAATTCCTTTAAGACGAGTAAAAGGAGTGGTTTGTCAATTCGATGGAAACCAGATGTAAATATCAAATCAAACCGTATTTCAGTGCTCCGGATGGAAATATGGAAAAGAATGAAAGGAGAGAAAACTGGCTAGGGAGGAAATTGGAAAAGGATCAATTACACCTCTTAACCTTTGATTCAATTGATTTTTTTGAGCTTGTAAATTTGATTTTTCAAATTTGGCCAAAAGAAAAAAAATTGATTGTCCAAAATTTTGTTTATTTACATCTAATGTCTAGAATTCTTTAAATGACAAGTATACATCACTACAATTTGTTGTCATGATTTTTCTTTTTCTTTTACTTTCTTTGGCCATTGCTTTTGGGTCATCAACATTCATGATAAAAGAAATCTGCTTATGGTTGAGTATAGCTTATTTTCTTTGCCTTTTGTTTATTGGAGCTCTTGGAATTTGGCAGGCAGATTTTGATTTATGTACCGACTGCTTTACTAATGGGAAGTTTGGCTCTGGTATGTCTACATCAGATTTCATTCTTATGGAACCAGGTGATGTCCATGGTATAAGTGGTGGGAAATGGACAGATCAGGAGACACTTCTTCTTCTTGAGGCTTTAGAGCTTTATAAAGAGAACTGGAATGAAATAGCTGAGCATGTTGCTACAAAGACAAAAGCTCAATGTATACTGCATTTTTTGCAAATGCCAATCGAGGATGCTTTTCTTGACTGTGATGATGATGTGGATGGAACTTCTAAAGAAGGTGCTGATCCAACTACAAGCAATAATGATCTTTCGAACACCGAAGATGTTGGTAAAACAGATTTGAGATCTGGTCCTGGTGAGGGTCAAGCTCATCCTTCTCCTATGGAAACAACCAAACAGGAAGATGATGGCGATAAAAAAACTGTTGAGCAGACTGCAGAACAAAATGAAGAAGGTAATAGAACAAAGGATCATCAAGAAAACTCTAAACAAGAAAGAGATTATAAAGTAATGGTTACAGCTGAGAAAGATGAAAATTATGCTCTGAAGGCTCTTAAGGATGCATTTGAAGCACTTGGTTATTCATCAACTTCTGATGGTCCTCTCTCATTTGTTGAAGTGGGAAATCCTGTCATGGCCTTGGTATGTTGTGCATGGTATCCATGAAGTAGATTTCTTTTTTCTTGCCCATAGTACCCACAGGATATTGCGAGAAACTTTGCTCCCCTAAATTGTTTTGGTACTGATGGAAAGATCAAGTCTCTGATGTAACTTAAAGTTTTACAAGCTAACCTTAACACACTAGTGCATGTTCTCTAAAATATGGGATTCTGCAAGGATCATTCTATGATATGGAGTTGACTATGCTTTCATTTTATAAGCCACGATTATCATGAGACAGAAGAATTCCTGGAAACAATATGGTAGCAATTAACTTTTTTCATCCTTGGCACTATTTGCCAGCAGCCCCTGATCTGTGTTTGTGTGTGTGTGTGTGCGTGCGTGCGCTCATGTAATGAACAGGCATATGAAATGAAGTGGTAGCTGCGTCTCATGCTTTGAAGGCTTATCTCAATTCATTCCACAAGCACTTAGATTACCACAAGTGAGTAAAACTAACATGGGTTTCTTTAACAGGCTGGATATTTGGCAAGATTGGTGAGGTCAGATGTTGCAACGGCCTTGGCACGCAGTTCTCTTAAGGCCTTCAGTGATTCGCCTGGCACACAGTTGGCTTTGAAGCATTGCTTTGTTTTGGAAGATCCTCCAGATTGCAAGAAGGAGCCAGCAGGTTCTGATAGGTACGCACTTCTTTTGCTTGCACTGCAGTTCCTTCTGCTTGATCTACTTGATTTACTCTGTTCTGTTATCTGGAAGATGCAGTGCTGTCACCGAGACGGTTGATCATCTGAAGGATAGCCATAAGGAAGGAAATGACATAAGTAATCAGGAGGATGATAAGGCAACAGCAACAGTTGCAGATGAAAATGGCTCATCAGGTGGTAATGATGGCAAGAAAATTGAAGAACCTGCTGCAGAGGATAACACCAGAGCCACTAAAGAATTGACTTCCTTGAACCCACAACCTAAACTCAGTAGCCTGAAGGATTCAACCCCACCTGAGCAGCAAAATGACCCTGAAGTATCTGAAAAAAAGCTTCCTCTGGATTCTGCATCAGGGACGGAAGATATGAAAGTTGAAGTCCCATCTCAGTTGCCTGAAGCAGCTGGCGTTGTAACTGATTCTATGCCTGTTGAGGAACGCAGGAATCAAGATCAGTCAGCGTCAAATGAGCTTCACCAACTGGACGTGTCTACGAATGGAGAATCAGGCCAATCTCTTAAGATGCCAAAAGATTTGTCTACCTCTCCAATCAAGGAGAAGGATGAGCCTCAACAACCAGTTGCAGTCACTGAAGATGGATCAAGTACATCTCTCCGTCTGTCTTTCATTTGTTCTTGTCAAAAGCTAAGTAGGTTAGAAACAAGAAGATTGTTGACATGATTGAATTTTGACTGGTTGAAAGTCGATATGCATTAAAAGAGGAGAGGTCAGATGATGCAATCTGTTGCTATAGGAGATTATCTTGTTTTTATTTTGGGGTAGTTTCCAGAGTAGTGCTGTCATTGAAATTGTTTCCCCCCTCCCTCCTTTCCGGATAAGTACTGCCATTGAAATTGTGTAATTTTGTCCAAACTGCTTGTGCTTGCTTGATGATGCATTTTATATCTGCCGAAGTTTGGAATAGGTGAATGTTTGAATAATTTAGGTGAACAGCTTAAGTGGCCTTCTTTTTTATATGGAAAATTATGAACAATTTTTTTTGTCTTTGTTTTTCATGGGTGATTAGACTCTTAATTATTTTTACATCCTGGGGTGGTTGTATATTGCTTCTTAATAAAAGAAGACTGCATGTGTCTGAGTTAGTTTTTCATTCATTTCAGCAATGCAGGCACCAAGTAAGGAAGAGATGAAGGAGAATCCTGACCCTACAAGGATAAAAGATCCTGATGACAGAATAAAACGTGCTGCACTTTCTGCAATTTCGGCAGCTGCAGTTAAAGCAAAACTTCTGGCAGACCAGGAAGAAGACCAAATACGGGAACTCACTGTCTTGTTGATAGAAAAGCAGGTTTTTCTTTTAAACAAAAAGTCCATATTCATGAGAGTATTGAGATTTATTAAGTTATTTAGGTTACATTGTGTTACTATTGACAGTTACATAAGCTTGAGAGAAAGTTGGCCATTTTTCATGATATGGAAAGTGTAACAATGCGGGTGAGGGAGCAATTGGAGAGATCAAGACAGAGACTGTACCATGAGAGAGCTCAGATAATTGCAGCTCGGCTTAATCTTCAGTCTTCCTCATTAAGAGCAATGGCACCATCATTGCCAGCCAGCAGGGTTCCCATGAACGTATCAAACATGGCTGCAAGAGGCCCCACCAGCATGCCTTTGCAAAGGCCACCTTTTGCAAGGCCGATCGGGACAATGGGTCCTAACACTTCTAACCCATTTATAACAGCATCAGGCTCAGAAAATTCCAGTCATCCTCCAAGCCAGGAAAACCCTTCATCAATCGTGACTAACTGATCTTTCCCAAAGGTGGAAGTTCGTGTAAATACATTATGATCAATTTATACCTTAGCCACCCACCTGCATGTTCCACAAGTAAGTAGTTATTGCCACTGGCTGTCTTGCACAATCATCAGTTCTCTTGCCTTTTGAATTATTATGAATTCATCTAATTGGAATGTCTTCTTGGATGGCCCTGCTATTGATAAATAGAAACATATCAGATGGATTTGTTGAATAATAATGGAAGGGAAAGAAACAAGTTACTATTGGTTAATGATGTGCTTGACTGAAAATACCTTGGTAGTTTGTTAGGTGATTTTCTGAGTCACTATGTAACCTTGTAATCTTTGTTGGTATAATAAAAAGCATCGTCTGAATAAAGCTGAAGCCTTAGTCCCACTTTGTGCGGTCAACTTGCCTGAATTTAAGTGTATGGCCACACAACTGGAGATTTATAAGATGTCTGAGAGAGCATCATCATGATATTTGTCCACAAATTTGAAATTGCAATATTGTCATGCTGATGGATATTTAATCTTTCCTCTTAATAATTTTCACTAGACAGAGAGGATATGATTCTTTTGCTGCAGTTATCTAAGGCTAAGCAGTTGCCTTGCTGATGGAGATGGTTTCTTCTTAATGTTTGTAAGCAACTGAGTGTCGTGACCACCCACAAGACATCATGACCAACACCACCCCCTTCCTTCTCCTCCTCCTCCTCATCCTCTTGTACACCCCACAGAAAAAAAAAAAAAAAAAAGCAGAAAAACCAAACCCAACCCAACCAACCAAAAATACCTCATGACAACCTAACGCCCGACCCACTCCCCCCCCCTAAGGGAAAAGAAAAAAGGAATCCAAAAGAGAAAGAACCTGACAAATCCCTAATGTTGTTGTACGTGGACCTTAATCCATTCTCTAAAAGGACATTCCAGTCTCTATATGAGACTCGCTATAATCGATGCCTGTGGCTTAATTCATACAAGGTGAATTTTCATAAGGAACCAAACTAGCACAATTTGACCTTTACACGGTTGTAAGTTGAAGGATTAAATGGATACAAGAGCTTCCTTCCTTTCCATGTTATATTTTCTTCCTTGATCTTCAGTTGATGGGAAAATTCAATAAATGAAACGGAAGCAGCCTCTATATATTGGTCTCCTTCCTTGCAGGTGTCGATAAAGAGTCAATAGGTTGTAAAATGAAGGCACCATAAGTTGCCTGCTGGTTAATTATAATTTCTAGACAGCTTTAAGAATTACCCAGTTGTGTGGAAACAAGAGAGTTACCCTAGAGATCAGTCAAAAACTGACAAGGAGGTCTGAAAGATTGTCCCTTCCACTCAATAGTAATGTGAACTAACAAGAAGCTTCAAATGAAAGATGATGGGATACAACAGCAGTTAGTGGTAAGAGGGAAAATTGGTAGAAATGATGATGAGGCGAGAGTTGGTTTGGGAGTGACAGGGGGTGCTGGTGGGGTGGTTGAGAAATTAGAAGCCTGAATTTCTGGAAAAAGCAATTTTTCATTTTATTTTGGTTGCAAGGGTTGAATGATAATCTAGTGGAGAGCTAATTTATGCATTTTATACATTTATGTTTGTTGCAAACTCTAAGAGAAGCTCAACATTTCATCAAATTCTCAACTTTGAGCCAAGTACATTCACTATACGCTAGTTGGATCATAATTGAGTCAGATTCAAGCAATAAAAGAATTGTGTTAATTAAGCTCAAAGGTGCTTGACTTGGTCAAACTTTTCATCTTGAAGTCTTAATAGTGCTAATCAGTAGCAACATTTGGATTCCTGCTGATGAGAAGATGTGTACTCTCATATTTGTATGTTGCACCACGCTAGTCCTATAAGTGATAAGGATGAGAGACTGTTATGTATAATTGCATAATTTCTATGGTTCAGTCTGTTGAACTACTGTGTGTGATCTGTTTTGTTTATAAAAGAGTTTCTCACAACAGACTAATTCCATGTGTTTGTCCAGGTTCAAGCTAGTTTTACCTGAGCAGGGCTGGATTATCTACAAGTGGAAACTATTATTAAGCTTCATTCTACTTGGGTTTGATATAGTCATAGGTGAGTGCATACGCCGGTGTGAGAAGCCTGCTTGCATGTGAGCTGTAATTAGTATTGGAGATCAATACGTGAAAAATTACAGGGTGCTCTTAATCTGGTTTTTGTCAAGCCTTAACAGCCTACTTGCATAGAGACTGCTCGAATCTCCCAGGCTGTAGTCTTTCAGTTACTATGGTGTGGGCCCATTTGTGGGATTGATGGTGGAAATTAACTCGTGAATTTTGGTGAAGCAGCTGATAACAGTAGAATCAATAGGTCTTCAAAATCATTCATTTTGACGATTAACCCCCTAAAGAGAGGTTACACAAGGTAGTTACTTATCTTTTATCCTCATTTTGAACGCTGTAACGCGACTACTGACTTGGTTTACTCCACTTTCTGCTTTTGCTAAACTAGTGTTCTTGTACCTATTTGTCTAGGCAACAAAATTAGGATATTTTTTAAGCATAACCTGATGTGGTATCATATCTTTAGGTTGTAGATTATACCTTTGTAGATTGCAGGTTTCATCGTATGCTTCTATACGCATTTGGTTTTATCTTATATGACTATTTCATCTGGTGGTGCTATTTTATTTTTGGGAATTTATGTTACAGTTGTGTTTGGGCTGTGGGGAGCCTGGTAAGGTAGATACTTAAATATGTACGGAAGTTTGAGAGTGACACAGCCTGGTAAGGCACATACTTCAATTATGTATGGAAATTTGAAAGTCATGCTGCAGTATGCAATACTTTATTTTCATATGAACCTTTCAGCCAACGGTACAAATGGAGTAGAGATAAATGACATTTTCATGCTTCAAAATTGCCGTTAAGGATGGGTACGGTTTATTTAGTTCTGTATTTTCCCCAAACTAAGTCAAACCATAAAAATATGGTTTGGGTTTTTACAATTTTGAATGATATCATACGATTTGGATTAAAAATTTTTCAACAATCATACATACTTTGATTTAGTTTGATTTGGTTTACTTATTAAACTATATTTTGTAATTTAGGAAAATATATTTGTATAACATATACTCCTTTATGGAACAAACTAAATTCATTTCATAATAATAAGTATATGATGAAATGAAAATTCACGCAACTAAGGATCTCTATCAACTTTAGATATTATTATAATAATAAAGCTAGCACATAAATTACAAGGTAAATTTTAAGATGATCAATATATATGATTTAAAAATTATGGTAATAAAAAATCAAATAGATATACTTTTCAATAGATATAACTTAAAAATTCTTTTAAATACTATGTTATAATAAAAGAGAATTGGGTTTGGAATTTATTCCATCTCATATTTAGGTAGATGTAAAATCTACAACTTCGTTTTAGTGTTCTAAATAATTACTAATTAAAGCATTGCACTATGTGCTGATTTTAACTTGAAATGTATACATATTTAATGAATTCACTAAAAAGAATATCACAAATTAACATATCAACAATGTAATTATTGGTTTTGCAGATGACTATTGATTGTGTTTCTACATTTGAAAATGAAAAGCTGCAGCTCTTTAAAATTTCTTAGAATAATGTCATTCCATATTAAGCACATAAGGGTTACATATACTAAAGTTATTGTAAGCTAGTGATACGAATGTTAATTTTTCAAATGATATGAATCAAGTTTGATTCTTTCTTCTCTCAAAATTATATGTGTTCCAATGTATGGGTTACATATTTTGTCATTGTTTACATAAAATATATGTATATGGTTCTCTGTGAAATTATATATCCTTTAGAAAGACTAATATTTCACCATATAGCAGTGGCTGTAACCATCGTCAAAGTTCCACAAGTTCTATAAAAAGGCATGTCTGTTAAAGAAAACTTCTAAAATTATATAAAAGAAGATATATATCATAAGATTTAGTTCTTGTTATGCAGTAATAGTGTAAATATGTTGAGTAAATAAATACTATAACATACATGGCAACATATAATAGAAAATGTGTATACATTTACTCTCTTGTTACAATAACTTTGAATATGTTTTGTCATGTTTTCACAATACATTTTCAATTATACAGTTGTCGCATATAATTGCAAAAATAGTTACGGGTGCAAATTATAGAAGACTCAAATATATTTATTTGTTTTCAGCTTATTTGTGATGGGTCAAAAGTCAAAATATATAACTTGTTCTTATACATCACTTACTATATCTTACATACCATAAATCAAATATTTTTAGCATACAATCTTCCCTTATACATATTACTTGTCCCTCTTCACCATTCATACACTTATTATTAAAGGACAAGAAAAAGGTCACATACGGTTGTTTTGGGAAGTGGCTATACACATGAAAATGGACGCGAGTGACTAACTTTTATATTTAATTACTGCAAATAGGGTATTGTAGCAAAAACGAAAAGAAAAAAGGGGGGGAAAAAGAAATTAGAAATAACAATACCCTCACATTGTAATAAATTATTTAGGTAAAAATAATTCAATATATTAATTTACACATTGAAATTATGAAAGACATACTCATAACACAAACTATTGACTTTGGACATACATAATTAAAAAAAAAAAATCAACTTAGTAGGATTTATATTTAAATTCTAAAATTAAATATTTATTAAATAATGCAATAATAATAAAAAAAATTGACATTCGCTACAAAGAAGATAAATTTTATCAAATACATGTTGTACTTGAAGTGTCAATACTTACTACTGATAGGCCCTTTCAGTCCAAGCTCTAAAGGTTCGAGCCTAAGTGTTTCAGTATGCCTAAGATCCCTCGAGCACTCCTTTAGGCTAAGGGTTCAACCCCCCTTTGATAAATGAACCTACTTAGTCTCTAAACGAGTAGCTTGGCCTAAGCTTGAATGTAATCAGATGGTTGATGTGCCTAGCACTAGCACATCGTGCTTGGGGTACCCTTGAGCACTGCTTTGATCTTGACCAACTGAAGAACTTAGAAACTTATGGTAAAGCCCTCGTGATGTTCGACTCCTCAACACTCGAGCCTCAAGAATGTTACAGTCCTCAGGGTAGCTAGATTTGCAACTTAGTAGAACTGCATAGACCTTGGCCTCGAGTATACGCCAGGTGCTCATAGCTCAACTTAAGGGACATGATGCCATGGTTGCTCTGCTCATCCTCCTTCTCTCTTCTCATTGAATGATGTATAACAACCTACCATATGACCTAATAGTCTAGCCATTCAAGCTATGGTAGTTGCCATTGTTAATGTAACAAACTCCCTTCCTAGATCTACCAACCAGTAAAAAAGAGTTGTCTTTTCTAGTACTAGGCATGCCTCATTGCATTGATTGTGTACAAAGCAATCCACACCCAACAAGAGTCCTAGGCTGATAAGCTTTATGCCATATAAATAGGGCATGAAGCTATAGGTATAAGGATTTGAACCCCGATCACTTTATACACACTTTAAACACTCTTAAAACACTTTTTTTTCTCCTTCTTGCTAACTTTAACATTAGAGGGCCTTCACTAATAACGCTAAAAGGGGCTTTCTTGCAGGTGCACCATCGCTTATGGTTGCCGGACCACCAGGAGACCACTATAATGATAAGCACTATCACCATTTGGTGCCCACCATTTCTATAAATCCACCAATATGGTTAAGAGCAAGAATACAAATTCATAACCGTCACACCATGACAATGGTGGCCGGTTACTAACACTACCACCACTAAGAGTTTGAATAATGAAGGCCATGTTCTACTAGATGATGGAGGTATATCATAAAATGCTCCAAGAAAATGTCAATTTACACCAATAAATGGTGGCTTTGCATAAGTTCAAAGGCAAAGCTTACCTCAAGGATCCTTTTGTTAGCTCATTGAGCAAGCCGAGCAGATAAAGTAGGCTTTTTCCAGTGCCTCCTGCAAACCTTGTGCACCTACACAAGCGTATGCTATCTAAGCATTGTCCCATCGGGGACTTGTGCGATAAGTTGAACACTAATCATGGCAAAGCATACATGCTGAGTGAGTAGTCAGGTACCGGTAGGGTGTGAAAGGAACTCTCCCTAGACCGATCATAGAAGCCATTTAAGGAGATGAATGTGCAAAAACTGGATGAGCACATTGGTTGTACCTTAAGCATGCACGAGTAGAAACAAGCTGAATCTTAAGTTTGGGCATCATGACCAAGCATGAGTAAGAGCCCTTTTATGTCAATAATCATCAAGGAGAACCTTGGGCATCATGACCAAGCATGAGTAAGAGCCCTTTTATGTCAATAATCATCAAGGAGAACCTTCCACAAGTTGTTCGACTCCCACACCTGAATACCTATGATGGCTTAAGTGATCCTAACTACCATCTAGTGCATTTTCGTATCATGATGAGCTTGCACAACTTTTCCAATGCTATAATGTGCAAGGCTTTCTCAAGTACATTAATGAAGGTGGCAATACTATGGTTCAACCAACTACAGGACAGCTCGATCAACTCCTTCAAAGAGCCAGCAGTCAGGTTCTAGCAACACTTTATGAGTAGTTAAGTGTAACATAGGGACTCCTTGACCTTATACAACATCAAGCAAAGGCCAATGAGACATCCGGGGCCTTCTTAAAGCTCTTCAACTAGGAAAAACTCCAAGTTCCCAATCTTGACACTGGGGTTGCCCTCTAGGCCATCATCAACAACATGGACCCTAACAGTGATTCTTTGAAGCCATCACACTCAATCGACTAGAAACACTCAATGACTTTATGAGGATGACCAAGAAGAACGTTACTCAAGAAGATGACACTTGAGCATAGATGGAGATTGAAAGCTAACATACAGGCTCTTCGGTCAAGGATCGCCTTAGTCTTTGAGAAGATCACCCATCTTCCTCTAAGGAACCCCAAAAAAGGTAGAAGTAGATGTTCACAAATTACGCAAACTACATACCATTGAACTACCCCCTTAGTGAGGTGCTCTATGAGGTTAAGGGGTAGCTTCCTCGATTTCCTCATGTCAAAGAGACCCCCAAAGCCACAGAATTGGACCAATTCTACGATTATCACAACGTACGTAGGTTTAACACCAATGAGTGTCGTCGCCTCAAGAATGCTGTCAAAGGCCTTATGCATAAAGGCCTCGTACACAAAGGCCTCATCAAGCCCCTCATTGCTAATGAGAGTAATTAAGTTCAACAGTCGTCCTGATGTCATCAAACTAAGGAAGAGCAACAACAACAACAACCACAACAGTAGAACAACCCTAATGACACTCAACGTCGGGATAGACGAAGACAGGTCTAAACCATAACCGAAGGACCAAGGCTAGCAAATATGGCTTCTCCCTCCTAATCATAAAACGAGGTGCTTCCCGTTCAGTCAAGGAAGCCAAAGATAGATACCACTATCTCCTTCTTAGATGAGGATAGAGAAGGCATGGAATACCCCTACATTGATCCTTTGGTGATCAATGCCAAGATAGGCTATTTTGATGTCTCAAAGACTTTTATTGATAATTGAAGTTCGGTAGATATCTTATTCTACCACACCTATAAGCAATTGAAGGATCATTTAGAGGAGCCTCTACAACGATATAGATAGAGTTTGGCTGGCTTTAGAGGCAAGTCTATACTAGTTAAGGGTCTTATCATACTCCTCATTTGGTTGGGAAACTATGAGCATGTCGCCTTACAACTAATTGACTTTGTTGTTGTTGGCCACTTGTCCCCTTACATTGCCATACTAGGGAGACCAAGTCTTAATAAATTCAAATGTACATCAGCCAATGATGCCTAAAGGTAAGGTTCCCAAAATCTATGGGAGTCGATGTTGCCTAGGGTGACTAGAAGCTATCAAGATCACTCTACTTGATGGGCATCTCTTGGGATCAAATCATGCACGTCGAATCAAGATTACAGGAAACATGGGGTTCAAAGAGAGAGCTTGTGGAGAAGATTAAACTTATACAGTTCAAGAACAACCCTGAGTAGACTACACAAATGGGAATGTCATTATTCACCAAGGACAAAGATGAGCTCCTCACTTTCCTTTAGCTTAACTTTGACATTTTGGCATCTTCTCCTGAGGAGATGCTTGGCATCATAAATATCCCCAAGATGATGTACCACCTCAAAGCAAACCCCAATGTGTGGCCTATCAACCACAAGAGAAGACATTTCACACTTAAAAGATGAATTTCCATAGGTGCAAAAGCTACTTTGAGATGGCTTTATGAGGGAGGAGCGCTATTCAACTTAGCTAGCAAACATAGTGTTAGTGAAAAAATCCAATGGGAAGTAGCAGATGTGCATAGACTACATCAACCTGAGTAAAGCTAACTTGAAGGACTACTTTACCCTCTTGAGGATCAACTAACTCATTGATTCAATGTTGGGCCATGTAATGCTTAGTTTTATGGATGTCTACCCAGGCTACAATCACATATGCATGGCCCTCGATGACCAAGTGACACATAATTCATCACTGACTTCGGTACGTACTATTATAAGGTTATTTCCTTCAATCTCAAGAATGCAAGGGAAACATATCAGAGGTTGGTGACGTCCACTTTTAAGCCATAGCTTAGATGAAATGTCGAGGTCTACGCCAATGGCATGATTGTTAAGAGTAAGTAGAAGACCAACCATATTGAGGACTTGCATGAGACTTTTGAAACTTCGTGTAAGTATCAAGTGAAGCTTAACCCCCAAAAATGCATCTTTAGCGTAGGCTCGAGTAAGTTCCTTGGGTTCATAGTCATAGAGCACGATATTGAGGCCAACCCAAATAAGATAAAAGTTGTCCACAACATGAAGGCCCCCTAAACAATAAAGGAAGTCCAACAATTAATTAGTAGGGTTGCAACACTCAACCGCTTTGTGTCTAGAGGTGTTAGTAAGTGTTATAAGTTCTTTAAGCTACTAAAGAACCCATTGAAGTTCAATTGGACCAAAGAGTGCCAAGCTGCATTTAACAAGCTCAAGTAGTTCATTAAGAGCCTACCCATTCTCTCCAAGTTAGTCCTTAAGGAAGAGCTCTACTTGTACATGGTGGTCAATGATTGAGCATTGTCTTCTGTACTCATTCGAGTAAATGGACATGAGCACCGGCTGATTTACTACACTAGCCATATTTTACAAGGCCCAAAGACTAGGTATACACAAGTGAAGAAGTTTGCTTTGTCCATAGTGATTGCTGCGAAGAAGTTGAGGCCATACTTCCAGCACATCCCATTGTTGTCCTCACCAACCACTTATTGTAGACCATTTTACAAAAGTCAAACACCTTGAGCTACATTGTTAAGTACTCACTGAAGCTCAACACCCAGGGAGTTCAATTCTACCTTAAGTAGGCTATTAAGGCACAAGTCTTCACTGACTTTGTTGCCGAGTATATTGGAGAGGAGGAAACACCAACTTAGATTTACATACTAGGGTAAACTCTCTATGTCGATGGATCCTCCACTCGCTTTGGGAGTGTGGAGTAGGCATAGTTATATAAGGGCCTTGTGGTACTGAGGTCCTTTACGTGCTCAAGTTTAGATTTCTAGTAAGCAATAATGAGGCCAAATACAAAG
This sequence comes from Lumnitzera littorea, assembly GCA_024138015.1. NCBI lineage: Eukaryota > Viridiplantae > Streptophyta > Magnoliopsida > Myrtales > Combretaceae > Lumnitzera > Lumnitzera littorea. Next base: position 24,167,856 of record JAMXBB010000011.1, read on the forward strand.
TGCCCATCGTCGATCTCAATATTATAAAAGATGTCGAGGTTCAAAAGGTAAAGATCTATTCGGACTCCATGCTTATAGTACAAGTTAAAGGGGGAGTACGAAGTGAAAGGGGCAGCCATGAAGAAATATCTTCAAGCAGTACAGGTATTCACCTTAAGATTTGCCTTTGGATTTACTTCATGGAGTATCACCTAAATTCCTCAAGTAGAGAACTTAGAGGTAGACAAACTGTCAAAGCTCACATCTATAGCCATCCCACTACCCTATATAGTTAATGAGTAATTGCATGAAGTCTTGGAGATTCGATCCTCATTTATTGAGCCTTGCTAAATTGATACGATACTTGAGTATCTCAAGATAGGGGCACCACTTGATGATAGGGGAGAAGCCAAGAGGCTCGCCTATAGTGTGACCAATTACACGATTATTGATGGTGTCCTCTATCATCATGGACATAGCATCTTACTTCTTCGTTGTCTCATACCCAAGGTGGGTACCTACACCTTCGAGGAGTTGCACACTAGGGTCTATAGGAATCATATAGAAGCCTAGGTACTTTACATTCTAGCCCTTCGCCTCAACTATTATTGGTTGACAATGCAAGAAGATGTAAAAACTATTGTGTAAAGATGATACAAGTGTTAGAAGCACATATCCATTAGTCATACCTTGAGCATCAAGCTCTACCTAATGAAGAACCCATGGCCATTTGCCTAATGGGGATTCGACATCCTTAGATCCTTCCCCAAAGCATCCAAAGGTCGTCAGTTCATCTTAGTAGTTGTGGACTACTTCACTAAGTGGGTCGAGGTTCAGGCAATCGTAGACATAACAACTAGAGTAGTTGAAGGATTTCCCTTCACCAGCATCTTCACTAGGTTTGGGGTGCCTTACATCTTGATCATGGACAATGATAGGCAGTTTGATAGTACCAAATTCAAGAAGTTCTATGAGAAGCACCACATTAGGCTCCTCTACACCTCGGTTTCCCACCTTTAGACCAATGGTTAAGTGAAAGCCATCAACAAGATAATCTTAGGTAATCTAAAGAAGAGAGTAGAGCAAGCAAAGGGGAGGTGGGCTAATGGGCTCCCAACCATTCTTTAAGGGTACCACACAACTCACAAGATGTCTACTCGAGAAACTCCATTCCACCTTACCTTTGGTTTTGAAGCCGCACTACCCGTCTAGTTGCAACTCTTAACGAGTAGGATCCAAAACTTTGATGCTAACACTGATCGAACGACCTTATAAGCAAGCCTCAACACTATTGATGAGGTATACGACATCACTAGAGCTCGAATAGCCGCTTACCAATAACGAGTGGCCAAATACTACAACAAGAAAGTCAAGTACAACATCTTCAACCAGGAGACTTAGTGTACCTTAAACTAGAGACTACAAAATCGCAAAAAGGGTAGGGCAAACTTGCACTGAACTAGGAGGATCCTGTATGAGTAAAAGAGGATGTGGGTAATAGAGCTTACAAGCTAGATACTCTCGATGGATAACCTATCCTAAAGACATGGCATGCTAACAACCTAAGGCCTTATTTTTTGTAAAATTCTACGAAGAGTTCGATATACTTGTAAATATTTGTCAATTTAATGAAAGATGAGTTCTACACTTATGTACTCTCTCTATTGATCTTCACCATGATTTACTGCAGTTTGGTTGTCATCAAGCCTAACCCTTCATTGGAACACAGGGGTAAAAAGCCCGAAGCATAATTAAGTCGATGCATATCCTTGAAGCCTAGGCACTCTTGTTAGTCATTATGCCCGAGAGCCATAAGCCTTAAGCACATAGGTTGATGTACATCCTCAACCTCGAGTACCCCAGGGTTACCTATACTTGAAGGGTTAGCACTTTTAACTAAGTAATCTAACTTGGTTAATATGTTAGGTCTACATCCACTCAATGACCTTAGAAGGCTTAATGCCCTAAACCAATCAAAACTTAGTCATAGAGCTCACAAGCCCAAAAGCAACACTCCTTGGTAAAACTGCTCCATTAAGCATAACCGAGCAATTGGAAAAAAATGACCAAGTAGGATATGTAAGGTTCAGTCAACACGAGCAAGTAAGGATGATTTAGTCAAGGTACCACCCTATTGAGCATTAAACATAACTTAACAAACCCAGCAAGCCACTTAACATAGCCTTACCCTTAAGCTATTGCAAGTACTCAAGCTTTCAAGCCAATGTCAACACTTGAGCAACGAATACAAGGTAAAAAGTACAAGAAACAAACATGAAGAAAACTAAACATGAGAAGGCAACCACACTTAGAGAAATTTCATTTTCATTCATTTGCAAGTTTCATTATAAGGCCTACCAGCCCTTAGTATAAAAACAAAAAGAAAATAATAGAAGAAAAATTTACAAAAAAGAGGCAAAACAAATGAAAGGCCTTTATTGATTCTCGGCTTGGTTCTTCACTTGGCCAGCTCCACCACCTTTAGCATGGTCTCTACCATGCTTAATGATGGATTGCTGACCTCAAGACCTCTCACTAAAGCTTGCCTCTAAGGCTTATAGGGACTTGTAAGAAGAATCTTATTTTTTGAGCTCACCTCTGACAAGCTTTAATACCTAGCCAGCCCCCTGATAAACTCTCTACAAGCTTGACTCGTTGTACTCTTCTCTGTACTGCTAAGAACGATGACGCTGAGCTCCCAACTTAGACCTCTATAGCCGACCTCTTGGATACAATGCCCCAGTCCTTAGCCAAATCCATTACCCCTGCAGTAGATTCCTTCGACCTAATCCTTGCCCCAGCATGTCAACCAACTCACTAGGAATTTATGCCTTTTACCTAGTGTACGAAGCCTACTGTAGCTTACTAACTATCCTTTACTTTTTCTGATATTATACTATATTCCTCATATATATTCCTCGTCTTAATTCTCATATATACCCTTTTTGGCTTATATTAGGAATCTTTATTCTTATATTACCCTTTTTGTAATTTCATATTATCTTTTGTTGCCCTAAGGACTTGCTATAAATAGACCCCCATTAGTTGTATTCAAAATCGGACCTTACTATTAATGAATATTCTCCTATGATCTTGCGAGAAACCCTCTTGGTGTTGCGATCTCACTTCCACTGATGTCACACACAAATAAGAATTTGCCTCTTTTTAAAACAATGGAATGCTATAGTATCAATGGACTCGCTTGCAAATAGAAATGAATAAATTTTAGAGGAAACCATGAACAAACGGTAAGCATATCGGCTTGTTGATAGTATAAGGAGAGTGAGTAAGGTTGTATTTTGTAGTGAAGGAAACAATAGAGTTTAGAAAGAGAACTAAGTATTGGATTCTACTATTTCTACTTTAATCTAGGCAATCGATTGAGCAATTTTAAAGGAAAGAACATGCAAGTTATCTAAATAGATGTAAAATCTACAATGGAATTAAGCATAGATTTTAGCAATTTCTTAATATTGGGATGTAGATTTCTCTATTAAAGATGTATGAACAATGACTAAACAATTGTTTAAAAACGTTGTAGCTATGCTATTAGAGTATTTATAATAATTTAAACATAGATTTTACTCATACTCATAGAATTTATTCAACTCCCGTTTCGTAAATTTTATTATGTAGTAGGAGCATTTTATTATGTAGTAGGAGCATTGTATTATCAATATCTTACCTATACTATCAACTAACTGTTCAAGTCCAGTCACTACTCAAATAACTATGTTAGAATTGATTTTTCATTTTAACCAATTTTTAGCTATAGGTAAGTATAAGGATTTAAGTCTTAATTCTCAAGAATTACCCATTCAAATTAGGAATCTTAGGTTCTACTTGAGGTTTTCGAATTCTATTACAGTATCTAGACCCTATTAAGATAACAAGGGGGAAAGCCTAATGTGTGAGAAACGCTATTTAGCTCAACATTAACCCAACAGTTAAGTTATACTTAATTATACCATAGAATTAAGTAAAATTCCAAATTTACACTATCATAAAACAAAAATATCAAGAGCCACAACTACTTCATCATGTTCACACACTACCCATAAGCATAATAAGTTCTATTTATCACATTCATGGAGAGTAAACATTTAACACATAATACACATGGAGATGAAAATAAACATTGCATTAAACATGAAAAAAGTATGAGAAACATTGCAAAACCAAGACCTTTAATCTCAATAATGGAGTTTCTCAAGATTTTCCTAATAATCTCCATAGATGTAATGGAAATCCATAGACCCAAACCTTAAAAAAAGCTAAAATCCACTAAAAGTTTACACTACAATCATGAAAATACAAGAAAACTTCAAGAAAATCATAAAACTATGCTAAAAGTAACCTAAGATAGCTTTAAGAAGAGAGAATGGCTGAAACTAGAACCTTAAACCCTAAACCTTAGAAATTACAAAGCAAAATTTGCAGAAAATGAAGAAAAAGTTTTTATATTAGCTCATTACCAACATGATGATAAGTAAGGGTACCATTATGAAGGTAGACACATGTTGGGTACTTCTCCTCTTTCCTTTTAATGAAATGACACATTTTTGCTTCAGGAGTCAAATGTACCATCATGATGGTAGCTAGGTACCGTTATGCTGATATATCCTTCTAGTTTTGTAACTTAATTCAATTTTGTTCAAGGTACTGGCTTGACGGTAGATAGGCTTACCGTCATGCTGGTAGTTCCAACTCCAAGTTTCCTTCTTTTAATTTTTTCTTCATTTCCAGCTTCTTGAATTAAGGTTACCATTACATGGTAGCCCCAAGACCTACAAGATCAAACATGAAGAGTTTAAATTCTTTAAATATATGCTACTTGTGAGCACCAAACACAAAAATATGAATTACACTTATGTTGAGTACTTATATGTGATTTTAATGAAAATTCATACACTTTTACTTAAAAATCTATTAAATCACATATAATTATTAGAAAAATCTATTAGATAAGTGTGTAGTTTTGCATGCTTATCACTTTCCGAGTGCATTTCTTATACTTTTATCTAATCTTGTTAGTAGCTTAAGGTTAGTGGCAAGTAGACTTTAGTCTTGCTTGTGCATCATATTAAGTAGGGACTAAGTTGTGTAGTATTTTTCGATGTGTCATATTCTGTAAGTAGCTTCCCAAAGCTACTTTGTGTGTATGTGTATATTTTTTTGTTTGTTCATTTAAGCTTTCTTTAATATCTCAAAGAACCCATTGTTTACCTTATGGTAAGCCCTAGTGATAACTTAGCTCTTAGGTACATCATACTATCCTAATATTAGAGCTTAAGGTTACGACCAAGAGCTAAGTGTTTGTAGTGACTGGTTTATTGTAAGTAATATACAACATACTTTGTTGTACTCTATTTTCTCTACTTTGAAACAAAGCAAGTTGTTGAAGTTGTTGCACCAATATAGTGTTTAGTAGTGTTATGTAGAATCTTTTGTTGGGTGGTAAACTTGTTGAAATTTTGTTGTGAGGATGTTGAATCCTAGTGTACAAAGGGAGATAGGTGATGTTGAGAGTGATGTGCCTAGGCGTGGTCATATCAAGTAATAAACTCCTCCTAATACTAAAGAACAAATTCAAAACCTCACTACCATTGTCACCAACTTGGTTGTGATTGTATAGAGGTTCTTAGATGTACGACCCCAAGACAAAAATGCTGAGTATGGTCGAGGCATGCGAGATAGACCAAGAGGGTAGGGTGTAGAAATTTGAGCCTCTCATGCTTTGAATGCACCATAAGCATAACCTAACCGAGCTGAAAGACTTGCTTGATGGAGACTTGAGTTGGAGGAAGTTGAAGAAGCAGAAGAGGATGAATAGTTTCATGAGTTTGATGAGTGAGAGCTTTGAGCACTATGGGGAACCAAAAACATCAAAGTACAAGTTCCAAGCTTCTTGATAATAGGAAGTGCAAGTGAGTATATGGACTAAGAAGAGAAGGCAGAGAAATTTTCTTACTTCTATGACTATGAGGATGCTATTCGAATTCAAGTCGTTGTTTTAGAGTTTTCTGGATATGCAGCAATGTGGTGGAAAAAATTGAAAACCACACATCGGTAAGCATCTGATTCACTTAAACTATATAGATAAAAATTAAATTACGAATGCTCCAGTAAGTATACTGGGTTAGAATTAAGTAATACAGAGCAAATGAGGCTGTTGATCCATTGAGGACTATAATATTATTAAACCTATGATAGTTCTTATCATTATTTAGGTAATAAAAAATAAATTAACTAATCTAATAACTATACTAAAATTATTGAAAAGAAAATAACTATAAAATTTCTAAAACTAAGCAATCAATTGAGAATTGTGGAAAGAACAAAATCTACCCTAGATTATGCAAATCAAATTGTTATCATGTTATTTAGATTATTAGCTATATGGTCATTCAAGTGAAATTATTATACCTTAAAACTTAAGGATTTAAACTCCTAATTAATCAGTTAGCTTTTGCATATCCAATTAATAGTGAACTCTAAATTACAATCAGATATCTCTTGATACTATGATTGTCTAATATCCTAAATCAATTATTCCTAATGTCTTAGTGAATAATCAATCACCAAACATTACATTAATTTCTAGATAATTTCTAATTAATTCAATTAACATTGCTTTTACATTAATTAATCAAATTAACTAAGAATTTCTAACAAACCCTATATCAACTCCTGTATCACTAGGGTTTTTAACAATTATAATAAATTAAACAACTATGATTGAAATAATAGAAATTGCAATTATGAATTAACCCTATATCTATTAATCCTATAACACGAATACAATAATCATCTTAGCTATCTAAGGTTTCATTAATTCCCACAAATAGATTTAGCCAATCATAGAATTTGAAACAAAAGTGCAACTACTAATTGAAATTGCAAGGAAATTCATAAATGAAATCATGAATAATTAATAGAATTGCATAAATATAATTAAAATTGATGTCACCAATTCTGTAATTGGAAAATATAAACTTTAATTGCAACTCTAAAACTTAGTCTCTACAACAAAAGCAAAATCTTCTCAATGATCTAAGTGATTCTATAGAAGAATTCTTCAAAAACTATCTAATAATTGTTCTATGACTCTCTAAGTCTTAGGAAAGTATGTGTCATTACAAAAAAAAAAAAAAAAACAAAAGTCTTCTAAATGGTGAAACATAAGACTATTTATAAGAAAAACAAAGGTTAGCTCGTATAAAGCTTCTTTTTTAATGAAGGTCGGCTGATAGGCCGGCGGTATAAACTTCAAGGCTGGTGGCGTAAACTTCAAGGCCGATGGCATAGACTCTAAAGGCCATCGGTGTAAGTATAGGCCAATTGTATTGAATTCCAAATTGCCACTTGTTGATTCAAACTTCATTTATTTGCGTAAAACTCCTCTAAATCGTTTATATTTCCACTTTGAATCCTCCAATTCCTAAAATGTACAAATGAAAATAATTAAGTAACATTTCTTAATGATTTCTATAAAATCAATAATAATTCTATCTAATTTGCACATTTAAAATATGAAAAATATGCCTTTATCAGTATTATGTGAAATCTAAACCTAGAATGAAATGAAGCAAGTTTTAAGGAATAGATTTATCCTTGAACATTATGAGTAAGACACTTTCCAATGTTTTTAAGGACTCAAGCAAGGTAGTCGATCTGTAAATGAGTATGTTTGTGAATTCCAGTTGTTCATAATCTAATGTGATGTTAATGAATTTGCAGTGCAAACCATTGCGGGATTCATTTCTTGGTTGTAACTTGAGATTGGGAATATTGTAGAGGTGCAAAGGCTTAGGAATTTAGATGAAACTATCCAAATCGCTTAAAGGGTCGAAAGGTAGAGGTAAAGTCAGCTCAGAACTTGGATTTAACTAAGCTCCTTGCAATTCTGAGGTAAACTAACACGGTCAAGCTCCGAGCCGACTTGATGATGGTCAAGGTAAAGCTAACGCTAAGGAGCTCGAGGTCAAGAAGGACCGAGGTCATAACTCAGGCTAAAAGACATAAGAGATCAAGTGCTTCAAATGTCTAGGCTTTGGACATGTGGCCAATCAGTGTCCAAACTGATGAATAATGACTATTAAGGGAAAAAAGAACTAGTTTTAAGTGGAAAGTGCTAGTGAATGCAAAGAGGAAGTGGATGTCGGGCATTTCCTTAATGAATTCCTAGAAGACCTTGAGGTCCTCACCTAACCTAAGTAGGGCAAACAATACCATAACATGGTTGTCCAAAGAATTCAGTATTCTAATCTTCCACCCTAATTACCTAGTAAATGGAAGCTTATGTGCCTTGATTATTGATGGGGGAAGTTGTACCAATGTAATAGCGCAAGGAGTGGTGAGAACCCTAAAGTTGTCAACTTATCCTCACCTTCGACCTTATAAGATCCACTGCTTGAATGAGAAAGGTAGACTCTAAGTCACAGAGCAAGTGATGTGCCAATCTCCATTGGGGAAAGGTATAAGGACGAAATACTATGTGACATCTTGCCAATATGCACTTTGCACATACTATTAGGTTGACCATAGCTATTTGATCTGAAGGTGCTCCATGACGGATACCTAAACACTTACATGTTCTAGAACGACAACAAGAAGGTTATGCTTACTCCTATGAGCCTGAGGGAAGTTTAAGAATCATAAGAGAAGATTTCTAAGTCCTTACAGATGAAGTCTCTAATGATTTCCTAATTAGATTCTCTAAGGTAATCAAGTTCTAGGATTGTGTCTTTTTGTTGATCAAAAGACTACTTGCGCTGAGAGAAGTCGAAGCATTACCTACTAAGGTGTAGGCCTTGCACTAAGAATATGTAGACATACTTCCTGAAGAGCTGCCTAAAGGATTACCCTTTATTCGAGGCATTAAGCATTGCATTGATCTCCAACCTAGAGTAACTATACATAATAGATATGCTTATAGGCTTAACCCTAAACAGGCAACTAAGCTAAAGGAGTAAGTTGACAAGTTGATAGACCGTGGGTATATTAGGGAAAGCATGAGCCCTTATATTGTACCAGCTATACTTGTACCAAAGAAGGATGGCTCTTAACGAATGTGCATTGATAGCTAAGCTATCAATAAGATCACTGTCAAATTTTGATATCCTATACCCCGACTGGATGATATGTTAGATGAACTACATGGTGTACGGATTTTCTCGAAAGTAAATTTGAAGAGTGGTTACCACTAGATTTGAATGGGACTAGGGGATGAGCAGAAGACAATATTTAAGACAAAGGACTATCTCTGTGAATGGTTGGTAATGCCCTTCGGAATTACTAACACATTGAGCACTTTTATGCGACTCATAAATCGTGTCTTGAGATCATTGATTGGTAAGGGTGTTGTAGTTTGCTTTAACGACATATTGGTGTATAGTACCAACTTTAATTCTTATGTCAAGCATTTGAGAGCTGTATTTAACATTCTTTGGGTTAAATAATTGTTCGACAACTTGAAGAAATGCATGTTCCGTTAGAATGAGGTTATCTTCTCTTGGATATGTTATGTTTGATGGAGGTATCTAAGTTGATGATGAGAAAGTTAAGGCTATTCTAAAGTGGTCAATATCAACTAATGCAGCTAATGTGAGGAGCTTTCATGCTTTAGCTTCATTCTATTGAAGGTTTACTCAAAACTTCAGTTCCATAGCTACCTTGTTAACCAAGAAGACTAAGGAGAACTCCAAGTTTAAATGGTTGAAGAAAGCTCAAAAAAGCTTTGAGGAGGTTAAGTCTAAGTTGACTTTCACCCCATGCTTACCTTACCAGATTTTGACAAAGTCTTTGATTTGGAGTATGATATGTCTGGAGTAGGCATTAGTGTTGTACTTATGCATAAGTGCTGACCTATCACATACTTTAATAAGAAGCTTGCTCTAAATTACTCGATGTATGATAAGGAATTCTATGCTCCTATCCAAGCTCTCTATACATACCATGAGTCTCTTAAACAACTCTAAGGTCAACAAAAGCTTTCCTGACATCATGCTAAGTGGGTAAAGTTTTTGGAAACCCTCTATTATGTCATTAAGAACAAGAAGGGGAGTTCGAACACTATAGCCGATACCCTATCACGTCAGCATATACTTGTGACAGACATATAAGCTTAAATACTTGGGTTTGATACCTTATCTAATTAGTATGAGCGAGATACCTACTTTTGACTCGTAGTGGTCAAATGCATGTATGGAGTTGTCGTAGATGGGTTCTATTTAAACTAAGGGTTTCTAATGAAGGGTAGACATGTATGTGTGTTGAATAACTCGGCCAGAGAATTACTAGTTTAGGAAGCTCATGCATGAGGCTTAGCCAGTCATTTTGGGGAAACGAAGACACATGAGCTGTTGAATGAGCATTTATTTTAGCCTAGGATAATGAAGGATATTCACAAGGTTCTTGAGAAGTGTAAGATGTGTAAGCATACAAAAGGACGGAAAGAACCATATAGAGAGTACATACCTGTACCTATACCTAAGTAGCCTTGGACTGACCTAAGCATGGATTTCATGCTTGGATTGCCCCGAACAACCTAGAAACATGACTTTATCATGGTGGTGATTGATCGGTTTAGTAAAATGAGTTGCTTCACTCTTTGCTATAGGATTAATGATGCTTTATATGCTATTAACCTCAGATTAGGATGTAAAGTTTACGAGCTTAGTTTGGCAAACTTTATATAAGAAGCTCAATACCAAACTTATGTTCAATACTTCTTACCACCCACAAATATATAGCCAGACTGAGATTGTGAACATGATAGCAAGGAGTTTACGTCGAGCCATTATTGGGAAGAATCTGTGTGATTGGGATTTACATCTACCCATCGTTAAGTTTGCTTACAACCGTTCCATCCATAGCTTGATAGGAAAGTTATCCTTCAAGTTCATCTATGGGTTCAATCCGAGTTAACTACTGGACATGGTTATCAACTCTACCTAAAGAGGAGAAAGTTAGTCTAACCTATAGTGTATTGAGGAATTCTAGAGGCTACATAGGAAGGTTACCGAATAGCTAGCCAAAATAGTGGCCTAATAGCGAGAACGAGGAAACCAAGGAAGAAAGAGCATAGTCTACAATCTAGGAGACCTCATATGGGTACACTTTATTAAGGAGAGATTCCTAAAGAAGAGAACAAGCAAGCTATCACCTAGATTGAATGGTCTGCTCAAGGTTCTACAATGAATCAATGAAAATGCGTATGAGCTTAAACTATGTAAAGGATACAGGGTGTCATCAACTTAACACCTTATGTGCCAAAAGAGGAAGCCAACCAAGATTTGAGGGAAAATTTTCAATACGCCCAGGGAGTTGATAGACTATCGACCTTGGGACCTCTCACTTAAGCTCACCTCCGAGGCTTACAAGGACTTGTAAGAAGAATCCTGTCTTTTAAGATCACCTTTGATGAGCTCTAGTACTAAGCTAGCCCCTTGTTAAACTCCATGCGAGCTTAACTCAGTTGTACTCTTCTCTGTATTGCTAAGAACAATGACACTAAGCTCCCAACTCAAATGTTGGTAGCCAACCTCACGAATACAATGCCCTAGTCCTTAGCTAAACCCATTACCCCTGCAATAGATTCCTCCGAATTGGTCCCTACCCCAGCATGTCAGCCAACTTACTCCTCTGGATAACTAAGAATTTACACCCTTCACCTAGTATACAGAGCCTACCACTTGTCCTTCCCCTTTCTGATATTGTATTGTATTCCTTTTGTCTTAATTGTTATAAATACCCTTTTTGGCTTGTGCTAGGAATCTTTATTCTTGTGTTACCCTTTTTGTAATTTCATATTATCTTTTGTTACCCTAAAGACTTACCATAAATAGTTCCCTATTAGTTGCAGTCGAAATCAGACCTTACTGTTAATAAATATTCTCCTATGTTCTTGTAAGAAACCTTCTCCAAGTGCATTTCTTATACTCTAATCTAATCTTGTTAGTAGCTTGAGGTTAGTAGTGAGTGAACCCTAGTCTTGCTTGTGCATCATATCAAGTGGAGACTAAGTCGTGTAGTATTCGTCGGTGTATCATATCCAGTGAGCAGCTTCACGAAGCTACTTTTTGTGTGTATTTGTTGTTCGTCCATTTGTGCTTTCTTCGATATCTCGAAGGACCAACTATTCATTCTACAATAACCTCTAGTGATAACTTAGCTCCTAGGCACATCATTTGGCTTGATCACCTCTACCTTTGAACTGGTCGTCTTTACCTTTGCCTATAGATTCTCTAATATCCTTATTGGAGTCATCCTTTTTGTTTAGCTAGAAAAGGATACCTAAGTCAAGATTGGGTTATTTCTCCTGAACCTCTATCTTCACCTATCTTCCTCTTTCTAAGCTGGCTCGAGCAACTGCTTTCATGAAGTTGCGCCCACTTGTGATCTCCTTAAAGATCTTCTCTATAGCTACTGGTGTTAGGTCTTGACCATCCTTGAGCTCAGCCTCCTAAGCTTAGAACTTGGCTTAAGCATCCTCGAACTCCTTCCTCTTCTCCTCCACCTCTTTATTTGTCGTGGCTAGCTCCTGCGTATGAGTGTTGGCCAAGTTCTCTAACTCTTCAGCATGCATCCTTGCTACCTTAGCCTCTATTGCTTGAGCTGCCTCTTAGATAGCCTTCTCCTTTTCCTCCCCCAAGCTTCTGCAGGTGTTGATTAGGTCATTGATGTGTTTGCCTTGCTACTTGACCTCCTCCTTCAACTTATTTACCGAGCTTACCTTTGTATCCAACTCGGTGTTTTGTCGATGATAGCAGTTTAAAATACACAAATTTTCCTAACTTTAAAACTCGCATTTATTTATAAATTAAGTAAAAATGTGTTGATTTTACATGAAATTAGAGTTTATGCACAAAGTAAACCACATTTGAGCATAAATTAAGCAAAAACATGTTAATTTTCTATGAAATTAGAATTTATGCACAAAATGGACCAACTTATGTAAAATTGCTAAAAATGCATGAAAAAAGGATTGAGTTTTATTGATTCTATATCTTACGTATAGGTGCATAAGGGTTACTATGGTCTTGGTAAATCGCACCATTTGAATAAGGAGGCCAAAATCAAGGGCACTAGTGAATTTAGCCTACCGATCAGTTGTAGGGATGTAACAAGGGCAAGTTCAAGGTCGGTTATGAAACTTGAACCTACTTCTATAGAGTTTGGCATTTTCCAAAACTCTATAAAAACCCCATAAGGTTTTACCCCATATTTTTAAAACTCAACCTTGTAGAGTTCTTAACCCTATGGAGGTGGGTTTTTATAGGATTGAAAAAACCCTATAGGGGTAAGTTTTCATAGGATTTAGATGGATTAAGGAGAGAGTAAAGTGTAAAGAAATTAAATAGGATTAGGATTATATTTACTAATTGACATAATAGTAAAAATTCAAAAGAAAATATATTGTACAATATAGTTATTATATAACGTATGCATGGTGTATAAGTTAAGAATAAATATTTTTACTAATATATATATATATATATATATATATACATATACGTATTATTTTACCTAGTCAGGTTTCCCATTGGGTTTTTTGTTATCCCAAAACTCGACCTTAAACCATATAAGGTTTTTATTGAGTTCGGTCGGTCGGGTGCCTTTTAACGACTCGCTTGATTGCATCCCTAATCTGTTGGTAACCTTGTTACGGATCGATTAATATGCCCTAAAGCATCGGGTCTACATCGATGGATCAAGCGATCAAGTAGAGAAGTAGATGACATAGTGAGCAAAAGGTGCAAGGGTAGATTCAGTCATGCTGATCCATCGGTACCATCTGTACCGATCAATCGGTAAAAGAAATTAGGGTTAGGGTTTCTTGTCTAAAACCCTAATGGCCTTAAATGTTATCCCCATAAGCAGTGGAGTTGCAACAATCCTGCTGTATAAACCAATCTAAGATAGTAACTAACCTCTTAGTCACTATTGTAGATATGATTAACACAAGTCATCCATAACTACCGACTTTGAAGTAAATAGTTTATACAAAAATTATCAATAAAATTACATATAGAATTTTAAGTTATGTTTATATATATATATATTGTCTTAAGACCCTGGAGATATTTACACAACATAATAATCTAAACTAAGTAAAATATTACACGATCATCTCACATATCTATGAGTTATTGACAAAACTCTCAAAAACTCTATTGACCATTCAGTTTAGTCCTCACTTCCTCAAGTTCTTCAAAAGGAAACTAACCTCTAGGTAGTTATAGAGCGGTATTTCAGTTAGCACTTGTAAAAAGATCTATAAGGGTGTGAACAACCAATAGCTCCATAAGTAAGGATGAAGAGATAAGACTGTACAATAGACACAAGCAAGGTTCTCAAACAATTAATTAAATGCAATGGAACGCACAAATTCCATCATACAATGTTGTCTAGTCCATTATGAAATTAGAGAAATTTTACCCACTCTAATCCGAGTTTAAGGAGTTTTAACGTGTATGTAATAGTTTATGACCAAACCCAAGTTTATGCAATAGAGGCATGGCAATTATGTATTTTGAGTGACTGATGAAGTGAGGTTGATCATATACTCTTTAGGATAATTAATGTATTTCAAGAGAGAGGTTCTTGTAATGAAGTCTTATGTATTTTTGTAAAGCTTTGTATTATGAGAAGAGGATATATTTGTGGCATTATATGTATTGTGGTACTCAAGCCTGATGACTCACTCATATAGTTTGCCAAGCTGTTTGAGGGGAATTAAACTCCAAAGAGCAATGCATTCTCCAGCATGGTCTGTTGAGTTACTTTGTGCTCTATCTCATCCAAGAGATTGCCAAGATGACTAACCTATTGCCAAGCCCACTCCTCCACAATACATCAGTCTAAGGCCAAGCACCAAACCCGTATACTACTGAACAACTACATTGCTAAAGTTGGATTGACTCAGATCCCAAGCTAACCAATTGAGGCTAATCTAACAACGGACCACTTCTCAAACCAACCCTTCCTTAATTTAAAATATTTGAGCCATTGAGCCTAACTTGATTTGTTTTGAACTTGCTCTACTTGGCAAGCAACATCATTAAGACCACAGAATGTATAGTTAACACATGCCCTATTTTCTAACATCCATATTGTCCTTTTGTAACGCATATTCTTTTTGTTTGATTATAACTCTACCCTTGTAAATTATTCCTTTCCCTTTTTTAGTAGGAATCTTTTTATAGTTTACACTAACCTAGGACTTATCCTAATTAGGTTATACAAATACTTGTAATTTGTAATAGCTATAACATGGAATGCCATTGATAAATAGATAAACTCTTGCAAGCTAAGTATCTTTTGCTTACTATCGTTTACTCTTATCTGATCCATTATGAGTATGGATTAGTAGTGAGTGCCCTTCGATCGCACTTGTGTGTAATATTAAGTGCGACCTAAGCTTGTGTAAGGAATTAGTGCATCATAACCATCGTCGATGCATGGGAACCCTTACTCAAACCTTTAACTGCCATTTACTTTTCGAACTATCTCGCTATTTAGACCCATCCCCTTGGTTCGTATGATACTCAACATCAAGTGTTCATCTACGTTGTGCCCTGTATCATCTTGGTATTAGAGCCTTGGTATGTTTGAGCAAGTCTTTGTTAATTGTACTTCAAGTGATGTATTATTGTTTTCATGTGTTATAGAAGTTCTATTGTTGTTGTGATTATTTGAAGAGCGTTTAGTGTTGAAGAAATATTGTGCTCTGTTTTCCCCTGTTTCTTGCATGCAAAACAGAGTGTGAGTGTTTCTTTGTTTGTCATGTGTAGTTGACATAGTAGTAGGAGTGTTAGGTGTTCTTTTGTTGTTGTTATTTGTAGAGAAAATTTTGAGTGGTATTTTCAACTGTTAATCTTTTGAAATAGACTACAATGTCTAAATCTAGTGTTCAAGGAACTCTAGGTAACTAAGAAAGTGGCGCTCAAAATGGCCAAAATCAACAAGGAAGTTTCATACCCCAGTCAATAGGTGACCAACTAGATATACTCACTGACTTAGTGGCTAGTCCAGTAATTGTCATAACTAAAGATGGACAGTAAATCAGAAATGGTCCATATAGAGGACAAGCCAATGAACAGCTCGAGAGAGGCAATGGTCAGTATAATCGAGCTAATGCCCTAGTTTGACCACCCTAAGCTAGAGGAGTAGATAGAGTTGCTAGGTGTGACTAGCACTCAATGAAATTGTTGAAGAAGATGAGGAAGAAGGTGATGAAGCAAAGGAGTACTATGAGCAAGAAGAGAGGAAGGCCCAAGCTCTTAGAGTTAAAGGGTTGAGGATGTGTATTCCAAGATTTTGTGGGAGTGGTGATGCAGAGGACTACTTAGACTAGGTAGATAAAATTGAGAAGTAGTTTGAATGCCATGAGGTGCTTGAGAATGTTAAGGTTAGACTTGCTATACTAGAGTTTACTGGCTATGCTACCTTGTGGTAGAAGAACATGACCTATAGAAGAGAAGGAGAACATGAAGTTAGAAGTTGGGATGAAATGAAGAGAGTCATGAAAAGAAGATTTGTTCCACGCTGCAATTTCCAGGATGCATTTAAGAGGTTACAAGAGTTGAGACAAGGTAGATTAAGTGTTGATGCCTACATGAAAGAATTCCAAATGTTGATGATCCAATGTGAAGTTGTTAAGCCTAAAGACCGAACTGCGTCTTGATTCATTAGTAGGTTGAAGTATGAGATTAGAGATATTTTGGGGACCAAGGACATTAGATCACTTGATGAGGCTATGCGAGCTGCGTAAAGAATTGAGAGGCACCTAACAAGGAGATTCTGATCCCTTATCAATCAACCTACCCCTAGCCAATCTGTTTTAAGTAGACTTGTGCGATCAAAACCTAGTAAAGTTATTGAGGCTTAACCTACTTAAGCTGTCCAATCAGAGTAGAAGGAGATTCTAAGGAAATTTGAGAAGGGCCAAAGCTCTGGAAGGAAGGCAAGTGAGACAAAGTGCTTCAAATGCTAAGGATTTAGACACATGGTTGCTCAGTGTCTAAATAAAAGAACCATGGTGATGCAAGGCGCAACGCCAATTGTTGAGGTAGACAATACTGACGAGGAGGTAGAAGAGCCGAAAGAGACTGGACAAATAAAGCAGTTTGAGAAGGAAGAAGTCATCTATAATGAGGAAGGTAAATTTATGGCTGCCGCCCTAGTGTTAAGGGAGAACGATGAGTGTAAGTCTTATACTTGAGGACGAATAGTGAGAGAATCTATTCCATATTGGGTTCAAGGTGAATGGGTCATTGTGTGCATTGATTGTTGATAGTGACAGTTGCACCAATATAGCATCTACTTTCACGGTCTAACAATTGAAGTTGCATACCAAGGCCTACCCTAAGCTTTCATGCCCCAAACTAAAGAGTCGTAATAGCCTTGCCGTATAAACCAACCTAAGCTAAAAGCTAGCCACTTTAGCTATTAACATAGGTATAGTACACACTAAGCTTTTATCACTCCACAACTTTGAGTCATCCAATTCAATCCCTATTTGGCATCAACCTATAGTGCAACTTACTAAAATAGCTTTTGAAAGAGATTTTGTGGTATAAAATCTTGAAAAGAAAACAAGTTTTATAAACACTTGAAGAGACCCTATTAATTTTCCTAAAAGTTAGTAAAGTTGATAAACAAAATAGGATTCCAGCCAATTGGCCTTGAATCTTACACGCTAACCCCATTCTTTACACTTCTGGAATTTAGAGCAGTACTAGTGTATCTACTAAGAGACCTGCAAGACAACTATAAGGGAATGAGCAATAACTTACTCAGTAAGTGAGATAGAGACAATAACACATATCTTATATAGAGCAACCAGGGTTTTCAAGTAAGGTTAATTAAATGCAATGTGTGTTCAAGTAAATACCATTGCATGACGTTGACTAGTCATCGTGAGATTAGAGAAATTGCGCCTACCTTAATCTAGGTTTCAAGGAGTTTAACGTCATGCACTTCACAGATCGGAACCAAACCGAGGCTTGTGGAATAGAGAAATACACTCTACCGAAGACTACCTTTGAACTACAATCCTTAACTTTGTTGCGATCTCCTCTCCTATTACTTAGTTTGACTAAGGGTAAAGAAAAGACCATTTCTGTTATCCTCATCAAAGGTTCGTGTTTGGCTTAAGAAACTTAATCGTTTTCCCTTAGTAGGTTTTGATGCAAGTCTGGTTAATAGTTAAGTTGAGTTTATGTTAGATTGCTTTTGGAGTGATCAAGCAATTTCAAACAGTTCAATCCAGCAATAACATAAAGCAATCAATACATAAAATCCAACACTCCAAATAGTAAAACATATTCATGCACACACATTGCATACATACAGGCAATTATCTCACAATCACAACCAAGACATATACTAAGGTCTCCAAGTATTATTAAATAATACTTCAAGGTGCGGTGAAGCACTAATCCCACTTACTTGGACTTGTGACACTCAATAGTCTTGATAGTTGATCTCGTCTGCTTTCATTGTTCTCCCTAAAATAATCAATATAATCATTTTAGTTTTACTAAATATAAAGTTGGATAAGTTCATTTTAATAATTGAATTGTAGTTATGACTTATCTCTAGCGAGTGGTATAAGCTTTATATTAAGTTCCAACTTATTGTCGAAGTCTTTAAATACGGTTTTGAAAGCTCGCCTAATACCAAGTCTCGATATCATAACCTTTTAACCTTGTCTTTGAGATTATCTCAATTATACCCTTACTCTAATCAACCTTTGAACAAGACTTTGAAGTTATTTCCATTAAGCATTCTATACTAACTAACCGTTGAATCAAGTTTCGAAGCCATTCTAACTACATTTAGAGTTGTGCAAGTAGGTTAAACAAGCTAATCTGGCCCAGCCCACTTTAGCTGGTGGGTTAAATAGGCCAACTAATTCTGGCCCACTTTATAAATAGGCTAGAAGTTTATTGGCCTAACCCAGCTCATTTTAACCTACAGGTTAAACGGGCAAACCCATAAACTCTTTAATGGAGTTGATAAATAATTATATATTATGATTGTGGCTTATAGGATATGTCATATTAAGGAATTGGTTCCTTTCATCATCACTTAAGCTATAGAAGAAAGGAAGGACTCATGGATTGTAGTTTGTTGAATATCCATCATTTTGTCCATTTCTACTATAGGGAAAGAGTCCACATTCCCATTTCTTAATTGTCAAAGTGATGAACTATATTGTATTATAGTTAGGGCCTAGGGTTTATAAATTATAATATTAATTTATTATTATATAATAAATATGCTTTACATATATGTTGTAGGTGAATACTGACCATTGAAGTCTCTAACTCATGTTTGTCGACTTAAGAAAGCGTAAGGAGAAGTAGTAAGCAACTAGCGATGTCTACGTCCTGCTTGTGTTTTCTATTTTTTTTTTTTTTTTTTGTAAAAAAAAAAAGTGGGCCAACCCAACCAATCATGGTTTAACTCGTTTTAACCTACGGGTTAAACGAGTTGGGCCTTAATGGCCCGCTTTTTAAACCAGTTGAAAAACTTGGCGCTAACCCATTTTAAAAATGGGTTAAACGAGCTAGCCCACAAGCCAAAACCCGTTTGAACACCTCTAATCACATTTCCCTTACCAAATACTTCCTAAACAAGCCTATGATGGGGCAATTAAGTCTCTTTTTCTATTCAACTTTCTGATTAACTCTCTGAACTGGAGACTAGGTTCCTTCTTTACAAACCAACCCTCTAAAGATGTCTCTAAAGTGATTTCATGTAAGCCTTTTAAATTAGCCCACCTTCTAGTCAGGTCTCTAAACTCAATACAATCACTATTCTTTCACTAAACAATTCCTTACACAAAGCTCCAGCATGTTTAAAGTTAAAGTCTTTTCATCCACTAGTATTCTGAACATGTTTCTGAAGTCATTTCAACCATGTTTATTTTACCAAATAGCTTCTCAAATAAGGTCCCAATAGAGTTATAATTATAATCCTTTGCCATCTATCTCTTTGATCAAGTATCTGAACTAAAGATTAAGTGTCCCCTCTACTAGTTCAATCGTTTGAAGAACTTTCTGAACATAATCAATTTATGTATTTACTCTCATCGACTCGCCTTAATGTCCTATTCTAGTTTACAAGAATGATAAAACAAAATCATACAGCAGGTTCTTTATGCTTGTAATCACCATATCTTCTCAAACTTCCAAATCCACATATCCTTACCTTAATGCATATAGGTCATAACCAATGGTTGGTGCATAGATCAAATTCCATTCAATCCAGCCAGCTTTAGATCATTTCCTACAATGAAACATAACTCATATGAACTCCAAAAGTAGTACAACTTGATTTCCTTAAAGCTAAATAACAAAAGCTCCCAAAAAATAGCATTTTTTTACTAAATTTAGAGGCTAAAAATTATAGAAAATATTTTTGGATGAAATCTTTTCATAGGATCCAAACATACAATATAAGAAAGTTTTAGAAAAATTTTGGTTTTAAAATAACAATAATAGGGTCATTCAAATCGACTTTGAAAATTGCTCGATTTCTTAAGAAGTACTAAATCCACTTAAAATTTGTGTGATCTGATATTTTTCCCTAATAATAGGCACAAAAATATTCCAAAATAAAAATTTTCAAAATTTTCAGACCTAATTTAATAATTTTAGAAAATTTAAGAAAATCTAAGAAAAATCGAAGTTCACCAAAAAGCCACTGTCTAGCCACCACCACCTTCCTCCATCATGTCAGCAACCTTAGGTTCTACCACCTCTGTCTTCCAATGGTGGTGGTTCATCCCCAAATTGTTTTTAAATCCTCACTCCATGATGCTGCTTGGTTGTACAGTATTATTTCTAACTTTTTTCAAATTTTTTCCCTTCTTTGTATTCCTGTTCTTATAATTTTCCTAGCCTTGTTACAACTTGATTAAAGCCTTAGAGAGGAGTGGTGATGATTCCTAAGCTTAAGTGGTGAAAATGAGGATTTTTTTTCTCTCTCTCTTAGTTTATATACCTTTTATTCCATACAAAGCTAGCTATCTTCATGTTAAATCATTGAGTCTACAACTATCCAGAGGTTATGCTATGCTAATTCCCACTTAGTTATAGTGGTTTTAAAATTTTTTCCTAATTTTTATCACTTTTATTGTTAATTTTTTTAGTTATTTATATAGATTCTCGAGTACTTAAAGCATTTTCAAGTATGTAATTATATATAATAATCATACCCTATGTAACTAACTCAAAATAGCTATTAATTTACATGTTTATGATGAATAAATTACAATATAATATAATTTAATAAAACTATATATTTTTAGTTATAATAATATTATTTTATTATATTTCTATAATTTGAACCCACGACATGTCATCATTTAACTCTTAGCATTTACACGTAAAATATCATCTTGATAGGCTTACTTTCACATATACCCTATATTGATGGCTCAAAATAGCTACGTAAAACTATAGAGCTCACTAAGCCTTATAAACTACATTGGCTTAGTGATAAGGGAGCCCTGCAAGTCATTAAGCAAGTATTTGTGCCGATTAATATTAGGAACTGTCGGGATGAAATGCTCTGTGATGTGTTGCCCATGAGTGCATCACATATTTTGCTTGGATGACCATGGATGTTTAATTGAAGTGTGATGTACGATGGAAGGAAGAACACGTATTCCTTAAAGCACAAGGGCAAGAAGGTGAAGTTGAGCCTTATGATTGATGAACAAGTTAAAAACATGCAAACTCAGCTAAGCCGAGTTCTGAAGAAAGAAGCTTATGTGATGGCCTAAGCCAAGTTGAAGAAAGAGATAGAGCTTAAAGAGCCAACCTATCTACTAGTCAAAAGGTTACTTAAGATGAGAAGATTCGAGGACGAACTACTACTTGTCAAGGTGAAGGCCTTTGTGGAAGAGTTTATTGACCTGTTCCTAAGAGAATTGTCCGAAGGTTTACCTAATCTTTGAGGTATTGAGCATGCAATAAACTTATAACTAAGAGCCACACTGCCGAATAAGCTTGCTAAGCTACAAAGCTAGGTAGATGAGCTATTAAAGAAAGGGTATGTGCAAGAGTCCCTAAGCCTATGTGCCATGCCGACCTTGTTGGTACCAAAGAAAGATGGGACATAGAGAATGTGTGTAGATAGCCAAGCAATCAATTATGCCACCATCAAGTATAGGTATCCAATCCCAAGGCTTAATGATATGCTAGATGAGTTGAATGGTGCAAAAGTATCTCCAAGATTGATCTCAAATCTAGATATCATCAAATCCAAATGCAGGAAGGAGATGGGTGGAAAACCACATTTAAGACCTGCCATAGATTATATGAGAGACTTGTGATGCCATTCGTATTGTCAAATGCATTGAGCATGTTTATGCAATTGATGAACCATGTGCTCTAAGAACTAATAAGGAAATTTGTAGTGGTATATTTTGATGACATACTAATCTATAGTCTTGATATGGAGACTCACCAAGAGCATCTCTAAGCAGTCTTTTAGAAACTCTGATATGAAAAGTTATATGCCAATTTGAAGAAATGTGACTTTTACTAACCTAAAGGAATATTCTTAAGGTTTGTTGTGAGTGGTGGTAGCATCCAAGTCGATTATGAGAGGATAAGAGTGATTGTTGAATGGCCTGTACCGACCTGCTCAGCCGTGTGTGAAGCTTCTACGGCTTAGCATCATTTTATTGTAGATTGATAAGGAATTTTAGTATTATTGTAGCCTTACTCACTAAAATGTCAAAAAAGAATGTTAAGTTCAGGTGGAGAGAGGAGCAAAGGAGTTTCAAAGAAGTAAAGGAGAAGCTGACTACAACCCTTATCTTAGCTTTACTAAGCTTTGACAAAATACTTGAAGTGGAGTATGATGCGTCCAAACTAGGAATAGGTGTTTTACTATGCAGGAAGGCCAATCTATTGCTTACTTCAAAGAAAAGCTTAAAGGGGCAACGCCCAGCTATTCTGTTTATGACAAGGAGTTCTACTCCTTAATCCAAGCATTGATCGTATGGCAACATTACTTACTACTCAAGGAGTTTGTGATCTATACTGATCATGAATTTTTGAGATATCTAAAGAGGCAACCCAAGTTGTCTCAAAGATAAGCCAAATGGGTCGAGTTTATGGGGAGATTTTCATATGTCATAAAGTATAAGAATGGAAAGAACAATGTAATGGCCAGTGTCCTATCAAGATGACATTCCCTTCTGATCAAATTACAAATGCGACTATTGGGATTTTCTATGATTAAGGACTTGTATCTCTCTTAAGGATCCACATCTTAGTCCTTTCTACACCAAATGTGAGGAAAGTTAAACACTTGATGACTATTATAGGGAGGATGGATATTTATTTAAGAAGGGGAGATTATGAATCCCAACCTATTTCATGAGAGAGTTGTTAGTTGCACGAGGTGCATAGAGGAGGATTGTCTAAACACTTTGGCAAGTACCGAACTTAAGAGGTACTATCCTTAAGATTCTTTCAGCTAAAGATGATGAAGGATGTCCAAGCTACATTGGAAAGGGGTGCTACCTATAGAAAGGCAAAGAGTTAAGTCGAGCTGAGCAAGGGAAATATTTACCATTGCTAATCCTGACCAAACCATGGTCTAAGTTGAGCATGAACTTTATGTTAGGTTTACCAGGACATCTCGAGAGAAAGACTCCATCATGGTAGTCGTAGATCGTTTCAGCAAGGTGGCATACTTCGTATCCTATTCTAAAACTAACAACGCTTCGACTATCTCTTTTCTTTTCTTATAGGAGGTTGTCAAACTTCATAGAGTGCCCAGGACCATTATTTCGAACAAAGACACAAAGTTCATGTGTCCCTTCTAAAGGATGTTATGGAGACAAATGGGAACTAAGCTATTGTACAGCAAGTCCTATCATCCATAAACAGACGGATGGATTGAGATTGTCAATAAGACAGTAGGAACCTTACAATAGATTGCTATTGGTCAGAACATAGCCGATTGGGATCTATGCCTACCTATAATTAAGTTCACCTACAATAAGACTGCCCACAATGTCACGAACTCATCTCCATTTGAGGTCACATATGGGGTCAACCCTAAGCTCCCATTGGACCAAACACCCCTTTCGAGTCTAGATGATGACCAACCAATTGTAGAAAGACTCAAGGTCATCAAAACAATGCACCAGGAGGTCATAGAACATTTGAGCCGAGCTGCTATCAAGCTCAATAGATGAAGCTGAAGATGAAAGAACAGAGAGTTTCAACTAGGTGATTTGGTTTAGATCCACCTCAGTAAGGAACGATTCCTAAGTTTAAGGAAGAGCAAGTTATCTCATAAGGTCGATAGACCATTTAAAGTGTTTGAAAAGATCAATCCTAATGCCTACATGAAGATTGTGGAGTCTCAAACTCCTTTAACATTGCCAACCGCTTCCTATATACTCCTGAAGACGAGCAATGTAGAGCCGAGATGGTTTTGATCCCAAATCTCAAATAGCCTAGAGGGGATGATAGGGATTACGGTCTAATCACGTGTTCTCAAGCCTAAGGACTTGCTTATATGGTCTGCTAAGCTATCTGAGGGGAGTTAAACTTCGAAGAGCAATTCATTATCTAGTATAGCCTACTAAGTTACTCTACTCTCTACCTCATCTAAGAGACTATTGAGGTAACCGACCTATTGCCAAGCTGACCCCTCCACAATACATTAGTCCAAGGTTAAGCACCAAACCTGCATATTATCGACTTACTACATTGCCGAAGTCAGGTTGACTCAGATCCCAAGCCGACCAATTGAAGCCGATCTAATAATAGACCAGCTCTTGAACTAGCCCTTCCTCATTCCGAAACATCCGAGCTGCTGAGCTTGACTTGATTTGTTATGAACCTGTTCTGCTCAACAAGCAGCATCATTGGGACCATAAAATGTACAGCTGACACATACCTTATTTTCTAACATCCGCACTATTCTTTTATAACAGCATATTGTTTTTGTTTGATTACAACTCTACCCTTGTAAATTACACCCTTTCCTTTTCTAGTAGGAATCTTTTTGTAATTTACACTAACCTAGGACTTATCCTAATTGGGTCATATAAATACTTGTAATTTGTAATAGCCGCAACATTGAATGCCATTGATATTCAGACATACTCTCGTGAGCTAAGTGTTTTCTGCTTACTCTTGTTTACTCTTATCTAATTTATTGTGAGCGTGGATTAGTAGCGAGCGCCCTCTGCCTATACTTATGTGCAATATCTAGTGCAACTTGAGCTCATGTGAGGCATTTGTGTATCATATCCATTGTCGATATACGGGAACCTCTACTTAAACCTTCAACTACCATTTACTTCTCAAACCATCTCGTGGTTTGGACCCATCCCCTTGGTTCATGTGATATTAGACGTCGTATATTCATCTAACTCGCTACCATATCACTATGTATTTAGATTCATGCATACCATTTTGTGTATTTGCACTTGATAGAAGTGCCTTCTCTTGAATTGTAACCTTTATTTTGTGAAATGAAGTGAAATGGAAACCTTTTCATGATTCTCAATTGTATTGCAGGATGAATCTCCTTTTGAAATATTAGAACTTAGAATGTGGCTTATTACATTAATGTTCAAGCCTAACTTTGAAAAAAAATTGTTTTCAATGGATACAGGCATAAAGGATGACCCCTAGTTAATAGGGTACCTCTATTGTTGGCCTTGGGTTAGAATATGCCAGCTAATTGCACCAATAAGGTACTTATAGCTATACAAGCAAATAGTGTGTTGTTAAGGGCCTTTTTGGAGAGAACCCAAGTGGCTCTAGCCCTAATGTTGCCTATGTAGATACCTTCAATGCATAACCTACCTCTAGTGGCAGTTGTAAAGCCTCCAGCAGCACCTCTACCACCGCTCCCTCCATTTGTAGGCCTAACTAGAGATCCTTACCCTATACAACTTAAGCCTCAACTGCAACATAGTTTGCTACTAAAGTTTTTAAAGTATAACCACTATTTTGAGGGGAATACTAACCAATCCGATGAGGTCGAGAACTGGCTCTTACAGGGAGAGCAATCGTTTAAGGCTTCGAGGTCCAGCCCCATTTGAAACTAACATACAACACTTGTTGAGATTGAGGGCTTGGACTTGATGGGAGACTAGGAGGAGTACTTTGACACATCCTATTACATGGGAGACATTCTAGACGGAGTTTTTGGAGCATTATTTCCTAATGAGCCTCTGAGTTATGTATAGTGATGAGTTGTTTGGTATAAGGAAGGGAAACTGCTCTATTGAGAAATATGAGGTCGAATTTAACAAAATTTTGTAGTTTGCTCCACCATAGTATCATAATAGTGATTAGATGAAGAGACAAATTTTTGTGAAAGGATTAGACTTAGAGATGAAGAGAAAGGTGTTGGAGTTTAAGTCGAAGACCGATTTAGAGATGGTAGAGAAAGAGAAAGTGTTGGATAATGTGAAGAGACAAGGAGAGGAGACAGTCAAGCCTTAAGGAACTGTGTTTAGAAAGAGGCTCTTGGAAATGTAGGGAAAACCATCACCCCTGAGATTATAATTAGTTCAAGAAAAAAGTTATTTTTATAAAGACAACAACTATCAAGTAGCAGATTGTTCGAAGAAAGCCACTACCACATGCTTCATATGAAAACGGGTTGGGCATTTCTCCATCACTTGTTCCTAGAGCTAGAGTGTCATTACTTAGGCCACAAGACTTCCATAGGTTGTTGGATACCCCATGATGGTAAGGACAATTGGAGGGGCAAGTACTCACCAAAGTATAGTGAATGACATATAAGTTTATAATTTGGAGGGATGATGAGACTTTAACGACTACCTGGAGGATGACGTGGTCTATTATGAAGAATCTGAGGATACCCCTGACACAAAGTTGATAGTAAGTATGTACCCTAATCTTTCCTTAAGATGAGTATATGTTAGGATCACCTAAATTATAAAAATTTGAACCCTAACAAGTAATTTGGAACATGGAAAATGATGACTATAAATGCTTGTAAAAATATAATTTGATTTTTGATCCAAGGAATATTAACATAAGAGGGCATTCAGTTTATACCTTATTCAATATCAAAGCCACCAGCTCCTTTATTGCCCTTAGAGTAGCAAAGAGAGTAGAATTGCCTAAATAGTTACTATGTCCAGTTTTGGGGTGAAGACACCTACGGGAAGTATAGTAATGACTAAAGAGATGGTATAGAGGTGTCCACTCAATATCTAAGGTCACAACAATGTTGCATCTAACCTTCATTTGAAACTCCAAGTAACATTTAGTATTCATAAGTTGTGTCGAACTCTATTTTGAGCTTAAACCCTTGATTGTGTTTGTGTCTTGGTGAGTTATATCCATTCACATTCACCATCAAAACTTTCCTATTCTTCATACCTATCTTCCTTTTTTAATACCCATTCCTGTTCTTCCGTTCTAGATCCGCTACCGTTTCTTTCTTATCTCAATCCCGTATCATATTGGTATCAGAGCTTTAGGGAGACACGCGTGCTAGTGTTCTTCAAAGTAGATTTGTGGTTCTAACATTTCTGTTAATCATTGTTCTATAGTGTAGTATGCTATTCGTAGTAGCAAGCAGCTACAAAAGCCGAGTAATGGTTGTTTCTGAGTTACTGTAATTTTGTTTTGTTGTTTCTTCAATTTTCTGGTAAATTACTGTACGAATAAGAATGTCGGAGGATAGTGTCAATAACACAAGGGACAATCCTCGTGGAAGCTTGAGGTGACGTGTTGAGAACTTGGAGTTCTAGATTCAGAATCTAATCGACTCTATTTAGGAGCTTACTGGGTTAGTTAGAGGCCACAGATGTGATGGCCGAGAAGAAAGGAGGGAACGGATACCCACCAATAGGAGTGGTTCCAATGAACTTTGTAATGATGCAAGACAACCGAGAAGAGCTGCCGAGCGGAGAAGAAGAGAAAACCATCCAGTGCCAAGAGGAAGAAATGATAGGAGTGTTGGCTCCGAAACAAATCAAGAAGCCTAGAGAAGATAGCCGAGGCAGAAAGGGAACATGGTCGAGCAGAGCTCTAACAAAAGTGGCTAAATCGAAGAGAATCAACCGGCTCGAAATACAAAGGAAGAACCCCGAGCACCTGGCCGAGGATTTGACAATATAAAGCTTAAGTTGCCGACCTTTTGTGGAAGTAATCGACTTTAAGAGTTCCTTGACTGGGTACCCCGAGTTGATAAATTGTTCAAGTGCTACGAGTATGATGATCGAACAAAAGTTAAGTTGGCTTCACTATCCCTTGTTGAATATGCGAGTCTTTAGTGGGATAAGTTGGTTGTTAAGCAAGATGCTGAAGGAGAAGAGTCGATTAGAACATGGAAACTTATGAAGCGATTGATGAATCAACGCTTTGTGTCAACCTACTTTAAGTAAGAGATACTCTATGCTTTCCAGCACCTAAGACAAGATCGAAATACCATTGAAGAGTATTTACAAAAGTTTAAGACCTTGATGACGAGATGTAAGGTTACAGGACCGGACCATTACCAGATTCCTGAGTGGACTTCAAGATGACATTGCTGACATAGTTGAGTTGCAATCGTTTAACTCTCTAGACAAGCTAATTAATTTAGCATTAAGCGTAGAGAGGTAAAGGAGAAGAAAGCATCAAAGGCCGAGTAGCCGACCTCAACAAGGCAGCCCTAAGCCTGAGAGATATGTCGAGAGAAGGCAAGAAAAGAAGATGGAGAAAGGAGAACCTAGTCGACCAGCCCATGCCGAGAAAAAGATTGCCAAGAAAGAGAAGTCACTCGACAATAAGGCCCGAGAAGTGAAATGTTTCAAATGCTTAGGCTACGAACATATTGTGTCCCAATGTCTGAATAAAAGGGTCATGGTCTTGAAGGGCCAAGGGCCCAAGGCTCAAATCGAGAGTCAGAGTGACAAGAGCTCGGACGACTAGTTGATAGAAGAAGATGTCTATCCCAAGGACTTCGATAAACTCTTAGTTATGGCGACAAGAGCCAACCTGAAGGCAAATCCCGAACAAAGGGAAAATTTGTTTCATATGCGGTGCCTAGTGCATGGGAAGACTTGTTTCGTAGTTATTGATGGAGATAGCTACACTAACATCGTCTTTGCTGAGATATGGAAAAGATGAAGATGCCGACCTACCTGTACCTCCGACCCTATGGATTAAAGTAGTTTAATGACAAGGGTATGATCCATGTACATAAGTATGCTCGAATTGCATTCAAGGCGGGACAGTACAAAGACGAGATTAAGTTCAATGTGGTCCCTATGAATGCTGCAAGTCTACTTCTTGGCTAACCTTGGGAGTATGATAGGAAAGTGATCTATGACAGCTTCCTCAACATTTATACTATTTGGAAGGATAGGAAGAGCTATTGCTTGACCCCCCATCAGCATTGAGGAAATCTAGAGACACTCGACACCTATGGTGAAGAAAAAGGGGAAGAGAAGCTTATTCGGCATTTTAGCCCATGCTCAACACTTAATGTCAAGGACGACTTCCTTTCAAACCCACGGTAATGATGGGAATCAACCTCCGACTACATCCAAGTCGAGGCCTATCAATGCTTGCTGAGGCCAAATTGCAATCAGAAGGACGAGAGGAGGGAAGATGAACACTCAGCATTAGGTCTATCACCATCAAAACCTTCCTGTTCTTCGTACCCATCTTCCTTTTTGAATACCCATTCCTGTTCTTCCGTTCCAGATCCGCTACCATTTCTTTCTTATCTCGATCTTGTATCAATATCCAGGTGGTGAATGAGTTCCTAGATGTGTTTTGGATGAGTTACCAAGCTTATCACCAAAAAGGGAGATAGATTTTGTCATTGATTTAATGTTAGGTATCAAACCTACTTCAAAAGTGCCCTACATGATGGTGCTAGTGGAGTTGAAGGAACTAAAGAGATAGGTACAAGAGTTATTGGATCAAGGGTTTATTAGACCCAATGTCTCACCTTGAGGAGCCCTTATATTATTTGTGAAGAAAAAGGATGGTTCAGTTAAGCTTTGTATTGATTACAAGGATTTGAATAGAGTGACCCTAAAGAATAAGTAATCCTTAACACACATTGATGATTTGCTTGACTAGCTGCATTGTGCAAGTATCTTTTCTTGCATCGACTTGAGATCTAGATATCACTAGTTAAGGATAAAGCTAAAGGATGTTCCTAAGACAACATTCAAGACATGATACAATCATTATGAGTTCTTGGTGAGGCCTTTTGGTTTAACAAATGCACCTGCAGTTTACATGGATTTGATGAACTGGATATTTAGATCATATTTGGATAAGTGTGCTTATGTTCATTGATGACATTTTGGTGTATTTTGCTTCACCTAAGCAGAATAAGGAACACCTAAGGTTGGTATTACAAACATTAAGGGAAAATAAGCTTTATGTCAAATTGTCAAAATGTAACTTCAAGTTAAAGGGAATATCTTTTCTTAAGGATGTTGTTCTAGGAGATGAGATATCTATAGACCCGGAAAAGATTAAAGCCATAATTGAATGAAAAGGGCTAGAAACCATTACTAATGTACGAAGCTTTCTTAGTTTAGCCGGATACAAAGGACTTCTCAAAGATAGCCTGACCACTTACCCAATTAACATAGAAGAATGAAAGGTTTGAATAGAATGAGAAAAGGGAGGAAAGTTTCCAAGAATTAAAGAGAAGACTAGTATTAGCACTTGTCTTAGTCCTTCCAAATAATGATAAGCCCTTTTCCATGTATACTGATGCATCAAAGAATGGGCCTAGGTTCGTAATAATGCAAAATGGGAGGGTAATAGCATATGCATCGTGGTGGTTGAGGCCTCATGAGGCAATTATTCTACCCATGATCTAGAGTTAGACACTATGGTTTTTACCTTGAAGTTATAGAGACATTATCTATATGGTTTAAAGTATGAGATTTACACTAATCATAAGAATCTAAAGTATCTCTTCACACAAAAAGAGTTAAATATGAGCCAGCATCATTGGTTAGAATTGATCAAGGACTATGATCTCAATATTAACTATTATCTTGGGAGAGTAAATGCAATTGTAGATTCCCTAAGTAGGAAGAACTATGCTGAGGTTACCTCTCTCCTCATCGATTAGAAAGAGTTTATCAAGGAGTCTGAAAGGATGAATTTGGAATTCTCTTAGCACGAAGCAAATATAGAATTATCGAATTTGGTCTTTGAAACGACATTGAAGGAAAGAATAAGGGAGGCACAAATGGATGACCCTACCTTGAATCAAGTAAGGAAATAATTGGCAAGTGAAAGGTATACTAATTTCAATCTTGGTGATGATGCTATGCTTAGAATGAAAGGGTAACTATACATATTAGACAATCCTAAACTTTGAAAGGAATTCTTAGAGAAAGCGTACTATTCTGGATATGCAGTGCATCATCATAGAGTGGAATGAAGCAGAATGTGCCAAGATAAGTGCTTAAGTATGATACTTATCAAAGAGTTAAAGCAAAACATCAACATCTGGGAGTATTGATGCAACCCCTACCTATATCTAAATGGAAATGGGATCGAATTACCATTGATTTTGTGTATGGATTACTAAGGACAAAAGCAAGGCACAATGCCATTTAGGTAGTGGTGGATCAACTCAATATGTCAACACATTTCTTACCCATCAACATGATATATTCCCTAAAGAAGCTGGCTCAGATCTACCTCATGAAGATAATACAAATACAAGGAATGCTAGTAGGAATAATGTCGGATAGAAATCCCAAATATGTGTCTAAGTATTAGATGAGCCTATAGAAAGTTATGGGGACCAGTTTAAAGTTTAGTATGGCATATCACCCCTAAATGGATGAATAATCCGAAAGAATAATAAAAACTTTAGAGCATATGCTTTGAGCTTATATCCTTAAGTTCAAAGGGAATTGGGATGCTCACTTACCTTTAGTTGAATATGCATATAGTAACAGCTATCACTCTACTATCCAAATGTCACCATATGAAGCTTTATATGGAAGAAAGTACTAATCTTTGTTGTTATGGGATGATGTGGAAAAGGTTGCTTTGGGAACTAATCTAGTTCAAGAAACAGTTAACAAAATGACCATTATTAAACAAAAGATGAAGGAAGCATAAGCTAGACAAATGAATTGGGTTGACTTGAAGAGATGGGATTTGGAGTTTGGAGTTGTAGACCGTATGTACTTAAAGGTAAGCCTGATAAAGAGCATGCACTGAGTGAAGACCTAGGGCAAGTTGAGTGTGAGGTATATTAAGCCATTTGAGATCCTTGAAAGAGTGCAGAATCTAATGTACTAGTTAGCATTGCCGCTAAATATGTTAAGGATACACAATGTGTTCTACGTATCGGTTTTAAGGAAGCACATCCCTAACCTTGATTATTCGTTGAGTTGGAACCAATATAGCTTGAGGAGAATTTGACATACAAGGAACATCTTATTTAGATCATGGATTAGAAGGTTCAATAGTTGAGGAATAAATAGATCACATATGTGAAAGTATTATGGAGGAATCATGGGAGAGAAGATGCTACTTGGGAGGTTGAGGACGAAGTGAAGCACAAGTATCCTCGGTTGTTTAAAGAATAGGTACACTTTTAAGTTTTCAGGATAAAACTTATTTTACATTAGGAGAGGATGTAAACCTTATGAATTTAGACAAGGATTTAAACTAAGCTCATGCTTTCACCAATTATTCCTAAGTAACAACTAACTTAAAGATTTAATTACATATATATATATATATATATAATTTAGATTCATAACACCAACAAACACAAAAACCTTAAAATAAAGAATTGGAAACCCTAATTCTAAAATGAAACCCTAAAACCTTAAACTTAATAAAGCCTAAAATAAGCTCGAAAGCTTTAGAACTTATTACGAATTGCAATTGATAGACAAGAGAATCAAAAATAAGTTTTAAATTATCTTAATTGATTTCATTTTGAATAATTTTATTAAGTAAGACAACTAAACCAAAAAACAAAACAAAAAAACAAAAGAAAAAACAAAAAAGAAGAAGAAAAGGAGAACTACACATGCTTATTTGTGCTGGCCACCCATCCCCTAACCCTTCCTCTTGCCTTCACTTAAACTTAGTGAGTAACTTAGATGGAACTAGCTAGTTAGGAAGTAACTTGAAGAGTTTAAATTCATTCTTAAGTTGATATCACTTAACCCCACAATTACCTTAATAAGTCATGCCATTTATAGTAAATTGTCATAGGCTTGCACATCCATTACCTAAAGAAGGAAAAAGGAAAACTTATGCAAGTCCACTTCCCTAAGACCTAGGAGCTAGCTCCCCAAATCCCCATGCCTAATCCCATCTCTGTTCAAATTCAAAACACTCCAAATACCTTAAATAAACACCTATAAAATTGATTCCCCATTTCCCCTCAATACCTAATATGTATTTCAATACAACAAACTTAAGAAAAGAAGGAAGAAGTTGCACCATCACTCCCCTACTAAGTAGAGCCAGTTGCCCCACATATACACATTGAATTTCATCTTAACTTTACACCATTTCACTTCACTAATCTATCTTCCAAGCTAATACCCTAAGACATCACACTAAGCACTGAGGCATCCTACTCATTTACCAAGCATCCACACCTATAAGGACACTGAGGAAACACTAAGAAGAGCACCCTAAGGAAGTGGAAAGATTAAGGACATAAGAAACTCCACCATTTAGGCACCACCTACTTGGAGAGTAGTAAAGTTCCCTTTTTCCTTTCTCTTTAGTGTAAACTTAGAGGTCTATGTAATAAGGTTTCTTCTCCATATGTTCTTACTTGTAACTTTAGGGTCTTAATATCTTGAGACTTAATTTGTAATTTTTCTTTAGGAAAG
Organism: Lumnitzera littorea; assembly: GCA_024138015.1. Lineage (NCBI taxonomy): Eukaryota > Viridiplantae > Streptophyta > Magnoliopsida > Myrtales > Combretaceae > Lumnitzera > Lumnitzera littorea. The sequence goes on from JAMXBB010000011.1 coordinate 24,201,718, forward strand.
ATCTTATAAATGGTACTTCTAAGTAGTCACAACATGTAAAATGACTAGAAACAAGTGTACACTCAAAGATGTATAATGAAAGCTTTGTAAACTTGAGAAAGACACAAAACAAAACTATGATGGACCCTTGTAATATGATGGATGTGTACTTTAATGATTACTCTTAACTTAATACAAGTTGTTTAGGCATAAAAATACAACTAGATAGTTATATGGTAGGTATAAGTGACAATACTAATGGAAAAGCGATTAAAACCCTAAGGAAGATTCTCAAAGGTCATGGCCAAAGGGACTTCTAAACTAACCATAAATGTTTTGTAGGATAGATTAACAAATACAAAGTGAAAACAAAACATTTACATGTGTTTAGTTGGGAAACAAGTTGGTTTAGGGACTTAAGTTAGTATTTGGACTAAAACCCAAGAAAACAAGTTTAGAAATGGACCTTAAGAGACCTAAACCTAAACAACCAGATCTGGACATGATGCAAAAACATAGATAAAATCTTGATTTGTTAAGTTTTAAGTTGAAGCATATAAGTTCAATATAAATAATAAGCCTTAGAAAGCTTATAAGGACTAAAGGAGCTAAAACCGGCCCAAAACCCCTAACCGAGACTAATAAATGTTATGACAATAGCTAAAGAATAATAAAAGGACTTAAAAGAAGCCTACTATAAACTTCCTAAGCCTATTAAAATAATTAGCAAGCCCATCTCAAGAAACAAGCTTGAATATGGCATAAGAGTTCACTTAAAGACTCATGGAGTAAAAGTTAGACTTAAGAAAAGAAACAGACATGATATTTAAAGAAATAGGCCATACATAAAAAATAAATCCCAACAAATAATTAAAGGCCCAAAATAAGCTTAAATTTTGAATATGAAAACTCGATAACTTGACATAGAACTACAAAAGAGGTAAATAGTGAAAATTTGCCACTGTTTAGTCCAGTACCTAAAAATGCAGGTCTCATCTCTTAAAATTGACCTCACCACGTGTAAAAATATGTCTGAAATCGATGAAAAATGACTATGAGATCATAAAAATCAAACTTAAAATGAAAATACACAGTTGAAGAATTGAGCGTAATTGCAAAAAATATGAAAGGCAAGTAACTACACGAAAGAAATAACCTTAGTCAAATAATTTGGGTATGATCTTAAGAATAATAAACCCTTATCTTTCCCTTTTTATAAATTTCAAGTGAGACCGATTTTGAGAACAAGTTGTCACCAGATTATTACGATTAACGGATTTGACCAAGTAAGTAACTCCTAATAACTCTATATTTGGCTGCACTTGTAGATAGTTACAATAAATGATATATATGCATATATAATAAATTGTTGCATGTGGGGTTGGAAATACACATATATGGTGATACTTAGATGCGAAACACTTGATAAATATGAAAATTGAAAGCTGATTGCATAATAATTATTAGTAAGGATTATGGATGTGTCTTAAAATTAAACGGTCACCTAAATTAAATTAGTCTAATTCCTATATGGCTAATGCATGAAACACTTATAAGATCATGCATTTCATTCCATTGCACTACTTATACTGACTGCCACCTAACGCAGAAGGTTGAAAGGGGCTTACAGGAGTAAGAGCAAGAGCATATGAAGGGATTATTTTGAGCACACTAAATATACCTTTATTTATTAAGTCCCTATCCTAGCTTATCCTAGCTTATGGGCTTATGAGATACTAAGAGATGCTAAACTATGGCTAAGAGTCGTGTATAGACTTCTACTTAAGGCATATGCATAGACTGCAAAGGCCACCATATCACTAAACACGGGAATTTTCTGATTTTGGAAAAAGAGTATATTTTCCAAAGTATTAAAGTTATATAAATATACACATGTATAAGTATGGACATCGGTGTGCTTGTTGGATAAAAATCCTAGTGTTAGAAATTGGTTAATGGTTATGAGGGTTAATAATCTCTAACTTTGACTACAGAGGCCAAGATTCTTAGTTTTATACAATTCCTTAGCTACTGTATGTATTTGTTTGTCATATGACTTGTCTCATACATTAATGTGTTTGATAACTTATACTTGCTTGAAGGCATGATAGGTAGGATAGCTTGCTAAGCGTTACTCCCCCTATTTTGTTGATGTAAGGACACCTTTTCGTTGTCTTGAGTCGTAGTATGCTCGAGATTAGTGCTAATATTTTAGGAGGTCCAATGAGAAGGTTCGAGAGTTAAGGTGGATTTAGATTTAGTATATGGACTCTTCTATTACCTATTTTGGAGATATTTGCATCTTATTGATACTATTAGCTCAAGACTACTTTATGATCTAGACTTATTTGTGCTTTTAGGCATCAAGGATCCTCACTGGATCTATTTATGATTATGGTATTTTAGTAAGTTTAATTGTTAAATTATTATTGCAATGATATTACTTGTTTGAATGACCCGAAATAACTAAGAGTGGAAATAACCATGTACATTATATCGAAGGGTGATGATTAATAAAGTGTTAATTCTCGATCTTCATGCAATATACAACAACCTACCATGACTAAAGGACTAAATGATTTGTGCCAAGAATAGTTTAGTGCTTATCTAGTCTTATCTTTAAATTGGGGATGATATAATGGATTGTCTTCTAGGTATTGGTGTTTTGACACAAATTAAGCATATGCCTAGAGAGTTGGGGCTAAACATTCATCATTTTATTTGATTGATATATATTTAATAATATTATTTATTTGAATTAATTATTATCTACTGCTTAAGAGTTGCCACTTGTAAATGATAGATGAAAATTTTAATCGAGCTAACAAAAGTCGTAATCTATAAAAGTTTGAAAACGTTCGGAACTCGGATAATGAAAAGGTTGAGAAGCTAAATATACATGTAGGCACATATTGAGGGCTAAAAATATATTTTTCTCATATTAATATATATATATATATATATAATAGTTGAAATATCCATTATGTGCATGCTAATAAATATTGATATGAGCATATAAGCGTTGAACATTGCACTACATGATAATGTATGTATGTCAATATCAACATGTACGATATAAATCGTTATTCTTATATTACTTATGGTATCATATGTGATATTATAGTGCTAGTCTTCAAGATAGTTGATTATAGCAAAAAGACTATTTAATTAAATTATCGCTAATTGTTTTCACAATCTTTTTATACGTGTAGACAAATAGCATATATCAATTTAGGTGAGGCATACTATTTTTCTTATATTCCCTGCGGTATATATAAAAACTTCGTAGGTAGGAAGTGAATGAATTTATATTGCATAATAATATAAGTGCATGCTATGTATAACTATAACCGTATGTTATATAATTAATTTTATGTTAAATATTTCAACTGTTATGTCGTACTTGTACTAATTGAATATATTGGTCGATGGTAGTTTCTGATTTACACGTATTGTGTTATATGATTGTACATAAAACTGTATAAGTTACATAATATGATACTATCATATTGAAAAACTCAAATATTTTTTTTTAACAGTATAATTTATATAGAAAGCTTTTAGTTCAAACAGAAGCAATGTATTTTGTGTATATACTCAGGCAAGTATAATTATCAATTAATTCTTTCAAATTGAAAGTATGAAAGATAAAAATTAAAAAAAAAAAAAATGAAGCAAACCATTTTAAGATTGTCTACATTAGGCACATCTGCAAATAAGAAAATATATAAATAAGTCAATTTGTGACCGTAAGTTATAAATAAAGAAACTTACATTAGAAACATAAAAAAAGCCATTCAAAAGACTTCTCTCCTAATAATGTGTTGCATGAATTAATTAGTAATATATAAATTTGAGTTAAATTTTGACATATAATACAATTTTATATAAAATATTAATAGTAATTTCTTGATAACTATCATCCATCCTTATCATATCTATATCATTCGTACTTATTAAATGTTTATTATTTATTCAAACACGTATCATTGATACTTAAAAAGTCTTTTTTTTTTTAATTAATACATTATCATGATTATTAAGTATCCTATAATTCTGGATGCCGGATTTCTGTTGGATTGACAGGTAATATGCCGAATACGGCAATAATTTCAGGAAAGTACGTACATAACAACTAGGGATATTTTGAATTCAGTTTCAAATGTCAGATTGCAGTTGCTTCATGACAGATAATTTCTGCCATGAAGAAGCAAATTGAAAGCACCAGGCCATTTCCTCAACACAGTAACAAATCAGAAGATAAAAAGGTATATATTTTTATTTCTATCAAAGTGTACTGTTTGACACCGAAGCGAAATTTGCTAAAATAAGCAACATTATACAAAAATAGCATGTTGCACAGTAGATTTCCTCTTTCCTAGGAATTGAGGGGTCACAAAGATGGTTGTCTTCTGTTTGTTTGATGGGGCTTTAATGAAAGCATTACCTTTTTTCTCTCCTTTGAGGATTCATTGACCCTTCTCCTATAGGTACTTCCTTTCTTTATCACAAATTTAAAAAAAAAAAAAAAAAACACACACACACACATGATTTATTTTTTTTAATCTTTTTTTCTAATAATATGAATGACAAAATCACTTTCAGTTTATGTCAATTCTAGTTTTACCGACATAAGACTAATTTTCTGATTCTCGTTTTTCTTTTGTCTTCCGTATCTCATTGTATTGTGATCTTATCGTTCACTTTCTTGGTCGGATTTTTTTCATCAGGATCGCCACCACTGTCGCCTTGGAGAAGTGGTGGGATTTTCTCCGGTCTGGTGTCGGAGTAATATCTTCACTATAATCTCCTCAAAATGAGCTCGGGTGACGCCCAAGCACCCTCTGATTCATCGCCACCGCCGCCGGACTCATCTTCACCACCACCACCATCGGGGGACTCATCTCCTCCACCCCCTGGAGACTCCTCTCCGCCACCTTCTGGGGACTCCTCTCCACCACCCTCACAGGACTCATCTCCACCACCCCCACAGAACTCATCTCCCCCAAAATCCCCACCCTCATCGCCACCTCCATCATCCAATAATAACAACAACAACAACAGCAACAACAATAGTAATAATAATAACAATAACAACAGCAGCAGCAACAAGAATGATGGTAACAACAAGGACTCGAATTCTCAATCACCCCCACCTCCTCCTCCTCCTCCTCCTGGAGCACACAGGCTTTCGCCACCTAAGTCCAGCTCATCGCCATCTGATTCAGACAACTCCTCAGTGTCCCAAAAACTTCCTTTCGTAGTGGGAGTCTCAGTGGCAGCCGCATTGCTTCTAGCTGTCATGATTTGTTTCATTGTAGCATTTGCAAGAAAGAGGAGAAAGCCTCGTCATGAAGATATGTACTATAGGGACAGCTCTCGCAGATCAAAACGTAAGAAAGACTTCGAACCTTTGAACTCCTTTTTCATATATGTTTCCTTTCTTGCATGAGTTAATGTTCTTCACGCATGCCAGTTCATGCATGAGTTAATATTTAGACCATTCGCTTTTTAATTGTCATGTCAAAAAATTTTAAAGGAGTAATTAATTAGCCGTTTTAAAAGAAGCGCGTAGCATAACTAAAAATAAATAAAAAATTAAAAGGTGAAGGATTTAAATAGTTGATAGCAAAAAGAGAAGTAGGGGATTTGAACGGAAAATTTGAAAAAGTAAAGAATCTAAATAGAAAAGTAGGAAGAAAAACGAATAGTAGTTTTCATCTATAATTATATGATTTTAGTTTTGTTATTGTATTTCATTGACTAAGGGAAACTTGTATAAATTGTTATAGTATTTGCAATGCTTTAATTTTGGTTCATCGTTTAAACTATTTAATTTTTTAGGCATAAAATGAGAATACGGTGCAAGAGTGCAACCACGAAACATCATTCATATAACCTACCTCGAGCAACGTTTAACCGTTGTTTTGTTTTAACTGTCTCGTTTGCCGAGCAGCTGACTATTTCGCTAGCGGCCCACAAAATCAAGTTTCTAATTGGAACAACGATTCCATTGCCACCCCTGTAGAACATGTGGTGAAGATGCCTTCTCCAACCGACTCCGGAGGTGTCCATCTCTCCTCAAACTGGACACCCCATCTACCTCCTCCGCCGCCAGTAAGCAGCGGTGAGGTGAGCTCGAATTTCTCCGGTCCACATGGTCCTTTAATGCCCCCACCACCACCGACTTTCGCCTTGGGATTCTCCAAGAGCAGCTTCAGTTATGAAGAGTTAGCAAGAGCAACCAACAATTTTAATCAAGCTAATCTTTTGGGACAAGGTGGATATGGATATGTCTACAAAGGTGTCTTGCCAGATGGGAAGGAAATAGCCGTTAAGTGTTTGAAATCTGGAAGCGGTCAAGGGGATAAGGAGTTCCAAGCAGAGGTTGAGATCATCAGTCGCGTGCACCACCGCCACTTGGTGTCTCTGGTGGGCTATTGCATCACGGAAACTCAACGTATTCTCATCTACGAGTTCATGCCGAACAATACATTGGATTATCACCTACATGGTATTCATTCTACATCATTGATCTTTAGACATTATTCTTGTGTATGAAGCTCCTTTGGGACTGTTTAACATGACGGTTTTGCTTAATCTGCATTTGGATTTGAGTTTCTTGTAGGGAAGGGTAGACCTGTCATGGAGTGGCCGATGAGGCTTCAAATTTCATTGGGTGCTGCTAAGGGACTTGCTTACCTGCATGAAGATTGTATGTATCTTAGCTATCACCTGGTGACCGTAATAATCTCGATATGCTATAAATACGAATGGCTTGAGCCGGAATTTGTGGTTATTATACGACAGTAGCCGACCTTAATATTATATTGAGATTAACAACCTAGCAAAATACAAATTAAAAGAAAAAATGAAAACCATTTTTATTGCTTTTTATAAATATTTTCATGATGCTTAACCATCGCCATGAGCCATTCACTGCCACCTGCATTGTCACTTGTCATTAAACCATTAGTAAATGTAACATTATGAGTTTCTTATATTGTAATATTAGACAATTATAAATTTTTAATTATAACAAATATCGAAAATGATCGAGATAACTTTTGACTAAACGGACGTCGAATAGATTGATCTGAATCTATTTTTCAGGTCATCCTCGGATTATCCACCGAGATATCAAGGGCCCTAATATCCTCCTGGATTACAACTTTGAAGCTAAGGTTATGGACATCCTAATTTCATGATGTATTTGTGTTGGCAAATGAAATAGCTTCTGTATGAACCAAGTATTGATTAATGTTTTGGAACCTTGACCAGGTATCCGACTTTGGGCTGGCTAAGCTGTCTACAGACACTAATACACATGTTTCAACTAGAGTCATGGGAACATTCGGGTAAGAAAAGCCTCAAACTTCTTATGCACCAATTATTGATCCATATAAAAAGAAAATAGAAAGTTTCAATTCAAAATTAGACACATCTCCTGTAAAAAGATGAGTCATATCGACCCACTGATAACTTCTTGCCACAATGTCTAGCTTATCCCAAGGTGATGTTTTAAATATTGCTTTGTATTATCGGGTAGACCCCTTATACATATTTACTCCTCGTGCACGGGCGTTTGCTACTAAAAAGATAATCACTATAGAAATTAGGGAAAACGTATTTAGATTATAAGGTCTATATGTCGACGATGAAAACGGGAAAATTCCTATGCAGGTACTTGGCTCCAGAATATGCAGCAAGTGGAAAGCTCACAGACAAATCTGATGTCTTCTCTTTTGGTGTGATGCTCCTCGAACTGATTACCGGAAAACGTCCAGCGGAATTGACAGGAGACATGGAAGATAGTCTAGTTGATTGGGTTTGTATACTTAATCTCCTTTCATTATGAACAAAATGAATGTGTATATGTTAATCAGATGTGAAGACTTATTCATGTAATATTGCTTCAAATGTTTTTGCTTTTATCAGGCAAGACCTATCATCACTCGTGCATTGGAAGAGAAACACTACAGTGAGCTAGTGGATCCGAGATTAGGGGATAACTATGATCCAAATGAGATGGCACGTATGGTAGCTTGTGCTGGTGCTTGCATCAGGCATTCTTCGAAGAGGCGGCCGAAGATGAGCCAGGTAATTTTATTGCTAAATGCATGTGTTCGGCGTAAATTACAATGAGAGTTCTTGAAACTTCAGAAATTACATGGAAATCTCCAATCTCTTTGTACTTAACATTGGGCTCCCTAATAAGTTTCAAAAATATATATGCACCCTTGATAATATCCTAAAAGGTGGGATTGATGCACATTAAATTAAAGGTTGTATTGTTGGCGTCAAATGTAATTTCAAGAGTTTGTACGCGTGGTTAGTGCTATTCATTTCATACCTAAGAAACAAAATGAGGGCCTAGTATGGATCAAAAAGTACAAAGAGGTGTAATTTTTGTTGGATGATTTACGCACAATTCAGTAAGCTTAATGAAGATCTTGAAAAATAACGAATCATAAGATTAACATCATCCTGAAAATAGCTACAAAGAGTGTAACAGTTCATTTGATTTTGTTCATTTGATTCGCTCGTATCTTGTATTGTTTGAATCGTCTGTATTTGTTTGAAAACCGTCGTATCGAATATATAAACTAATAGCGTGCCCCGTAATATGAATGGTAGATTGTTCATGCACTTGAAGGGGAGGTGTCACTGGATGACTTGAATGAGTGGGTGAAAACAAACCGTAGCTCGATCTTCGGTGGCAGCGTCGACTACAGCTCGGGCTCACACAGCGGAGAGAGGAAGTACTCTGACCACATCAATGGCAATCGTTCTTCAACAACCTCGTCAAGCACGAACTCGGCGGAGATAAGGAAGGATCAAACTCACATGCGCACGCCTTGAAGGGAAGGTTTTGAGTTGTTAAAGAGAAGAAGGCATGAAGGTTTCTAAGAGTTAATTTGATCGATTCATCTTTTTTGGTTTTTCAGGGATGTCTTGACAACTTGTATATGCTCTGACAAATTGCATTTATTAACTATTTCGTCTTTTTAAGTATCACCTCATCCTTTTGACAATTCTTGGTCTAGAACATACTCATTTTATGTCAGCTGTAATATGAATCAATAATGTTTGGGTATTCTAAACTTAGGAATTAGTTTAGGTAGGAATATGGTTGCCTCCATCGTTGTTTCTTTTTTTCTTTTTTTGGAGGGTGTGGGGGCATCACTGATTCATTAAGATTTGGTTAAAAATTTTAGGATGATAATAAAAAAAAAAAAAGAAAGAAAATTGTATCAATATAAATTGAATTAGTGATTCACTATATGATGACTATAGATTGAGATTCATGAAAACCTCCCATTGGCAATTGAATAGGTGATTTTCATTCCATTGTCTGGATTTCCAAGACATGTAAACCCGACGGCTCCACCGATGACTAAATGAAGCTAATCATATAAAGGATGACTTATGGAAAATACATCACTCATAATTTTATGAACCACATTATTTATGAAGCACTGTTAACTAATCTTACATAGATTGAACTGATATTTAATCGAAATTGTATCTTCAAGTAACTTAGCATATGACAATTTCATTTTTATTTATTTTTTGAAATGAAAAATCATGTATTTATTTATATATTTTTACTTAGATCCCTTACATCACTACTTCAAAATACAAACATCATGAGACTTTTCATAGTGAAACATGTTAATAACTTTCTTTCAGCTTTTTCCTAAAAATTGGATCCCATCAATTTTTTTTTTCCTCTTTTTCCTCACTTTGCAAATTAATGATTGAAACTATCAAGATTATTTTGAAATATTATATGATGTCATTATAACATTATCGACCTTTTTTAATCTTAATTATTAATTACATGTGACATCATTTTAAGGCGATAAATTACAATAAAATGATGAAAATAAATTGAGATGAATTTGAAGCTTCTAAAGAGTTGCCTTCATTGCATAAAAATGGTATAATTGAATTAATTAAACATTTCAACGTTAATTAGAAAATCATATTATAATATATAGTTTCGAAAACTCATTTCATATACAATTTTATAATCATAATGTCTTTTCATTATTAGGTTTTTTGAAATTGCTATTTAAAAATGGTATTTAATTTTTAAAAATTATTCATTCTTCTATTCATGTCCATAACTAGATGAAATTATTCATAAATTTATTTTAACATTTCATACATATATACTTGCTTCCTCTTATATAATCCACAACAAGCACAAAAATATTGATACGCTATGAACACCATTAAAATTTTGATTCTTGCCCTTAAAGATCAATTTCTATATGGAAACTGTTTTGCTATGCATGAAATTATGGGTTCTTAATCAAGCGAAAGGCTAGAGAGAATAATCATTTTAGGTTAAAAATGATGCAGTCAATAAAAGTAAAAGTGGGTGTAACTCTCTCTAGATTTAGATTGAAGGACTTAAAGGAGATCATATATATGAGGGCTATTCATGAACACATTAGCATATATCTCTTGAATGAATTGTAAATATTTACATTTCCTCTTTGTTTTTTAGTTATGATTTTCTTGATCTTACTATAATGATTGTTAGTTTAGATAACCATCGTTATATCTCATTAATTATTTTTTAACCCATCAATTGTTGATGAGAAATAATTGATGTTCCCTTTTATCATTTTGGTGGTTATATTTACAATTTTTTTCGTATGTTTTTTCCTTTCCATAGATATATGATAAAATTATGTTATTTTCATTTGTAAAAAAGAAAGCAGTCAGCATTGACAGTTGTAACTTTATAGCAATAAGATCGAACTAGTGAGCAATGATTATAGAGATGATTTTGCTGTAATTTTGACATGTTCCTCATTGATAATATTGTTTTTAATCAAAATCAATCGTGCATTTGATGTGAATATATTATCAATGGTCACCAAATTGAAAAATTATACATAATTATTTTAGAAATTGCGTATATTTTATCTTATATATACAAATTATTAAGTAAATTTCAAATTTTGGCTTTGAATTATATTATCATCATTTTATTTTCAATATTTATGTTATCAAGATAACTTTGAAAGAATAAGTCATTTTATAATAATTATTGTTTATTCTTAGTTTATTATTATTTTGATTGAATAAATTGATGAATTTTAATACATGAATTGGATCTTTCAAGAAATTTTCCTTTTTAGAATTATATATATATATACATCAGTCAAGGATTACTTAGGTCTATTCCATAACAGTCATCTTCATTGGTATTTCCACTATGATGGGATCCTAATTCAGATGTCGAATTTGAGGTTGATCTTTAGGTTGACTCATTGAGGCTAACAAGTGCTTTCTCCAAAACTTATCTCATTTGATTTGAAGAATTGGCACAGGCTAATGAGAATATTAAAAATCCTTTATCATGAAAAAGTGGTGTCGAGACATTGGTTGAAATAATTGAAGAATTATCATTGTGAGTTTTGATCCATGTTAAAATTGATTCTTCTTCAATCTTATTCTACATTTTAAAACCATCCCACCACTTGACTTTATACATTATGATCAAATGAGTGGTGTCAATGGTTTTATCAGTTTTATAATAAAAAAACCACATCATAACCCAAGACACATTGATATGTATGAAATAAAACATTTCTTTCTAGAAACATTTTTCATGGGGTATTAGGTTATAATTTTCCATAAAAACATTAAAACCATTTTTGGCTCTATCATGGATAATTTCAAGGACTACTTTGAATTGTTTCCACCAGTGTGCAAACTAGTAAGGGTGGTTTTTTGATAAGCAATTGTCAAAAAAATTAGTCATGTCTGTGAGCATTTTGGATTTATTTGGTAAAAGGCATTCCACCAAGCCTGTTTATAATCATAATAATTATAATTGGCTCGATAATTGGGTCGTGCAGATAATGGGTTCATTTGGAATTTGATTAGCATTGTTGGATGTTTACGCCATTCATTAAGGTAGATGATATTATGAATTCTAGCAGTTGAGTAACTGATCATCTTGTCATTTTCAAAATGTTTTAAAGAAATTGATCCAGTTTCATTTAAAATTCTTTCATAAAACTAAATTGGTTTATAATAATCAAATGAAACATAAAAGAAATCTTTTGTAAAAATTTTTCTTATAAATTCAAATGGGTTATTTTTAAACATGTTCTTTTCAACAAAGAAGACATATCTAAAAATGAATTTTTGAAAAAATTTTGATCATTGAATGGCAGTTTTTTGTAGTGAGGATGCCACCTCAGTAATTTATACATTTTGACTTCTTCTTCGCGTGTTCATTTGTTGTAGAACTGTCTCTTCTACAGATTGGATTCTTAGAAGCATATGTGATACATTTTTTGGTTGTAGAGCAATTGAGAGTACTTTGAGAAATTCGAGAGTGATTGGCATATTGGACATTTTAGAAAGGTTTTCATTGGATTGTGTTTAGACATTGGAAGACTATACATTTAGAGCATTAAAGGACTGGGCATTAGGAGACATTGGTTTGGAGGTCCTTAAAGAGGATTCCTCCTTGATTACAAGAGGGGCATTAGATGATTTGCAGACATCTAACTATGTTTCGACATTGATTAGTCTTTTTTTTTTTTTGGAAACTAATGTTTTTTTCCCCTTTTCTTTCTTTCTCTTAAGAGGCATCTCTCTGCAAAAATTCACGAGCAAGAAAATGAGGAAGAGAATTTGATGATCCATTGATATGTTCAATTTCGAAATAAAAAAACAGATAAAATTGATTGCCATCTTACAAAAATTTGTTTTAAAGCAATATTTCGAATATTTTTTAATAAAAAATTTTTAGTAGTTTTGTAATCAATAAGTAAAACAAATTTTTTGTTTAACAATTCTCCTTGAAATTTGGAAATTATTAAAAAAATTGCTAAAATTTCCTTTTTGATCGTAGAATAATTACGTTGACATTCATTACATTATTTAGAAACAAACTAAACTACACATTCTTTATCATTTTGTTTTTGTTTTAAAATTCCTCTAAATTCTAAATTAGAAGCATCAATTTCTACTATCTTTAGTAAAGATGGGTCAACAATACGTAAATACGGAATTTCATTAATTTTTTGTTTAATTTCTTTAACAACATTGGTATGACATTCCGACCATGGAGAGGGATTATTCCTTAATCTTTGGTGAAGTAGTATACATAAAATATTAAAATTAGGAAAGAAATCTACTACAAAATTCAAACTTCCTAGAAATCTCTAAAGTTGATTCTTATCTTTGATTTCATTAGGAATTTAGCAGTGAATTCAATTGATTATTGAATTGGGATTATTGTTTTTTTACTTATATGAAATCCTAAGAATCTAATCCTGATTTGGAAAAGACTAATCTTAGAAGGTGATATGACTAAACCATTTTTCTTAATGATATTAATAAAGATTTTAACATGTTTAAAGTGTTGATCTACATTAGATGAGAAAATTAAAACATCATCTATGTAACAATTATAAAATTTCATTCATTATTCTTTAAAATTCAGAGAGAACATTTTTCAATTCGAATGGCACAACATTCCATTCAAATTGACCAAAAGAAAATGTAAAGGTAGTTTTATACATATCACTTTCTTTGATCTAAACTTGCCAAAATCTAAATTTTATGTCAAATTTTGAAAATATCTTAGCATTATGTAATCTATTGAGCAAGTCTTTCTTATTAGGTATAAGATACCTAATCCATTTTAGGGTATTATTAAGAGGTTTATAGTTAATACCTAACCTAGGTATACATCTTTTTATTTCAGCATTTTTATTAACATAAAAAGCTGAACAACTCCAACATGACTTACTTTTACAAATTAAATTTTTATTTAACAAGTCATTAATTTCATTCTTACAATGTGTTAAGATTTCATTATTCATCTAAGAAGGTATTGCCTTAGTTGGAATATGTATCTCATTAAAATCATTTTCATAAGGTAAATCGACTATATGAGATTTACGGTTTCAAAAAGCATTAGGTGAAGAAGAACAAATTGAATTTTTTGTTTCTAATTCCAAATTAGAGAAAATTAGAAATTTTCTTTTTTAGATTTTTATTAGAAAGCTATTCTTCAATCCTTTTATGTTGAAGATCATTCTTTAAGTACATTAAATGGTTTTCCTTACATTCAATCAAGCAATTTATTTCTGAAATTGAATTGTCCTTTAATTCATTTAAATGTCTAGTTTGAAATTTCAAGATAAAATTGAAAATAATTTTCCTTTTCAAATATTATGTCTCGATGCCTTCATTATTAGCATAAAAGAGTTGAATTAAATTAATAAAAGGCGTTCCTAAAATAATATTTTGTTTTAAAATTTTAACAAGAATAAAAACAATTTCATATGAAACATTATCTTTTATTATTTTAGCATTGGATAATTTATAATTGATTTGTAATTTGTTACCGAAAGCAGATTTTAAAGATTAAGTCGTTTTTTCAAAATATTTTATAGGAATTAATACTTCTCTTATACAATTTAAGTCAACCTCATTATCAAATAATGCATTGGTTTCTAAAATGAACTCATTATTGATTTTAATTGTGATATTGATTAACCATTTTCTAGTTGTTATCTCAATAACTTGTATGAGATAATTAGAGTCAAAATTTTGTTGATCATTATTGTTAGAAGTTCCAATTTCATTATTAGGACTATCATTATTATTATAAAAAAAATTGTTAAATTATCATTTTCTGTTTAAATTCAAGAAGATCCTTTTGAAGATTCAATTGCATTAATTTAATTCTTTTATTTCTTGTTTTTGAATATTAATTTCATTATAAAGGTCATTAATAGAAATAGGTTTTTTTTTTCTTTCTTCTTTTTCCTTTTTCAAGAATTTCATTAAGATTATAAAGTAAATTTGGTGTAAGAGTAAGATTAGATTTATTAATGTTTTTTAAACAATTAAGTTTTTTATTATCATTACTCATAAAATCAATTCTACGAAGAATTTCTTCTTCTTCATTAGTTAAAACATTAATTTCATTATCTTCTTCAATAGATAATGTGTATTTAATATCATTAACTTGAATTCTATCATCACAATAATTTTCTGATGAAGAGGGTTCATTTTTTGCAAATTTTTGCAGAATGTTTTCCATTGTTTTATCATCAAGATTTAATTTATTAATTATATTATTAATTCTATAGAAATTAGCTGTATGATCAAGTATTTTAAAAGATTTTTTCTTAAAGTTTTTTCAAGGTTTTTTATTTGAATATTATGGACATTATGAGTGCGAATGTGAATGTTTTACATTCTTTTTCTTTCTCTTATCAACAAAAGAGGGATCATATTGAGTATAAAAATTACCAAGGTTTTAGTATTTTAAGCGTTGTTTATTTTTTAATTGTTTTTGTAATATAATTGTTGTGTATAAATTAGTTCCAATTTTATACACATATGATACTAATTCCCCATATGATAGATTATTATAAGGAATTTTGCCATTATTTTTTTCCCTAATTTTATCCCTAACTTATTCTCCTATGAACTTAGGTAAACCAGTTAAAAAAAATTTTTTCCAAAAAGGTTATTTATAATCATTACGAAATAAGATTCTTTGGAAGAAAATATCCTTATATTGCATAAATTCTCCTAGAAACTTACATTCCATATTGGAAAATAAATCTAAAGTTTTATTCCTAATATGTGATGAATCTCTTATAAAATGTTGACTAATCGAAAATATTAAAGTGCTAACCATATCTTGAATCGGTTTATCATTTTCATCAAGTATTTTAATTCCATTATCATCAGTTTTGTATAAAGTTAAGATATTAAAATGTTATTACTTGGTAAAATAGTTATCCCACCAACCTTTTAATTGTCTAGTAAAACCAGAAATTAAAAGTAAGGCTATTTGATAATTAATAACAATTAGAATAGTTTTATTAGTATTTGAAAACATTATCATTTGATTAAAGACATTTAAAATTTTTTGTTCTAAGTATCTATCTATCTATGTTCATTTATAAGCGGATCTTACAAAATACCTATTTTGATAATTATCATTTTTTTCTTCAAGGAGTATATCAGGAGGTGTTGCCTTCTAATAGTACAATTTTTTATTTAAGTTCTTTCTATACAAGTTTATCAATTTCATCATTAGATTCATTAATGTTTAAGTCTTTTAAAGAAATATTGGATATTGTATCATTTTCATATTCATTGTCAGTTTCATTAATAACATTAATTTTTTTTAAGGTGTTTCTTTTGTAGTAATACTTCGTAGTTTTAAAGTGTTAATTAGTGTTTCCATTTTTAGAATATCAATTGGTTTTATTTCTTCTTTCATTTTTGCTTTTAGTATTCTTCTTTTATCTTCCAAACCTTTTAAAAATTCATTACTTGGATTTTTTGGTATTTCAAAATGTTTAAATAGAGGTACATTTTTATTAATTTTATTGATTACAATCGTTTATTATGTTTTATTTATCTCATTATTAATTACATCTTCCATTATATCTAATTGTTTTCCTATTGTATGTAAGTATTAATTGGTAAAATTGTTTTGATGTATTATTTTCTTAATCCCTAAGACTTCTTCTTATGTGACATTTTTAAAAGGTACAAGAGTTATTTCAACATTTTTATGTGTATATTTTATATCACTAAGTAATGGATGATTTGATTCTATTATTTATTCATTACTTAATTTTCATTTAAAATATTCATTTACAGTATTAAACTCTTTAGGTTTCAAATAATATTTTTCAAACCATTCGAAGAGATATATTTGAATACTATTTTCATTCATGAAATTATAATGTTAATCTTTTATTTGTTGCTTAACATTGTTGAAAGTATTAAAATACCATTTTCTAATTTTCTCATTTTTAGATGAATTAAATTCTTTGTTTAATAAAATTTTTTCTGGTTCAAAAGATTTTTCTAAAACATTAAGTTCAAGATTGCCTATATTTGAAGGTGTAGGTTCTTCATGACCAAGTTTATTGGTTGGTTGATATACTAGTTTAGTTATACCTGATCTATTATTAACTATTCCATAAATAGAAGGATTATCTTAACATTAAATTGAACATTTGGTTGGACATTAAATGATGAATGAATTATTTGTGAGGGTAGAGGAAGATCTACAAATCTCCTAAAAGAAGATGACATTGACCCTATTTCTGAGGGTCTTCTAGGTTGATCAAAAGATCGTCTAGCAAATTAAATGGTGACCTTTCCATCCGGGTGTTGAACTACCTTTGATGGTTCAGTATTATAAACAGGTTGTTTTGGAAGTGGGTTTTCTACTTCTCAATATTTAGGTAAGTTAACCTGAGACTATTAAATCATTCTAGATATAAAAACATTGGCCTTGGTGAGATTTGTTTAGATAAGAAGAGTTTGACCTCTCTTATCTATCTCGTAAGCCTTAGACCCAAAAGCAGTTATAAGAGAGGAAAGGTGTATGTATGTGTGTCTAAACCTTACGTTCTATATAAGATGAGGGTCTCTATTTATAATGGGAGGAACCGACTAGATACTGTAGTAAACAATGATATTATGGCCAACATGGTACTGTAGAAATAGTAAAAAGTACATCATATATATATATCTAGTGTTCATATTGTGAGATAATTTTTTTTTTCTACTAAACATGACCATCAATCTCTAAAAAAGTTAGTAGGATTAATTTGCTATTGGTAACAATAGTGTACATAATTGATATGGTGAATGCTAATCTTTCATTCAATAAATATATGTAATATTTCTATATTATAGTCTAATCCTTTTATTTTCATTTATTTTTAGGTTATCGATACTTTTCACAAAGAACAAGGTTATTACATAATAACTATCATGTCTTTTTAATATTATTATTTACATTAAATTTTTTTGTGTTATTTTGATTTAATGAATTATGGAAATTCGATACATGAATTGTATTTTTGGAGGTTTTTTTTTTTTTGTTTTTTCAATTGAATGTTATGGGTATGCAACATAGTGTATTATTATTATGGCTTTTACATAATTAGGTTTTGATATTTGAAGTTTTAATTTTTTTTATTGTTATATAGCTAAATTGGAGAAGAAAAAATGCTATTATGATAAAATACCCAAATTATATTGATTAAACTTATTAAATCATTAAAGGTTTGTGCTTATTTTTTATTTAGTTTTCTTGAATCAAGTCCATATTTGTATATTAATTAGAGAACTAGTTTATGTTTTTACTTTTCCAAAATGTTTTTCCCTATAATTTATTTAGCATACATGATTTCCTTCCTATTATCCTCTTTCTTTGGTTAATACTTTTTGTAGGGTAGTTTTACCATAAAGATTTATAATTAATATATTAATATAGTCAAGATATAATAATAAGTATTAATGTAGTCAAACTATATTAATACAAATTAATATAGTATAATGACAACTGATCTATATTATGATATATTGATATAGGCATACTATCTTAATACGTATTAACATATATAATTATAGTCAAAATATTGATACATATTACTATTATAATAGTGACAATCAATCAATATGATATATATATATATATATATATATATATATAGTAATATTGATGGTCAAATTATATTAATACAATTTGAGCTATATCTCAATGTATATCAATATTAATACGCATTGAATTATATCAAGATATATTAATATAGTCACACTATATTAATACTATATTCATACAAATAAACTATAATAATAATAGTCAAACAGTATTTGTTGATAGCATTTTTTTATAGTGTTAGATATCTCTCATACAATTCAATGATAACAAAAAGGGTTAAAAGGTAATGAACCTTTAAGAGTATAGGCTTGTAGAAGGATTTTCAGAAAATATAATTTTGCAAAGTTAAGTTGTATTCAAAAGGTTTGAATGGATTGAAAATAGATTAGTCTAGAAAATTTTAAGAAAGTATTTAAGAAACTTTTATAAAAAGAATTGATACAGTACTTCAAAAGCTTATTTAGAAACTTCAGAAACAAAAGGCCGATATTCTTCAAAAGTTTGTTCAGAAAATAAGTTTAGAAGTATAACGTTGAAAATAACTTTAAATCATATTCGAATTAATCAAGCCTTAACTCTACTAAATTAGGTGTATTAGAAAAATACACTTAATCCCGTTTCACTTAAGATGGAATTAAGATCCATGGGGATTATATTTGAGCAAATTAATTTTTGAAAAATCAAGATATGCACAAGTATGGATAAAGATAAGGTTGAATCGGATTTTATGGAAATTTAAATCTTGAATATGATTTTTATCCAAAAATTTCTAAAAAAGCATATCACCTCACCAATTTCAAATCAAAAGCAAATCTAGTGGTTACTGATTGAAGGTTATTTGATTAAAACAAGATAAGGAGAGTTGTTTTTTAAATTCAAATAATCGAGATCCTCTCTAAAAATATCTAAGGAGTTATCTTAAATAACTAACGGTTGGATAAAAGATAATCTTCAAATTTTTAGCTGTTAGAAGATTTCAATATAAAAGAGAAAGGATTCAAAACATCAAACACAACTTTGGAAAAAAAAAAAAATTTGTTACACAAAAAATCGTGATCAGATTATATCTTCTAAAAAGTCACAAAGAGTTCTTCAGATAGTTTTTTAGAAAGTTCCACCAAAGTAAATTATTCCACATTCATCATTTTTCTCTTGAATGAAACTAATAGAGATTTATATTTTTATTCTTACTTGTAATTTGTAATTATTACTTGTTGTATGAGTGTTGAGATAAGTACATTTGTACTCTGTAATTCTATATTAATCTAGATTGTTGAAAGCCTAGATTGGCAGAGTAGAGTATTGTAAAGTCCATATGTGACAAATGCTTGTAGTCTTTTTATGATTTGATTTAGTAGATCAAGTGGAATGACACCAGCGAAGTAGATCGGGTCTTCAGCAGTGAAGTTGGAAGAGAGTAGTAAGCAAAAAACCGAAACTCTATAAAATCTCTGCCTGATATTCCCCTTCCTTACACTCTTTTAATTTGCGTTATTATTTGTTACATATTAAATTATTAAAATATCACTGTTCACTATTATAAGTTATTAAGAGAGATACTTTTATTTTACTTATATCAAAAAGTTTTCAAAAAGGTAAAAATATCAATTCACACCCCCTCCCCCCCCTTCTTGATATCTTATATGAGACCAATAGATAGCTGCTTCGTAGCTAATATTAGCCAGTCCAATACTTAAGCCCAATTCGATAATATAGTCTAGGTACAACTTTTACTAGTTAACTATAAATACTAGACAAAATCTCCAAGTAAGGACACCTTCTTCCATTCTCTCACTCTCATAAGTACTTCTACTTTCATGATAAAAAAGTTGATCTAGGCATCGGAATGACCACACTAGAACACAACACCCCCCCATAAACGTTTTCCTATTTCATAGGTTTTCGTACATCAAAACGAAAATCACTAGTTAACAATTAGTGCTGTCCGTAAGAACATGTTATTTTTGCTATGATTCCCAATTTTATTTTAAAAAATCCCTTAGCAGGACTTTCTTACCTTTGATGAATTTATTCACAATTGATTTGCATACTCATACTATATTCAGATTATCCCCTTATAATGTTCGGTTGAATTTCTCTACCAAATCGAATCATATCTTTTTGTGATTTGTTAAGGGACTATGGCTTCAAGCATCATTCATTTATTGCTAAAAGACTACGACTTCAAGTCCTTTCCACTAAGGATTTGGACTATTTGTACGTATTTTAGGAGAGGAGCTTTCGTGTGGGATTCCTCCTTGGAAGATGCATAGGACTAAAAGCAACGAAGCATGGTACTCGTCATCTCGTGTGCAACGGTTTTCATCTTGCGCGCAGTCGTGACGTTTTTCTTGTTGCAAGGGTCTAACTACCAGGATTATGTTATCCATCAAGGAAATGAAGGATGTTTCATGAAGTTCATTTTACTAGTCTTGGCCACTATGATTGCTATGTTGAGTATCTGCTAATGCCTCCAATGTTTTAGTTCTTCACGATAATGGCTCTTAAAATGTTCTCCTGCAAATAATTCAAACATGCCTATCGATGCGTGCCCATTTATGGCCGATATCCGACCTTTCGAGGAAGTTGGGCGTAGGCTATCTTGCATGTGCCGAGTGGCAACTCGAGTATAATTGAGCTATTCATCCGGTTTATATTCCAAGTTTTTGACAACTCGACAAGCCAACCAGCTCTTCAAGTGCCAAACTATACATCGGATTGATCAAGACATCTCTCCAACGAGGCCGAGTAGATGAAAGAAGCCCAAGTCTCGAGGAAAATCCAAGCAAAAGATAGTTGCAATGCCGAGTAATCAAAATCGAAAAGAACTCTGATTGCCGAGCTCTAGCTCTAATAATGGCAGATAGAGATAAGCTCAATCCATAATAGTATAAGCTGTCCAAAGGCATTTCGATCAAATAGTATACTCGAAGCCTACAAACTTCAAGTGTTTTGGTCTCACAAAAGCAATATATAACCAAACGACCAATTCGACAACCTCAGGGTTGATTTCAGGATGTCAACAACTACTACTTTGATCCATCATTTTGTTGAATGGTCCATCATTTTTGGGGGGTAAATAAACATAGCAGATCTAAATTATATCAAGAGAGCAAATCCTTCAACTGAAAAAACACGTCCAAGTACCGGCCAAATTTTGCACCGAGCCGACCTCTCTAATTATAGAGCGCCATTCAGCTACGAATAGCTGCGACAAGATTCGTGCTCGTTATTGAGCCACTTTCCTCCCATCGTAACAACAAATCATGTTACATTTCATATCAGCGTGTCTAACCCAGCAGATCTACACTTGCCGCGCTATCCGCTTTTCTGAGCTGAGCAATCCACTTTGCCGAGTTGAGCAATCCACTTTGCCGAGCAGAGAGAGATATTATATGATGAACCGAACTACTAGAAGCAGCCACCTACCTTCTTTCGAAGCCTGACTCGAGTCGTACATGGCTCCACGTTGTTTCTCCAAGTCTAGATTCCAATGATATCAATGCTCCAAGTTGCATTGTCGAGCCAATTAACATGACAGATCCTGGCACTTACTCGATGTTACTAAGCTAAAATAAATCTGAAAGGATAGGGATAGGGTTGGAACTAAGCAGCATTACCTGGACTCCAAGCACTCTATCTACTATAGCAAGTACAGTTTAAGCTCAATACGTAGATGTAATCTCTAGAATGGGCCAGTTGTCCTAGAATTAACGATCCACTATGTAACATTACTTGGTCCTTAGATGATTAACGACATCTAGCTATCGACTACCTTCTTTGGCTCCTTCAAGATCCAAACATGTGTCATAAGGTGATTGATAAAGTCGTATCTACATTTCTGGATCTTGCCAAAATATCACACATCATGGCTCACTCACATGCTCACTCCTATTGATAAAAGATGAGTAAAACTCCATTGTTGATATTTACGGTTCATTCAATCATTTATTTTAATATGCACCTATATTGTGTCTTCTGCTAGTCACTTGTTGGCATTTACCCTTAATCTACGAATTTCGTATTAAATTATATTTATCTATATGTTGATCTATGATATGAACTTTTCAACAAGTCTAATAATGCGAAGAGTCAACCATTTGACACTTGTAACGAATTATTCAATCCTTTACAGATTGCTTTTTAACTCCTTTGAAAACCAGTATGGAAACTCAAAACAAACGAGGGCTAAAGAAACACCCTCCACTCTAAGTTAACGTAAACATAATTTGCTAACAGGCTACTCCTTAATAGCTCTAAACCTTGTACACTACGAATGATGAGAAAATCATAAAACGCTAATCCTTAGGTCCTATATTTGACAAACAACGGGAAAGGAACACTTACAAATTTCTAAGTCCAAAAATGAGCTCGACTGAGGAGATATAAAGCCTAAGTGTAAGTTACAGACGATGAGCTATTTAAAAACCCTGAACCACTAAATAGTAATAGGTTAAATACTTTAATTCGATACTTTGTACAAACTATAGATAAATAAGCCCAAATCCTATACTATTACAGACTAGAGGCCAACTAGCTTATTTTACGACTTTACTTAGTACAAGTCATGCCTAACTTAGATGACCTGTATGCTTCCCCAACCTTTTTAAGCACATTGGTCTCTTTATGCCTTTGCCTATCTAAGTGTTTCGGCCTCTTCAAGCCCTCACCTTTTCAGGTACATTGGCCTCTGCTGGTGCTTTAGCCTCTTTAAGCCCTAGCCTCTTTAAGCATACCCACCTCTTTAAGCTTTTGCCTCCTCAAGCACATCGACCTTTTCGGGCATGCCAACATTAACAAATGCTCTAGCCACTCTTGACTTTTACCTCTTTAAGCCTTTACTTTCTTAAGCACTTTAGCCTTTTCAAGCTTGGATTACAAACCTTTTTAGAAATCTCACAAAATCAACTTCCCTAAATATTATCTTTGCCACCCTTATTACCAAAGACAGCAGAGGACAAATGTTGATAGCATTTTTTGATAGCTACTCCATAAGCTAATATTAGCCAGCCCAATACTTAAGCCAGGTCTGATAATTAAGTTTAGGTATAATTTTTACTAATTAGCTACAAATACTAGACAAAACCTCTAGGTAAGATGACCCCCTTCCATTCTCTCACTCTCATAAGCACTTGACAATTCTACTTTCATAATAAATGGGTTGACTTAGATATTGAAGTGGTCGCACCAGAGCACCCTCTAGCCTCCCTTATAGTAGTTTTCTCATTTTACAGGTTTTCATGCATTGGAACGAAAATCACTAGTCAATAGTATCAATACATATTATACAGTAATAACGAGATCAAACAATATTAATACATATTAAAACAACGATAATAACAGTCAAACAATATTATGTAGTGAAACTACAATAATATATGTTAATACAATAATATGTATGATTTAACTTTATTGATTCATATTAATCTGTTATATTAAGCTAAAATTTCATCTTTGGTAGCACATCTACTTAAAAAAATACTTATATATTTATCTATCTATCTATTATTAAGCAAAAATTCCTTCCATTTTAGGCTCCATACTCCATTAAAATAATATTTTATTAACTATTCCACTTAATACTCTTTTAAGGTTCATTTACATTTTACCTATACTACATCTCCTCTTATTTTTGTGAATATGGTTTCGACTAAAAGAATTAAAATATCTAGTTTAAACTTTTAATCGAAAATCTTTATATTGAATTAATATCTATTATTGTTATGTAAATATATACAACGAGTTATTTATTTTTGGTGCCTTATATCACTTAATAATTTTTTACATATATTTTTGTAATACAAGAGAATACTAGATTATATTTACAATTTTCATTTTGAAAACAACATATAATAATTGTCTAAACTTTTATCCATGCATTGTGAGGACTCTTTAACTTGTTAAATATTATAAGTATATTACAAAGTAAGAGTAGTTTAAATATAGAAAGATCCACTTGATTAGAAATAATGCTCTCATAAAGAAAGCATTACATAATTATTCCCATTTTAAAGTCTTTATATGTATTTCATGCATATCGACAAAAATACATTAGAAGTGTGTATTTTGGAACCTAACATCAAGCCTTTAAGTAGAACATATACACATAATTATGCTTATATTTGCCCATTCAAAGCAATTCTATGACTAATAACAAATGAATTGAATTTGCATACTACTACATACTAGCTAAGTAAATATATCAAATGGGTTGTGTCGTGTTTGAAGGTATCAAAAAGATTGTATCTTGTTCACATAATTGTGTTCACCATTTCTAATCATATTAATTTGTGTAAACCGAGTATATAGATATATGTATGAACATTTTCATTACCTACATAGAGTCTAAACAAGCTTGATGTAAAACTAAAATTTTTTTTCTTTAACTAAATCTAGAGTACTCAAGAGGCAAATTCATAAGAACAACTACAGACAAAGGATTGAATGTTGAGAAGTAGCCAAATAAGAATTGTTTTTTTTTTTCGTTTTTTTTTTAGGTCAGTTCACAAGCCAACCCACCCTGCAATTGGTTGGCCCACAAGGTAAAGTGAATCAAGCTAAAAAAGCTTGTATTTAGGTCGGTTAAGCTTTTTAGCCCGACTCATATTTTTTTGCTAGTTAAGTGGGCTAGCCTACATAACTTACCCCACTTATATAGCTCTACCTATTGGTAGTGTTATAAATGAGCTAAGTCGAGTCAAGTTTTTTTAAGAAAGCTCTAGTTCAAGCTCCGTTTATTTAAGAAATTACCAAGTTTAATACCAACCAAGTTTGTATAGATTTTGAAAAGTACAAGCTTGAACTTAAGCTTATTAAGAAAATTGAAACTAAAGCTTGGTTCAAGTTGTATTATTAAGCTTAAACAAATCCTAGCTCATGAGTTTGAATATTCTATTCTATTATATTCTATAAAGCTCGTGAATTGACAAGTTTGCTCCTGACCCTTCAACAAGTTTAATGAAAGTTTGAGTTCAACTTATTTAAATAAATGAACTTTCTTTTAAGTTTGAGCTAAGTGAAGCCAAGCTTAAAAGAAATAAAGTTCGAGTAGCTCACAAGTGACTCTAACCTATTTGTAATACTATTCATCACATAAATAGCATTTGAAGATTAAAGTATCACAATAATCAAACAAAAGGAAGAAGGAACCTTAGATAGCCGATTAAATTTGTTATAGAGTGATTTTTTGGGGTGAGGTGAATTAGTGAACGTGTGTGATGCCTTAAAAAAAGAAAAAGAAAAAGGTCAAATACATGCTTCCATGGGAGAATTCTATTTTTTGTAATAATAATAATAATAATAATAATCTATAATGGACTACTGAATTCTCTTTTGTCTTCTAAGATATCTTTGTAAGGAATGTACTCACATGATTGCATGTGAATATCACCTAGACTATACATTTATTGTTTTAGAGAAAAATACTACTAAGAAATTGTAAGAGCCTGCATAATATATAAACAAGAAAAGAATCTCTAAAAAAAGCCATAAACTAATATAAGAACCTAAACTATAGATATATACTTTTGTATCTATATTAAGAACATAAAATAATAGAGGAAAAGTAGGTTACCCTTTCATTAAGCTAGAATTACCCCCATTACCTATTTCATTATCACATAACTCATTATGACATGAAATACATAGCATAATAGTGTTAAATCAATGCAAAATTTACTTTACTAATATTGTTGTTCCTTTGAGAAAAAGAAAGATCTCATTGTTCCATTATAAATCTATATTCACATGCAAAGTCAACAGTAAACAATGTAATTCAATTGAAAGAAGAATAACAATGTATAAATAGCAATTATCCTTTTTTTAGTTTGAAGATCACTGATGATGCATTATCAAATATTGGCTATTTTAGCTATTTTTTCCAATTAAATACTTTTTTTGTATAAATAAAATATGTAACCTCTATAAGATTTATATGGCAAGTGAGAAAAAAAAAAAAAGAAAAGAACAAAGATCTTCCTTCACAAACATATAATCATTTTTAGTTATATAAAATAGGTTACACAGAATCAACACTTTTATCTTTTAATGCAATTAAAAAGAAAGTGTAGCATCATCATCTTTACATGATGTGTTTAATAAAGTTAATATTATTTTTAATGATTTATGATGCATTATTGCAATTTTATGTTTAATACCATTAAATATTACCTTTAAAGCTAATTTCACAAATTTCTTAGAAAATTTCGAACAAAGCCTCAAGATTAAATTGACAACATAATATTAAATTAAAATAAAAACAATGATGATTGAATATTAATTCTCTCGTTAATCATAAAAGTATGCCTTCATATAAAAAAGTTGCAAGTAATCAAAGATACACAAGAATTTATAATAGAGAGTTAACATAACAATTAGATATTTTGTAGAAGTTGTACTTTCTTCTTCTTCTTTTTTTTTTTTTTTTTTTGCCAAATAGTTTTGTTAGAAAATCTCTATAAATATACTATCAAATTTACAAACCGCAAGCCCTCAAATCTTTTATAAAGATTTATACATTCACTCTCCTCCCTTTTCCCCACTCCTTTAATGCTATTGAAAAAAACCTTAAGGGTAGCTACCCCCTTACTAGCCTCCTTACACCTAACCACCTCTTTTCCACTCTTAACAAACCCAATATGGAGCTCCACATCTATCACCTTTACTTACATTTATATCTTTATCTTTTCCCCAACCATCACTCATCATCTTTTCATTAAAGTCTCCAAAGGTCACCATTGCCTCCATCTTTGTTTTCATTGTCACCTTTAATTTGCGATTATCTTTTATTTATTTTTTTTTTAAGTTTAAACCTTCATATTGATTTTCTCTCTATCAAAGGACTAATTTTTTATTCTTGTTGGAGAATCTAGTTTTTAGAAAGGTTATTTAATTCTTATATTATAAAAGAGATGTGGATTGGATCTTTAATCCCTAATGTCTTGATTTTCATATTTGGTTTCTTATTAAACTGTAACGATTTTATGTTATGAATTCTTATTTGTCTAGGAAAAAGGGCTATCACGACCCAATAGTATCATTGTTATGGTAGGTCGCCGTATACCATATAAAGGTCTATTATCAACCCCTTTGCTGATCATAGGCCTTTCATACGAAACATAAAGCTCCTTTCACTATACATTATCACTAGGCTCATAAACAAGTAATATAAAGCAAGTTAACTAAAATTACTTTTATGGTATAAATTAGCTAATTGTGTGGGTTCGTGAGACCCACACTAAAAGAATATTACAATGAATGCAGTTCATAAGGGAACTGCATTAGAGATTTTAATCTATGTTATGAACAAAAATATAAAAGTAACTAGATATCTATAAATTTATTACAAAATATTCTCTTCGCTCTCTGAACGCTCCAACCCGTCCCTACACGAGACTTACCACGGGCATGTCTCGACCCAGATTAGAGAAGAGGTTTTCCTACAACAACAAAAATCTATAGGGGTGTAAACTTAAGCTTAATGAGATAAATACCTTCATCAGTACCACATGGTAAAAATTTATTAGATGCACAATCATATGAATGCATGAACAATCAGTATGCCAAATAACGCATGCAATGACCTAGGAATTGCATACGACTCAGAATTACGCTCCCTGTAGTTGGAGTTTGGAGATAATTAACCGACCCAAACCAAAATCTAGGTTCTAGACCTTGGGTTTAATTCCATTTGCACTATTGTACTTAAGCTAAAATAAAACTATATATATATATATATATGTATATACTTCCTTTAACAAATCATGTTTTTAAAATCCCAAGTCTAATGGTGTAATGGCCTCCGTAATCCACAAACACACGCCCTAAGTAGAAGCCACAAGACCCGGCCCCTCACCGACGGTTAGCGTCTCCCAACGCCTAGTAAGCCCATCAGCTTAGGATAGAGACTCAATATATATGTTGACATAGCTAGTGCTCAATCCTGCAGGAGGCTCATCCTCTTGTGAGTCTCTTCCCATTTTTTGCGTGAAGCGGCAGTCGATGTTATTCGTATGCAATATGAGGAATGCATGATTCATTTTAATTTCTTAATCGTATAAGTAATTAACTCAATTTTCAAGGTGATTAAACAATTTCATTCCATACAATTGTACTTATAAATTATTACAAACAAATCCCATTATTATATAATTAACAAGCCATCGCATTCATCCACAAATTCATACACATGCATTTCCCATATCCTACAAGCATCCAAATTTATATATATAAGTTTAGGTGCATTTATTATATAAGAAAAATCAAGTAAAGAGCCATCGGGAATTTACTCACTCTGCCATGTGGATTAATCAAAGTAATTAGGGGGCAAGTCATCTCTATATGTGGTGTCCCCTGTTCATCGAAATAATATTTATAGGGGATTGAAACAAACTTAGGAAACTAAGTCAAATTCCCTTAAATTATACTCTTGACTAGTATTCGTAACTTTTCCCAATTTTTACTTAAAAGTTTAATCACGTATAACTTTTTCATTTTAAATCTGATTTTTATGATCTTATAATCAATCTTCATCGGTTTCGAGTGTACTTTAACGTGGTGATGAAATGAGGCACGCAAATCTGTCCATGGGTTAGAACAATAGCAATCCTCATGTTTTGGAGTGCTTTTAGGCCTTATTTGGTAAATGGGCGCTTAATTTTAAGATTTTATCCTAAGCTCAAAATACTCCTTGAGATCAAATTTACAACTTTAATTTATACTCCTAAGGCTAATATCCACTTCATGAGCCCTTTAGTGGGCTTAAGTTGTCAAATGGGTTTGTTTTTTGTTTAAACTAAAGTTAGTGACATTGTTGGGCCTATGGAGTCTTAGGTAGATTTCTTGTGAGCTTCAAAACAACCTCTCTTAATATTTTAAAGTGCTAGTCAGAATTTTATTGAAGGCCCAACTTAGAGTTCTAGGCTTGTTTTGAGAGTTTTGGGCTTGGTTTTGAGTTTTAGGCTTTGTATACTTACTATACTTGCTTTAGTTGATCTTTTCACTTTGTTTACTTACTTTTATCATATTTTTAAGTGTCTTTTACCCATATTCTAGATCTGGTCGTGTTGATTCCAAGGGGTTCTCACTTGTCTTTTCAACTTGTCTCATCATTTCCTTAAGTTTAGGTGTTAGATCATGTACTTAGATTACTTGTATCCAAATCTTAACTTAACCTTTCTTCCGTAAGATGATTCTTTAAATCATACTTCACACAAAGAAATAGAAGATCTTACACTTATTACAACTTCCATATCATAGCTCATGTCATACAAAGTTAGTTTCTTCATAAAACTTCATGTGATGAATTTTTCCTTAACTTAAGTCTAGATTTGAGCATGTTTAACTTAATAGAAATAAAATCAACATTCAAAAGACTCTTGAATCCTCACATCCAGCACGCTCATCTTCCCTTTAAGTTCTCATTTCAAGATTTTCTTAACTTAAAATCTTCTATTCAAAGTGTTAAACTAGTATCTTTACAAAACACCAACTTTACATGCTTATGTTTCAACTTCATATAAGGGTTTCATAAGTTTGTTTCTTAGAATGGTCTTTGGTATTATAACAACTTAAATCATACTTATATCTTTAAGAAATCAAAGTCTCCTAACATAAACACTAACCCACCAATCATAAGAAACACTTACTTGTCTTTAAAGCAAAATACGGTGGTTGTGCACAAAGGTTCCACTTAAGCTCTTAACTTTACTTCCTCTTTTTGCAACCTTTTGGAAACCCGAGTTGTTTGATTCTTTGGAATGGGGTTTGTGAAAGGTTCTAATGGTTCTAAAAGAGCTTAGATGTTGGAAGAAAGTGACACAAGAAAAGGAGAAGGAAATGCCATGGTGAAGTTTGGAAAAACGGTGGCAAAGTTGATTTTGTGGGGTAAAATTGTTTCTCTCCTTTTATGTTTGTTTCAAATGAGAGAAAGAAGAAGTGAAAATGAAATTGAAAGTGAGAGAAATAAGGGGAAGAGTGGCCAGTTGGGGAATGAGAGAAATGAGTGTTTAAGATGTCTTGAAAGTGTTGTCTTGTAGCTTACACAAAGTCAACAATTGCAACTAATGATGATGTAAGCATTAAGAAGTGAATAGTGGTGTGTAAGAGAAAGTGATTAACGGTTGAAAGACAAGAGTATGGCTCTCCTTTTCTCCTTGTTCAAATTTGCCATTTAGTGTCCTTTGGGGTCATGGAATGGTCTTGTCTCGTTTAATGAAGTTAAGCATGTGAAATCTTGTGAAAAATTGTCTATATGTAGTATAAGTGAAGAGGTGATAAGGAAAATGTTTTGATAAGTTATCAATTAATAAATGATTCCAACTCTCAATTGATAAGTCATCTAAGGTGATTGGTTAGTCTACTTATTAATGTGTAAGGCTTAGACATGAAAATAAGGGCATGGTCTTATAGAAAATTGTTTTAGGGTTTTCATCTTGCATTGTTTTATAATTTATGATTTGATTTTTCTAAAATTATGAAATTTTCTAAAGTTGAATGAAATTATTCAAATTAAATTATTGACTAATTACTTAGGGTTAAAATTCCTTAATTGTTTTAGGGTTTGGGGTTTTAAGTGACTTTAGAACTCGTGATTCTTTAAGTTTGGGTTTTATCGATAATTAGCTTTTGAATTGGAAAAATTTAATTCGTTTCTAAATGTAAACTTAAGTTTTTAGTTTAGTTGATCCTTAGGAACGTTCAGTTAGTACTTTTAATCAAATCTTAGGCCCACTAAAAATAGGGTTTATAAGGGCAATAGTGAAAATTTAGAAATTAAGAATGGTGGCTTTGGCATTTTTAAAATGATGTTTTTATAATAAAATTTTAGAATGTTACTATAAAACAAATGTAAATATATAGTTAATGGTAAAATGTAATGAAGATTAATGAACATAAATCTAATGTAATAGATGACATTTTTATAAAGAATCTAATAATGATAATTGATTAAGACCTTATAATTTACACTTGTAACTCATGGCTCCCTTCATTAAAATATGCTTCAAGTGGTTCACCAAACGCTACTAACTTACTATTTACAATGGAACTACGTACAACACTCTTAACTCTAGTTTCACTATAAATAATCTCGAGTTCTTCAACAAAACCATAAAAACCTTAGTTTCTATCCCCTACTACAACAACCTCTCCTTTCAAAACCTTTATCCATATAAGTAAATTTGGAAACTAAAGATGAACTAAGACTATAGTGTTAAGCCAATTACGTTCCCCCATTTTCACCATTTGATAAGGATCAAGTCATTGGACCCATTATTTGTAGTTGAGCTAGAGGTCTCTAAAACCTTAAGCATTGAATTATGATTGAATAACAAGCTAAGGACGATATCACATATTTTGTCTAAGGCCTTTATCGCTCTTCAAGGCTAAGTTACTTAACCTTCACCCAAATTGAAATGACCTTTGACTTGTTTAACCCATCACCCAACCTATCTACATTATATTGAAACTATCTACCATGATATCACCTCTAAACAGAACTAATCTAAGTCAATCTACCTAACTGCTCCACTATTTGCAACCTAATCATCCATCTAGTTGAATCAATGACTTCTAATCTCTTCTGCTAGAAAGGAAATAGTGCAATTAATCTACTTTTTACTTTTCTCAAACAAAGCTAATTTAGAGTCTATACATATCCCAGCGTTGATCCCAAGGATAATTCTTTTCTAATATATTCCTTTTGTCTTTTCTCATTTTTGCCACTTGTAGCATATTTTAGAATATATAATATTGCATCATTTAGATTTTTATCCTTTTATACTTTCTCTTTATGTACTAGCCTTAGAGACACCAAATAAATAGTCTCATGTAAGCTTGCCAAACCAATTAATAAGTATTCATCTTTGTGTTTTCTCTTGAGAAACCCTCTTGAGCTTTACTCTTATTTACTCCTTTAGTAAAAGTAGTAGCGAGTGAACCTAATGGATATTTGTATGTAATATCAAATACTTATTAAGACATTTAGGACTTGGCGGTACGTAATACCAATTAAGTAGTTTGTAGGTTTTGCTAAACCCTTATTATCCATTTGTTTTAACCACACTTCCCTTTGAGTCACCACCATTTAAGTGTTATTGTATCAATACCCTTGTGCATATGACCTTGAGAGTTATCACCATCTGATAGCCTAAAATGATGAGTAGATTGAGGACATCACTAACTAGATATTATAACTCAACAATGTAGACACCTCATTTTTGCTACCGTTAGCATTCTTTCTTATCGAGCTAGATTAAAAAAAAAAGAATAAAGAAAAAATAATAATAATAATAAAATGAAAATTGAAAAAAATAAAAAATATAAAGTGTCGAGTTGAGTCAATTGTTTAGGGTCGGATCGAACGATGGTTAAAGATGTACATTTAATTTAATAAATTCTAAGTCGTTGAATATTTAGGCTTTATTTAAAAATATTTTTAGTTTAGTCCAATATAAAGCGGATTTTTTATCTAATTTATATTAGGTTAAATAGACTTAGGATTTATTAAATGAGATAGCATTTATTTTGAGCTAAATTAAGATGGACTGAATCGGGCCTAAGATAAAAAGCCCAAGTCAATGTGGGGGTTTTAGAAACTAGATTAAATCTTTAATGAATTTAATAAATCTAAATCGAGTATCATCGTATTTTATCAATATTGGATTTGTTAAGATTGAATCTACGTCCAAAAAGATTCAGAAGATTCAAATTAATGGTTTATAAATAGTAGTTTTGGCTATAAAATTTTTAAATGTTTTCATAATTATACCAAACTCACAAACACATAAAGTCATAATTCACGAGCCTACACATCACCCACACTCCACTATCCAACATCAATTAATATTTCATGCCCACACATTAACAGCTGTACGTCAGCACTGTCTAAACACAATTCACACACATTACACGACTAGACTCATGCCTATACACCCACCGAAACAATATACACACTTC
The DNA here is from genome assembly GCA_024138015.1 of Lumnitzera littorea. Classification (NCBI taxonomy): domain Eukaryota; kingdom Viridiplantae; phylum Streptophyta; class Magnoliopsida; order Myrtales; family Combretaceae; genus Lumnitzera; species Lumnitzera littorea. The sequence continues at coordinate 24,235,130 of JAMXBB010000011.1, forward strand.
ACGTCGATCACACGTATGTCTATTGCACTGCACTCCATGACCAGATACAACACACATCGCATGTCCAATCAGTACACACACAACTCTACACGTCTTGCACTGAACTTCACGCCGCTCACACATTTACGAATACGACCGAGCACCATCTACACCACTCACACGAACACCAACCAGACTTCACACATGTCACATGTCCAACACACATCCATCAGCACAAACACTCACACGAACATCACTTAAACACGACATACGTCCACATCTAAGTAGTACATACACATGATCAGTAACATCTGATCATGCAGCAACTTATGGCACATGTCCACTATCCACGATCAATTAACGACACGAACATGCTGATCATGTACACAATTCGACCCACATAGGTAATTGAGTAAATTATTTTAATTAGTTATTTATTTATTTTTTAATTAATTACTTCATTTTACTAACTTATTTTTTTAAGTACAAGTTTTTAATAAATTTTAACATAAACTATATGTCGTATAGTTTTGCAATTTTTAGTTAAATTGTAATTTTTTTGATAAATTTCATGTTTTTTTAGTTAAATTGCATTTTTTTATCCAAAATTATATTTTTTAGAAAAAAGTTATGTATCTTCTCCAATATCCATATCTTTGGAAAAGATACGTATCTTAATAGATCTTGCATTTAAGGTTTAGAAAAATTAATTTTTAACATGTATTAGTTTTTTTAAAATAAAAATCTTAACTGAAGTTTTTCAATAGATTTAATTAGTTAAGGTTTTTTTAAAAATAGATTTGTGAAGTTAGATCTTTTTGGTTTTTTTAATAATAAATTGATAACTAATATAAATCTGGCTCAATTTCTTAAAACAAAAAAAATTAATCCACTAAATTTTTTCCTATAAAAACAAAATTATTTTATTTTAGTTTAATTTTGATTAACGGGTACATAGACACCTTCAAAGTAACCATCAAAAAAATAATTTTTTTATATTTTATAAAATTAATAATAAAAATTACTAAAAAAATCATTTTAATTGTGTTTTTGCATATCTTTACATATTTTAGCATTTTTATAAAAATTATAAAAACTAAAAGCCCATTAGTTTTTTTTTATGGTAACTTAGTTGTAATAAGTTAGCTTTCAAGTTTAGATTTTCTAGTTTAATTTTCTAAAAAAATAATTTTTAAAAATATTTACAGACTAATAACTAAATTAGGGTTTTCCTACCTAAAATCTTAATTTCATTTTTTATCCGTTTAATTAATTAACAACTTCAATTTTTTAAAATATTTTTTCAAAACATTTTTTTTAATTTAATGACGAATAATTATATTAAGTAAGCTGAGCTTAATATATATTAAATTAAGGAAAATCAAAACAAGGCTCAACAAACAAAAAAAGAAAATGAAGAACCAATATATTCTTTTAAGGTTGATACACATGAAAAAGTGGGATAGAAATTAGTGTTGTATCATCATTTAGTCAAGGTTGAACACTAACTTGTCCTCCTTAGTTAATCAACGGTCATATATCTTAGATAAGCCTCTACATGTTTGTTTACAATTTTAATTCACCTAGCTAGTCGAGGATAATAAAGAATTGATACCCTTAGTTTCACTTTGAAACTCATAGAAATCCTTCAAAATATAACTTACAAAAATAATGTCTTAATCACTTGTAATGATATTAGTAATACCATGTAACTTACAACATGGTGTGAGGGTAATTAAGTCAAATGAATTGGCTATGTATTACTAAATATGTCCATCATGACCATAAGTACATTTGTTAGCATCCTTTTAGTGAAATCCATGCTAATGTCTAACTAACAACCTTTGTATGAGCAAAAGTTTTAATAACCTTCGTGTAGCAACATTTACCTTTGACTAACTTAAAGGAAAAATATGTAAAGCAAAATAGAAAGAAAAATTGTTCTTTAAGAAAAGTTTTAAAGAAACATCGATTTAACCTTCATAGGAAGAATCTTAATTTGATTTTATTGAAAAAAGTTTGTTGATAAAAACAATGATTCTCTTCTTAAAGAAATAGAAAGACCTTTAATCTTTTATCAATACAATGAGAGAAACATCCCTTCCCATTTTTTATTCCTATCAAATAGAAAGTTAGACTTGAAAGAGTCCTTACTTTAAGTTATGAAAAATGAGGATCTATTAGGATAGAAGTAAAGTATTGAGTTAAACTCTTCTTTGGTGTCAAGTAAGGGTAAGCAAGTAACTCTATTATACAAGAATACTTACCTATAACTTATTCACTCAAGTAAGCATAAGGTAGGTATTAAGAATCATACGATAAATTTTTGGTAATAATTTCTAGAGCTCACTTTTATAGCGTAAGGTATATAGGGTAATGATGTCTTCATACTTAATACCTATCTTAGAACTTGTAATATAAGGTATACAAAGTATAGGTTCTAAGATATTATGTATCTACCCATTAAATTTTATTACATTACATAACATACAGTAATAAATAAATAAATCTTATATTTTCTTCAATTAAGAAAACTAATAGAATAAAAATAATACTATATTGATATTAAAAATATATAACACAAAACTAGTGGAAACCCTAAATTTAGAGTTGAAAATCAAAACATAAAAATAGTAATTTTAAACTTCAAGTGGTAATATTTGTTGTTAATTCTAAAGAATTTATATCTTCTCTTCTTTCAAGCATATACCCTTATATGTTTCCCATTTAATTGTTTTACTAATAAAGTGTGCTACTTAACATTTAAGTTCCATATAATATTTAAAAGAATATTTTTGCATGTAAAAGAAAAAAATATGACTACCATTATGAAAAGGAGTATGAACTTGAAATTTATAAGAAGATAAATAAAATTTACAAGTTCCACAAGATACTTACACCATGTAAGTTCTGTAAGGTACATGTTCCAAGATGGTTAGAAAGTGCTATAGGATAGGTTCTTGTTCCAAAAATTGGGAATTTATATTTCCATAATAAGGTACAGGTAAAACTTCATATTATATCTACTCCATATTTCTATCTTATAGGGTTTAGTGATAAATCATAGAAATTGAGAAAAGACCTAGTCTTTGTACTCTCATGTTGCTTATTCCATCAAGCATCGATCATCTAACTAGAGAAATAGGCTACGGAAATGAAAGATGGTTCCATATGATATCATATAGCTGGTCTCATTAAACAATTAAGAGGGAGAAGGGGACTAAGGGATTGCATTGATTTTTCAAATACTTCATTTTTATCTACTTCTTAATGAAAAGATTACCATGAACCACTATGCTTGCTCTTAATGTTGTATGTTTTCAAAAAGTAACAAATTTAAATCAATGATTTACATACAAAAGCTCAAACGAATTTTAATTAGATCTTTCAACTAATTTTCTAAGCTCATTCTAATTTAGCTACTCCTTATGATGTGACTAAAGGCGTATGGTCCAAGAGAGAGAGCTTATACACCAGTGCATGGAAGGAAATATGAAGCAAAACACACATGACCTTAAGCAACACACCTACACACTGTGCCAGTCTTCTATATGTTGTGTAATGCATAAAGTTAAAACAAGCCTACATGCTCATGAATTGAGAAGTGTTGCGATCTAGAGATGTGCTTGATTCTAACGATTAAGTGCATGCTCACATCTATTTAGTATGACTACACATTATAAGTATACACCATGTATTTCAATACATGCCATAACTTTCGTCTCTAACTTGTGAATACTTTACCCAATGGTAATTTTCACTTTATTTACAATTTTTTCCATTACCCTATCCTTATACTTAGATAGTATTTAAGCACTTGCTTTATCATCATAACATAGTTCAAACTCTTATTGATATTGAATTATACTATTTTCTTTTGTAAGATCCTTTTCTTTGCAAACACTTCGATTGTGTTGCTTTAAATTTAGATTATTCCATGAGTACATTGGGTATTCTATTTATCCATATCAATTTCTATTGTCAAAATTATATTGAAACACAAAAATTGAATGTATTTTATTTCAATTTCCCCTAAAGTCAAAGGGATTTGATCTTGTCAAATTTCAAAATCTTACCTTTAGTACATCATCTTTTTGGTACTAGAGGTGTCGATCAAGCGGTTTGTTGTAGTCGAAGAATTAGTTGACAAATTGCAGTCTTGTGTAAAAGATAATCTTTTATGGTTTAAGTGTTGTTGATCTTATTGTCGAGGTGTGTGATTAGCAACCATAAGTGAGCTGTTGAATTTGGGAGAGGTAAATGATGATAGAATCACTTGGAGGCTACGAATTATTGTATTAGAGAGTTCCATAGGGGATAGTATCACATAATTGGGTAACCAAATGCGAACCTTAATGTGGGGAGGAGATGTAGGGTAGGGGGTTAGGGGATGAAAATGTTCGCACTTTTGGAACTAAGATGCAAACCTAATGGATAGATAGGGTAAGAAATTATAGACTCTCATAAAATGAAAAAAAATGAGAATTTCCACTTAAGGACTTAGTTGGTTGATGCTATCAAAGTTATAATGAGAGAAGATATCAGAGACACTATTGGTGACTGTCATTGCAATTGTGACTTAGAAGGTTGCAAGGGTGATCAGGGTTTGAGGCATTAAGGTAGAGAGCATGCCAAAAATGTTAAGCATGGAATTGGTAGAAGAGGAATCGTAAAGAACCCCATGTATGAAGAAGAAGATGAAGTTTTGAATTATTTACAAGTTTGGAAGCCAAAATAGAGCATAGGCCTGGATTCAATAAAACTGAAAGCTCTACCTATAATGGGAGGGATAATGCTAGCAGATATTTTAAGTGGAAAACAAGGTGAAAAAACTCTTTGATTATTACAAATGTGAAGAGGAGATTAGGGTAAAGTTATATCATACCCCTTACATATTAGAAGAATGAACTCTAATCAACAAGGCATCTTTTGGTGTAACAGCTTGGAATATATCGAACCTCTTAAGTTAAACATGCTTAAGTTGGGTCAACCTTAGGATGGGTGACCTTTTAGAAAGTTGCTAGACCAAGGGACAAAACTATGCAGTATTCTACGCTAAAGCGAACAATACCTTAATAAGAGGAGTTCTAGTCGAGGTCATTACAGGTGGCATCAAAGCAATCCACTAGTTAGAAGGGTAGAGCCTTGCCTGGTGTGAACCATGATTAATGTAAGCCCCACAACCAGTCACTCAAGGTTTTGATTGAGCGAAAGATCGGAACGAGCCTAAATTTTAAGTAAAGCTAGAAATATTAATAAAAATGATTTTGTAAGTTCGAATTTAAGAAAATAAGCAATAAAATAAAAGACTATAAAAATTCCAAATTTTAAATATATAACTCGTTATTTATCGAAAATGCGTAAAATGCATTCCGATAATTAATGAATCGCTAGAGATAAATTATATATATATTAAAAATCATAAAATAACCTAAATAATATTTAGGAATATTTATTTGTACTATATATGAATTTACATGTAGGTATAAATACGTATAATTACTTAAAATACGCGGAATGTACTAAAGTAATACAAAATACTTAAAGAAAATTCATAATTAATAAAGGAAAAATCAAGAAAAATCAGGAAAAATCAGGAATGATCCAGAATTAGGTCGTGGCAGTTGAGAAAAATAAGAAAAAAATCAGCCAATTAAATTAAAACAACATAAAAGCCAAAAATTAAGGGATAAGGCAATTGTCTTGTCCAATTTAATGCACAATAATTACCCTAAAACTCTATAAATAGCAAGAAAAATTCAGAAGCTCATTTGGATAGTTAGAAATCAAAGAAAATTAGGGAGAGGAGAAAATTGAGAGAAAAATTCGAGTTAGAAAAAAAATAAGAAAAACTGTGCAATTAGGGCCTTTAAAGGGAACCCACACCAGACGAATAGCTAGGAGTGGACGGCCACCACCACCCCACGGTGATGGTGGCGCTCAGACCGATCGACAAGGCCACGGCGGCCGGCGGTGGCCGAAGCTACCCAGACCGATAAGTCCGATTTTCAGCCCGATTTTATGTAATTTTGTAAAAAAATAGTAAATATTCTTAGAAAATTATGAATTTTGTTATTCTAGAATATTTTTATATGTTGTTTTTAGGAAAAATATTATTTTGATGAAAACATGTCCCGTAATATATGATCCTTAAGAAATCGTGCAAAACCGAGCATATTTCGGTTTAGAAATAAATGACCTTAGGAGTATAGTTTTGAACCCAAATTTTTTGTGTAAATTACTTAGATAATATAGAACGGTGCTATGATGCCCGCTTTCAAAAATTAATTTTCGAAATTTTTAGATAATTTTTAGGCTTTAAAATGAGGCATAAAATGGGTAAATTAGAGTTAATAAAGTAATTAAATGGTTAATTACCGATTTAGTGAATAAGTACATATTTTAGGATGTTGAAATCTGATGGAGTATAATACCTGTAGCATTTAGGGTGTTAGATGTAATTATTAGGTTAATTATATAGTAAATGAGTAATAGGGAAAAATAGTTAATTTTGTAAATTAGAGAAATTAGGAGTAAAATCTGATTTATGATGAATTTAGACATTTTGAAATAATAATTGATGTTTAGAGATGGTAATTAGAGTGATAGAAATATTAGAAGTGTATTATATACATAATAGGTGATAATACATAGTATGTAATTATTGGAAATATAATAAATAGAAAATATTAGGATAAAAATTGATATTATATAAATAATAGGGATATATAATATAACCGATGGAAGACTTGAATTTATATAATTATATGAAAAATGTAAAAATTTTTCACATCAGGAGTGAATTCAGTACACTAATACGGATTTAAATGTACCGGGTGAAATAAAATACTGACTAGGGGTAATGATGATATTTAGGAGATCGAGAAGTAATGTGATTAATTTCACATTATGGGTTAAAACGAATTTCTAAGGTTGGAGTATAAAACACTACTTAGAAATGGAACTAGAACTTAATTTAGAAATCAATGCGGAAACCGAACTCGAACTTAACCCCAAACCTAAAATAATTGTAAAAGACTTAAGACTTAGATAATTAGTCATTTTAAACCCTAAACAAAACATAACAATAAGCGTTACAGGATAAAATGAACCTATAATAGTTATACGAAAAACTGAAATCATGTTTGTGTTATAAGGATGATCGGCGATGGCCTGAGCAAGTCGGACCTCGAGTGAGTGAGCGAAGAGTCGAGGTAAGTTGGGATTTATACGTTGCTGTATTTTTTAGGCTTAAGATTATACTTGGTTGTGCTTGTTAGATAGTTGATTGTGTGCATGTGCTTGATTATGGGTGATACTATGATTCTATTTGTTGTTCTGGCATGTATGGTATGATTTGTATGAAATAATTGATCACCTTAAACTGGACCTAATCAAGTGTACGACCAGTAATCATAATCGGACATGCATGGTAACCTATTAGGGGAACTTAAGACTCTCTGGCCAAATACCGACCCCTTCGAAAGGGATAGCGCAGGATTACATAATGGTCCCTTCTTCATCCTTAATCGAATTAAGTGACAGGAGAGGAGGTCATAGCGAGGGTAAAGTCAATGGTTCGAAGGTAGTTGCAGGAGGAGCGAGGTCTCCATTGCACAAGCCTGGGTTTGGTTGTAAGTTGTTGCATTAATGGCAACTCTTCAACCCGGATTAAAGCGGGCGAAATTTCTCTAATCTCACGACGGGTCGGATAACGTCGTGCGATGGCATTTGCTTGCACATGCATTTCACCTAATAAGTTGATTGAAAACCTTGTTGTGTTTATGGTATAGTTTTAAGTCTTCCATCCTAACTTACCGAGCTGTGGTTGCTTACATCTCTATAGACGTCGTGCAGGTGCTGGCTAAGAAGCGGCAAACAACTACTCTAAGCTAGCAACTGCTGGATCCTGAGAAGTGAGGAAAAACATTTGAAGAACAAACATATATTTTTAAGGTCTAAGCTTTTACTTTAGAATTTTTCATTTTTCATTTTTAAATAATGTAATAACTAGGAAATATATTACGGAGGAATATTGTAAACTTTAATTGTAATAACTGAATTATAGTATATATATATAGATTTCCTCACTTTCTTAGGTAAATGATTTATTTAAATTACAAACTGTTTACTTCAAAGCGAATTAGTCGTGGACGCCTTATGTAGATCAGGTCTAAGATAGCCGTTGTAAGGCTAACTTCTATCTTAGGATAGTTTATACAGCGGGACTGTTACGACTCTGCCGCTTCGGGGCGTGACAACTAAGAATAGATAAGGTCGGTCACTAAATGGGTCTAAGCTCGAAAAAAAGGACTAATGGGGAAAGGTATAGAAAGAGTGACAAAGAGGAATGGAGCAATAAGCAAAAACCCATGAATAATTCTAGAGGATATGACATACCAAAGGAACTTCCAAGGACTCACAACATAATTTAATATGATATACGAATTGGTCCGGTGAAGTTACTTACTACCTAAAGGAAAATATAAGAGTGATGCCGAGAGTAAACAAACAGTGTTTACGTAAGAAAGAAAGTACTCAAGTGTATTGAAGGTAATTTGATAATTTTGCAACCGCAAGTACAGGGCTATTTATACCCGTAAACTAAGGTAACTTACTCAAAAGGGAAAATACGAAAGAAGGCATTTCCTAAAGGGGCAATGTACATGTTATAAAGGAGCAAAAATGAATATACAAGGAAAATAATTATTGATGCTATAGATTCTACATGTGATACTGTACATGTGACGATGCGACATTAGTAAGGTCATTAGGAGATGTGGACAAAAAATGTACGGATAGTTGGGCTTGTCTAAGCAGGGATAGCTTAATCGATCCAGATTCACTCTCTCGGCATCAAGGATGATGCTGAGTGATTGGGTAGCTCAACAATAGAGAGTAATCGTTAACTCAGCATACCATAGAATAAAGGGCAATCATACAACACAGCATTAGAGGTGACTCGGTAAGTAAATACTCGGCCTCGGTAGGGATTGGTTGGAACATGAGGATTTGTCATGCCATCCCCTCTAGTCCTCGAGCTTGGTTATGGGTCAAGGGTCCCATAGCTTAATTCCCATCATTCCCTCTAGGTTGTTGTGGATTTGGGATCAAATCTGAATGATGTTTGCTCAGTCTTCTGTCAGGGTAATATTGACTGAGGTCAGTAACGTTAAAGGCGTCAAAAACCCTATAGTCCTCAAGTAGCTCCAACTTCTAGGCATTGTCATTGATTTTCTAGAGGATTCTGAAAGGTCCTTCCGCTCTTGTAGATAACTTGTTCTTCCTTTTGTTCAGGAACCGCTCCTTACTAAGGTGTAGCCATATAAAGTCTCCTAACTAAAATTGTTTGGTCGACTGACCCTTGGTCTTTTCACACAATTTTCTAGCAACCTGGTTAGTGTACCTAGTGACCTTATCATAGATGTACTGAAGGGATTGTACTCTAGTCGAGGCATCGAGGTCCTTTTGCTTGGGTACGGGTACAAGGGCATGGTCGAAGGGTAACTTAGGATTGAATCCATAAACCACTTCGAAGAGGTCTACTTAGTGGTGTCATATACGGTTCGATTATAAGTAAACTCAACTACTGGTAGGCAGATGTTACAATCAGCCAAGTTCTTGCCTACTGCAGCTCGAAGCAGTGAACCTAAAGTACAATTAACCACCTTTGTTTGATCGTTGGTTTGGGGGTCATATGAGGTGCTAAAGAGTAATTTGGTTCCTAGCCAATGCCATAGGGTTCTCCAAAAATAACTTAAAAACTTTGGGTCCTTAGCGAAGACCGCACTTCTTGGTACGCCGTGTATGTGCATAACCTCCCGTAAGAAAAGAGAAGCAATAGCTGAAGTGTCGTTAATTTTGGTACAAGATACAAAGTATACTATCTTACTGAACCAATCCATGATGACCATTATAGAATGTTTTCCTCAGGCAATTCTTGGTAGTCCAAGAACAAATTCTACGCTTAGTTCAGTCCATGGCCTCATTAGGATAGGTAGGATCATTGCTTTCCCTTGTTCGACTCGGTACTTGGTCTTTTTGCACACAGCATAGCTTTTGACCACTTAGTGCACATCGCTTCGCATTCTTGGCTAATGGAAGTGGCCATTCAATAGCTTATAAGTCCTCCTTTCTCTAAAATGTCTAGAGAGTCCGCCACTGTGGGCTTCTTTGATTAATAATTCCCGTAAGGAACGGGTCGACACGCACAGTTTCCCCCTTCAAAACAAATAGCCATCCTTCACATAATACTTGTCTACTATCCTCCCATCCTTGCATTACAAAATTATTGGTCCAAAGTGTAGATCCTCGAAATATTGTTCTTTGATACTTGCAAAACCAAACAGTCTGGTTTGCAGTTCTGATAAGAGTGCATGCTTCTTCGAAAGAGCATCTGCAACTATGTTGCTCTTTCCTTACTTCTATTTAATCACAAAATTGAATCCCTTAAGGAATTCAACTCATCTTACCTGCTACTTGGATAGTTTGGTTTGACTTCGGTGTTATCATAGTGACTTGTAGTTAGTATATATGACAAACTCTCTCAGTAGTAGATAGTACTGCCTTACTTACAGCGCTCAGATTAGTGCTAAGAGCTTTTTGTCATAAATGGAGTAATTTGACTGGGGTCTTCAAAGCTTCTCACTATGGAAGGCAATTAGTTGGCCTTCTTGCATCAGGACAGATGCCTGACATGTCGTACTCTAGCTCAAAAATTTTGTTGAAGTTAGGGAGCACTAACACTAGGGTGAAGGTCAACTTCTTCTTTATCTCAGCGAAACTCCTCTCTTCCTTTTCTCCCCATTGAAAGTTGCTGTTTTTCTTCATTAATTCAGTAAGGGGTACAACGAAGGTACTGAAGTTCCTAATGAACCTTCAATAAAATGAAGCCAATCCATGGAGACTTCTCACGTTGGCATAAGTAGTAGGGGTCGGCCACTCAACAGTTGCTTAAATCTTCTCATCATCAACTCGTAAGCCTCTTCCATTAACTACATAGCCCAAGAATACTACTTCTTCTTAGCAAAAGCAACATTTCTTTAGGTTGCTAAATAATCTCTTGGCACGGAGAATATTCAAGACTACTCGGATGTGTTCATAGTGACTCGACATGTCGGCACCATGATACACTTCCCGATAAGATGTCTTAACATATGGTTCATAAGCCTTATGAAGGTGCTCAAGGCATTTGACAAGCCAAAGGACATGACCATCCACTCGTAAAGTCTATGTTTAGTCTTGAATGCAGTCTTCCACTCGTTTCCTAGCTTCATGTGGATTTGATGGTAGCTAAACTCGAGATTAATCTTACTGAAGATTTTGGCTCCACTCAGTTCATCTAACATGTCTTCTAGCTTCGGGATCGGATACCTGTATTTGATCGTGATTTTGTTTATGGCTCAGCTGTCAACACATATCTACTAAGTTCCATCCTTCTTCGGTACTAGAAGTGCAGGCACATCAGAAGGGTTAAGACTCTCTCTCACATATCCTCTTTTTAGCAACTCATTAACTTAACGTTGAAGCTCATAAGCCTGCTTAGGATCCATGTGATAAGCTAGCTTGTTTGGCAGTGTAGCGCCAGGTACTAATTTAATGTAGTGCTCGATGCTTCGGGTTGGGAGCAACCCTTTAAGTAACTGTTCTAGGAATAGATCGGCATATTCATCTAACAGTTCCCTTACCTCCTAGGGTAAATCGTCCTACTCCTTCATTTCCAATAGTCGCTTGACTAATAAAAGAGTCGGCTTATTAGCATTAATGGCCTCTCGGAGCTTGGCTTTACTCATCACCAAAGCCTTCTTCAATCCACAAGCAAGTTTCATCTGTAACTTGTGAACTTCTCTCGGCGACATCGAATTTGGCATGATCTTTCGATCATCCTTTTCGAGCATGTAAGTATTCCTATAACCGTCGTGGATGACTCTCCTATCAAATAGCCACGATCTTCCAAACAACACGTGGGAAGCACACATGAGCAGTACGTTGTAGAGAATCTAGTCGGAGTAATTGCCGATAATGATCGACAATAGTATTTGCTAAGTGATCTGTAATGCTCCCTTCTCACTCAACTAGTGCAACTTGTACGGCTTCGGATGTGCAATGGTCGGCAACCTCAGTTTTGAGATTAGGTTAGCTAATGCCACATTGGTGCAGCTTCCACTATCCATGATGAAGGCATATGTCTGTTCATTCACCTTGTAGGTGATATGAAATAAGTTCTCTCTCTGCTCCTCCTCTCAGAAGGGTTCCACACTCATAATGCATCAAACAACCATAAGTAGTTAGTCCAAGTCCTTAGCATACACGTCTTCCTTAATCAACTCTTTCTCGGTGTTCTCCTTCTTAGTAGGAACCTCCTGTTCCTCGAGTTCCTCATTTGTACTCTCTACGCCTAACTTTGGGATGTCTCCCTTAATGACCATTGTCCTTTGGTTCGAGCACTAAGCAGCCATATGTCTAAACCTCTGGTACTTGAAGCATTTGATCCGGCTGATCTTCCTACCAGACTTTTGCCCCTTCTTATACGTTTGAGTCGGTACTATATCTTGAGGTCGGCTTTTTTGCTCGACTTTGACATCAACCCTTTTGCTTGGCTTGGCACTTGGCAAAGTCCAGTTACTTGCCTATCCTATTCAGCTAGTTGGCATTCAAGTCATTGCTTGGCTTCCTCTTTACCTCTCTATACGCTGGGCAATCCTAACAGCTTCATCCATCGTGTCAAATTGTTGGAGTTCCACAATGTCTCAGATGTCTCCTCTTAACCTACTAACAAATCTTAAGACTGTTCGGGCTAATAGTTCCTCCACTTCACATCGTATCATAAGCATTTGGAATTCTTGAACATACTCATCAATAGTTCAACCTACTTATCTCAGCTCTTGAAGTCGAATGAAAGTATCTTAGAGATATGTTTCCGGTACAAATCTATTTCTAAGCATTCTCTTCATCTCAAGCCAAGTGTTAATCTCTCGATATCCCTTTCTCCTTCTCATGGCCTGAAAGTTCTTCCACCACATGGCGGTATATCTAAAAAATTCAACAGTAGTAGTCCTCACTTTCTCATAATCCTCATATTGGTAATAATCAAACACACGCTCTACCTTCTCTTCCCAATCCAGATACTCATCAGTATTCTTAGATCCATTAAAACTTAGAATCCAAAGCTTCACATAGTCGAATGCTCAAGGGAATCGTACACACTCCTCTTCAAAATACTCTTCTTCCTCCTTATCAAGCTCTTTCATATCTATCCTTCGTCTTACTCGTCTGCTAACTCCTCTATCTCAAAATGGTCGAGCTAGGTTTTGACCTCTTATAAGTTAAACAACTTATAGAGTGTTTTGCACGGCCTCAATAAGTCGATAAGACAGTGCATGAACAGCTCGAGTCAGATTTATCAAGAGGTTAGCTACCTCATTGAGCCTCTCATCAGTGCTTTTGAGAGTTCCTTGAGATTGATGCTTATGGTAGATAACTCCACTATCATCACTAGTACTAACATTCATATTTGGGTCTGTTATTTTCTTTCCACAGATTCAGAATTTAAACAAACACTTCAGAAAGTGAACAACTAATAACATAGTAGATAAATGAACTCAATAACTAACTCTATTTCATATAGGTAAAATAAAGCACAACAAAAATTCATGAAGAGCTAATTTTAGTTCACACAAAACCTCTGCTCTGATCCAAAATGGTGCAAACCGTAACCAAGAACAGACAAGGCCAGTTATTGGATAGGTCCAAGCCTGTAAAAAACTCGAAAAAAAGAGCTAATGGGGAAAAGTACGAAAAGAGTGATAAAGACGAATGGAGCAGTAAGCAAAAACCTACGAACAGTTCTAAAGGAACTTCTAAAGACTCACGACACAATTCAATATGACGCACGAATTGGTCCGGTGAAGTTACTCGCCACTTAACCTTGCTTAAGGGAAAGGATAAGAATGATGCCGAGAGTAAATAAGCAGTGTTTACACAAGGAAGAAAGTACTCAAGTGTATTGAAGGTAATTTGATGATCTTACAACCGTAAGTATAGGAGCATTTATACCCATAAACTAAGGCAACTTACTCAAAAGGGAAAAGACAAAAAGGACATTTCCTAAAAGGGCAATGTACACGTTACAAGGGTGCAAAAATGAATATACAAGGGAAATAATCATTGATGCTATAGATTTTACATGTGATACTATACACATGGCGATGCAATATTAGCGGGGTTGTTAGGAAATGTGGACAAAAAAAGTTCTAACAAATGGGCTTGTCTAAGTGAGGACGACTTAATCAGTTCAAATTCACTCTCTCGACTTCTCGGTAAAGATGATGCCGAATGATTGGGCAGCTCGGCAATAGAGAGTAATTGTCAACTCGGCATGCCATAAAACAAAGGGTGGTCATACAACACGGCATTAAAGGTGACTCGGTAAGTAAATACTCGACCTTAACAAGGGTTGGTTGGAACATGAGGATTCATCGTGCCAGCTCCTCTAGTCCTCAAGCTCAACTACAAGTCAAGGGTCTCATAGCTTAATTCTCATCATTGCTTAGTAGTAGTTCTAAACTTGTGTAACGAAATTGACGAAGATGTCAGTTCTATAAAGGAGGTGGATTGTAAGAACCCTTACATCTTAGGAAAAGGAACTCTAATCATATAGGCACCTTTTGTTATAATAACTTAGTGCATGTCAAAACTTTAAAGTTAAACATACTCAGGTTAGGTGAATATCAGGATGGGTGACCTCTTGAGAAGTTGCTTCACCAATAGAAAAAATTGTGTAACATTCAATGGGGAAGCAAATAATACCTCTATGAGAGAAGTTATAATCAAGGTTGTTATAAGTTGGCTATATTTGAATTTATTGGTTACGTAGCTATATGGTGGTATAGTGTATTGGATAACAAGAAATGAACATGAGAGGGAGAAATTACTTCTTAAAGAAAGAGAAAAAATTTGTTACACCATCAATTTGTCCTTAAAATTATAACCATGATTTGTACAAGAGGTTGGAGATGTTGAGGTAAGGCATTCTTGGAATAGAGGAGTACATACAGGAGTTTGAGATATTAAAAATTCGGTGTAATTTGAATGACCCTCCAAAGTGGACAATTGCCAAATTTACTATAAGGCTAAAGCATAAGATTGCCAATGTGGTTGAGTTGTAAAAATTTGACATTTTAGAAGAAGTAATGCAATTGGCTATCAAAATAGAGCGATGAGGCCTCGACATCTAAATAAATTATAGGTAACTCCTAAACCTAACTCTGTTGTTAAAAGAGGATGAAGGGGAGAAAAAGGTTAAGGATAAAGTATTTGAGAAATCTATAGAGAAAGGGAAGGCTCAAGTAACTATAAGTTATGTTGGAGAGTGTTCTAATTGAAAGCTTAAATGGGTCATGTGTTTGAAATGTTAAGGATATGAACATCTTGTAGCTTAATATCCTAATCAAAGGGTTATGATGTTTAATGGGGAAGAGCTAGTTCATTAGGTTGATGAAGAGGATGGAAAGGACAATAATGGTGATGAGAAAAATGGATCTAATGACGAGAGATTACTTTTAGGAGAAGAAGGGGAGGTTATAACCTTAGTGGTGACAAAGGAATCATAGAAGATTCTGCAAAGACCAAAGGATCAAAGTAGAGGAAGAACATATTTTATATTGAAGAACCATGAATGGTAAATCTTATTTAGTGATAGTTGATGTATATAGCTATACAAATGTCATTTCAGCTGGTTTTGTACATAGCCACAAGTTTAGAGAATGAACAACTTTCAAATTCATATTGTTTACATTAGTTTGGGACCAAAGGGTAAATATGCATTAACAAGAGGGTTTAAGTACCTATTATTATTATCAAATATATAAATGAGGTATAGTGTGATCTAGTACCTATGGATGCAGCGATCATTTTGTTAGAAAAGCCTTTGGCAATGGGATTACTAGGTCATATTTGATGGGTTCCCAAAACTCCTATACATTCATATAGGGATGTAAAGAAGTCGAATTGTTGCCCATGGGCCTAAATGGAATCATGCAATCTAGAGGTGCTAAAGGATGTCTAGACACGATTAAGAATAGTCTGTTTTCTATAAAGAAATTTCAGCCAATTATAAGAAGAAAGTTTCTAGATTCGATAATGAATCCTTTCCAATAAGGGGGACCAAGATAAGGAGCTTATACGCTGATGCATGGAAGGAAATAAGAACCAAAAGTACGCACAACCTCAAGCAATACACCTACACTCCATATGCTAGTCATCTAACTATTATGCAATGCATGAAGTTTGAACAGGCCCACAACCCTATAAATTGAGAAGTGTTTGAGATCCAGAAATGTCTACATACTGTGTATTTTCACATGTGCCCATGACTTAATTCTCTGACTTGCAAATTCTTTGTCTAATTGTAATTTTTACTTTACTTAAGATTTTATCCTTTAACCTTGTGTTTATCCTTAGATAGTATTTAAGGACTTGCTTTATCGTTGTAATATGGTTCAAACTCTTATTCATATTGAATTATAGCATTCTCTTTTGAGAGATTCTTTTATTTACAAATACTTTAATTATGTTGTTTTGGTATTTAGATTATTCAATGAGTAAATCGAGTAGTTTATTGATCCATATCAATTTATATTGTCTCTATTTTATTTCAATTTGCTTTAAAGTCAAATGGGTTCAATCTTGTTAGATTTCAAGATCACGCCTTTATTGTGACTTAGTGATTGTTTCTTCACCTTTGATACTTAACATTTAATATATTCTCTAACTTAAACTAATATGTTTCTGATCTTATGAACGTATTGTAAACGCCCCATTTTTACCTCCCTTATTAGTTTAGTATTTCCAAAATTTTGTTGGGTCATTTAATTTTTAGCGTTGAATCTAAATATATAAAAAACAAATAGAAGAAGAAGAAGAAAGAAGGAATATATATATATCAAGTTAATTTAGCCTTAAATGAAAATTAATTTGTATAAGAGTAAATTTTAGAGTCAACCAATTAGGATTTAATTTTTGACTAAGTTTAATGTTTTATTTATTTACTTATTAATTTAGAAAAAGAAGAAGAAACAAAGAAAAAAAAAAGATATATATCGGATTGGACTAAGTACAAGACCTGGTTTGCCTAACTAAAGAATAAAGGCTAAAGCCCTTATCATTAGGTCTAACCTGCAAGAAGGCAAGCGCTGTGCCTGCCTTATTTTTTTCAACCTCACGTGTATGATACATACATAGGTTGGGTGTATCAATCATGTGCCATGCACGTGACACACTAGTTTTCCTATTGTTTTCATCTTTTTCCTTCAAATTCCTTAGCAACTCCCCTCTTGAAACCAGTGTACTAGCCTATGTTTGAGCCTATTTTTAAAGTATTTTTCACATAATTCCACTCAAATTTTTAATGGAATTGTGTGCTAAGCATAACCTAGTTTTGAATCTAACCTTGTTCGTATCCAAATTTATGAATTCGATTAGCCAAATCAAATGGAAAAAAGTCAAAAAAATATTTAAGAACCAAGAGCTCTAACAAATGCTTCAAATTCGAGCTTTTTAGGCAACTTTAGAGCTTCTATGGTGTTTTAGGATAACAAAATCACTTGATTACTCCATTTTACAGCTCAAATAAAGCTTTTTTCCACAAATCAGAAGATCACCAAGTTCTATGGTCAAATTTCAATAAGCCATTAATGGCTTTCCAAGCTTAACTAAGCTTGTTTTTCCTAAAAATTAGACCTCCCTAAGCTTCCCAAGGCATCAATTCTTATTGTCTCTTGTCCATTTCCTTACATTCGACAATTCTCTCTCTAGACTAGAACTCTCTCTTTAAGTTTTAGTTTCCCAAGCTATTTTCAAACCTTATTGCTACTAGTAATAGCATCTCTAACTTAAGAAACACCTAGAACCACCCCCACTCGAGCTTGGTAACTACCATACAACCATTAACAAATCACCATTGCTTCCCCCCAAACTTAAGATACCACCTAAGCTACTACTGAAAACCAAGGCATTGTGTCTAAATTGAGTTTCATCAATTGAAAACTAATGAATTTGTAATTTCCCATTGAAATTATTGATCAAAAACATCCTTGGGAAGAAGATTAAGCTACTACTATTGGTTTGTTGAAGATCTAACCAAATCAACTCGATCCGATCCAACTGACCCATATTCAATCTGTATTAGGTTGTCTGAACTACATAGGCTGGTTCATATCTTAGTTGACAAACAAGTGCTGCCCTTTGTTTAAGCTACAGATGAAAAATGCTAACATAAGGTGGGATGAGGAATGTAAAGAAGCTTTTGCAACAATTAAAGAATACCTAATGAACTCTCTAGTACTAGTAGCGCCTAAACTCAGGAAGCTATTGTTTTTATATGTCATTATATTACTAAAGTCCATGGAATGTATGCTTGGCCAAAAAAACAAAGAAGGAAAAGAACAACTTGTATACTACCTACGTAAGAAGTTTACGGAGGGGAGTTAGAAGTATTCTAAGATTGAAAGAACATGTTGTATGTTAGTCTAAATTATTTATTAACTCAAATAATATACATTCTATTACCAAATTGAGTAATTGATACAATATGATCCCTTAAAAAACTTAGCAGAGAAACTAACCTTAATTGGCAAGATCTTGAAATAGCGAATGTTATTATTAGAGTTTGATATCACCTATGCAAATCAACATTTGATCAAGGGGGCAAGCCTTAGCAGATCAACTAGTAGATAACACGTATGAAAATACTCCCTAAGAAGTGCAAGTCAAATTTCCCAATGAAGATATCTTAGTAGCTAAAGATGATTTTGATAGAGAAACAAATGAAAAACTCTTGAAATGGAAGATATTGTTTAATGGAGCTACTAATGTGTCGAGGTATAGAATTGGGGCAATACTAATGTCTCCCAAGGGTAAATAATTCCCAATAGCTGTAAGGCTCATTTTTCCATATACCAACAATATTGCTAAATACGACGTATGCATTTTGGGACTCAAAATGCCCTTAGACAAAGAGATACAAGAATTAGAAGTCTATGGGGATTCTTCACACATTATTTGCTAGGCATAGGGAGAATACTAAAATGAAGGACCTTAAATTGGTGTCTTACTACCAACACTTGACCAAGTTAGTGTAGAAGTTTAAAGAAATCACATTCACATACATATCAAGGACTCCAAACCAATTTGCTGATGCATTGGTTACCTTTGCATGATACAAATTTTCTGTGGGGTTGAAATTCAGCTACTTAAGATTGAAGTTGAAGAGAAGCTCGCTTTTTATCTAATAGCTGAACATGCATATGACAAAAAGGCCTTAGTGCCATGATATCAAAATGTTCTTACAACAAGACACATACCCTAATAAGGATGAGAAGAAGGATAGAAAGACAATTAAGAGATTAGCCACCCTGTTCTTAATAAATGAGTCTACCTTAAATTAACGATCTTTTGGTGGTGCACTTTTATGGTGTATAGATGAAAGAGAAGCTAAAGTTTTAATGAAAGAAGTACATGGTGAAGTATATGGCCCCTACATGAGTAGTTACATGCTCCTAAAAAGATTATGAGGTTGAGATATTACTGGTCAACTATAAAGAGCAACTGCATCAAGCATATTAGGCACTACCACTTGTGCTAGGTTTATGCAAACAAGATAAATGCTTCACCATAAGAATTACATACACTATCTATGCCATAGCCATCTTCAATTTAGGGTATAGACATCATCAACCCAATTACTCCAAAGGCATCCAATGGTCATTGTTTTATACTAGTAGCCATTGACTATTTCATTAAATGGGTTGAAGCCTCATTTTACTCAAATGTCACCAAAGGAGTACTGGTCAAATTCATTAAAAGGGACATCTTAGCTTAGTTATGGAACTCTTGAAACTTTCATTACAAACGATGGCACAAATCTCAACAATAAGCTTATATCAAAGTTATACCAATGGTTCAAGGTCAACTACAGGTACTCTACTCCCTATCGACCTTAAATGAATAGAGCCATGGAAGTAGCTAATAAAATTCTCAAAAGAATAAATGAAAAGATGGTTGTTACACATAAAGATTGACATGAGATGTTATTATTTACACTCATAGCCTATAGAACTTCTATCGGAACACTAATAGGAGCAATACCTTACTTCTTAGTATATAGCACTAAAGTAGTATTACCAAGGGAAGTTGAGATCCCATCTCTCAGAGTGCTATTAGAAACTCAATTGGATGAAGAAATGCATCAAGCAGTTAAACCTAATTGATGAAAAAAGGTTAATAGCCCTATGTCACAATCAATACTATCAACAAAGAGTGGCTCAAGCTTTTTAAACAAAAAGTGTAGCCTTGGAATATTAAAGAAGGTGATGTGGTTTTGAGAAAGGCTCTCCTCAATGTATAAGACTCTAGAGGGAAATTTACTCCAAATTACGGGGGTCCTTATATTCTAAAACGAGTGTTTCTTGAAAAGGCTTTAATTTTGTCACACATAGATGACCTAAATTTGAGAGACCTCATAAATGCTGATGCAGTAAAGTTATACTAGTCACGAAAATCAATGAAATTTCTTACTAAGAACATAAAAATGCTTGCAATCTTAAATAAAATTGTGGTCTAATTTTCATTTAATACAAGCGAAATTGGTATCCCTAGCGATCATCGATGTTGGAATAACCTCTAGCATTTTTTTCACTCCATCAAAAGGTCCTATCCTCTTACTCCACTCAAACAAATCCTATACACTATAAACATAAGAGAAGATGAAAGCAAGCTATAGAACAACGGTAAGTAACAAAACTCTTTAAATACTTTATTATGAATTCTTACTCTTCGATAGGGAGATTTGTTGTCTATCTTTTAAGGCAAGACTACATCTAAAGGAGCAAACACCTTACGATAGATAGCTAATACTTGGTTAAGGATAAAGGCTTAGGTCTGACTAAAAAAATCTAAAAGGTGGTTCAGTCAAAACCATAAAGAGTTGATAGGTAAGGCCATAAATCTGATACATTGGCTTTTTCTACCCAAAGGAGATGGCATTTCATGTGTTGGGTGACTTTCCTTAATTCTATAATAGTGATGTTAGTAAAGCTTTATGTACTCTATTCTAAGACTACATAGGCTAATGATAGAAAAATTGATGTCCCCAAGTGAATTAAATCCATTTCGAAAATTAAATCAACTGGTTTTTATCAAACTTCTAAAGAAAAGGCTTGATTGTTTTGGTACTATCAACAAAGCCAAGTAAGTGCTTCCAAACGTTTTAGCATAAAGACAAATTGATTTCTATTAACCTTACATTTGCATCAAGCTTTCATTTCTTTTAAGGTTCTAATTAGCCCATAGAGCGTTGTCTCATCTCATATCTCCTTCATGGTTTTAGCTTACTTAAAGAGCACCACCTATCTTACATCTCCTTTAGGGTCTTTAACTAGCTCACAGGGCACTTCCCCTTTGTCAACCTCTGTTGGAGTCTTGAGCCAGCCTATAGTGCACTTCTTCATTTTCAATCGGCTTTCAAGATTTAGCTAACTCAAGGAGTGTTTTACCCATTCACCTAGGTTAGTCAACTCATAGGAGCATAACCAAATTTTGGATTAATTTCTTGTTTTAGGGTCACTAATCCCTTAGAGACGCCTTTGCCTAAGTTAGTCATCTTACAAAAGCATGACTGGTTTTGAATCGATTTGTATTTTAGGGGTTGCTAATCCCCTAAAGATGCCCCCACTCAAGTTAGTTAGCTTAGAGGAGCACTATTAAGTTTTTAATCAATTTCCTATTTTAAGGTTACTAATCCCCTAAAGACACTTTTGCCTAAGTTAGTTAGCTTAGAAAAGCACTACTAGGTCTCATATCAATTTCAGATAAAGGGCTTTAGCCAAATCATAGAGCACTACTCTTCTCAAAACCCTTTCAGGGCATTATACCATTCTGAAAAACTTTCCCTCACCTCTCGGTCAACTTTTAGAACATTGTCTTTATCTTTCTTTTTCACCTTGCATTGAATCCTTAGTAGATTAAGCCTAGGGTAGCTAGCTATTTGTAGCGTTTCTAAGAGCAACTTCATCCTTAGGAAAAAAATGGTATCTATTTTGTTTTTATAGTAAAGTTTTACTTAAATTTCATCACAAAGAGGAGCAGTTGTTGATATCTTATTTTTAAGACCCCTCCCCCTACAATTAGTTTAGCATTTCCTAATTTTTTTAGGTCATTTAATTTTTCACGTCAGGTCTAAATATATATATAATATATAAAGTTGATTTAACCTTGAATGAAAATTAATTTGTATAAGATTACATTTTAGAGTTAACCAATTAAGATTTAATTTTTGATTGGTTTAGTGTTTTGTTTATTTATTTACTAAAAGAAGAAGAAGAAGAAGAAGAAAAAAAAGATATATATCATACTAGACTAAGTACAATACTTGGTCCGCTTAACTAAAGAATCAAGGCTAAAGCCCTTATCAACAGGTCCGGTTAACAAGAAGGCAGATGGTATGCCTACCTTATTTTTATTTTTTTTTTTTGGCCTCGTAAGTGTGATATACACGAAGGTTGGGTGCATTAGTCACGTAAAATGCACTTAATGTGCTAGTTTTCTTGTTGTTTCCATCTTTTTCCTTTCGAATTCCCTAACAGCTCTCTTCTTGAACCTAGTGTACTAGCCCGTGTTTGAGCCTATTTTTCATACAATTCCATTTGAATTTTTGGTGGAATCACATATTAAGCATAGCCTAGTCTTGAATCCAACCTTTTTCACATCTAAATTCACGAATTCAATTGGTTAATTCAGATGGCAAAAAGTCAAAAATATATTTAAGAACCAATATTTCAACCCTAATGAATGCTCTAAATTTGAGGTTTCTAAGCAACTTTAAAAACTTCTATGGTGTTTTTAGGTAACAAAATCACTTAATTACACCATTTTATAACTCAAATCAAGTTTTTCTCATAGATTAGAAGATCACTCGAGTTATATGGTCAATTTTCAATTCGGCTATTAATGGCTTTCCAAGCTTAATTAAACTTGTTTTTCTTATAAATTAAACCTCTCCAAGCTTTCCAAGGCATCAATTCACATTGTCTCTCATCCATTTCCGTACATTCAATAGTTTTTCTCTCTAAACTAGCACTCTTTCTCTCTCTCTAAGTTCTAGTTTCTCAAGCTATTTTTGAGCCTTACTATTGCTATTAATAACATCTCTAACTTAAGAAACACCTAGAATCACCTCACTCAAGCTTGGTATCCACCATATAGCCATTAACAAATCACCATTGCCGCCCCACAAACTTAAGATACCACCTAAACTACTACCAAAACTAAGGGCGTTGTGTCTAAATTAAGTTTCATCAATTGAAAACTCACTAATTGGTAAATTCTCGTTGAAAATTGGAAACATCCTTGGGAAGAAGACTAACCTATTGTTGTTGGTTTGTTAAAGATCCACTTGAACCAACTCAACCCTATCTAACCAACCTGTATTCGGCTTAAAGTCCGGCTATCAAGCACTAACCCAACTTGTGACCAATTACTAAGTGGGTTCCTTTTTTTAAATAAATTATAAAATAAACAAAAAACAAAAATAAAAGAAAAATCAATTTTGCTTTATATTTTTCAGACTTCCCTTGTTTAATTTAATTTATTTGTTTATTTATTTTTTTCTTTTCCTCCTTAAATTTCTTGTTAGAGAATCTCTAAAATACAAAAAAAAAAAAAAAAAATTGTTTTTCCAAATAAAAAACCTATCATTTTCTTTTTACTATGGTTTTCCTTTCCTTAGAAATATTTTTTTTACTAAATTAACTTTTTATTCTCTCTTTTTTTATTTTCAAAAAGAAAAAACTTGAAATCACATTTAAAAAAAAACTAAAAAAAATTCTTTTTTCGCTTCTATTCTTTTTTTACCTTTCTTTCACTTAAGAAAATCTTATCCTCTAAAAGAATAAATTTTTTCTCCTCATTTTGAAAAGTCTATTTTCTAAAATAAAAAAAAAATCCCTTAACCAAAATTAAGACTTTTAGAAATAAAAAAGGGCTTCAAATTGGGGATTTTCTTTTATAATTTTCTTAAAATAAGATAAATGAGGCTGATTTTCAAGAATTAAAAGAAATCAACATAGCTAAAAATTTTCTAAAATAAACTAGGAAAGTTTGATCTTTAATAATGGGTGCATAAACACTTGTAGCCAACTATAAGGTGACTTAAAGTATAAAAAATTTTAATTTTCTAATTGTAAATAATTTTTCAACTCCTTCCTTTTGTAAATAATTACAATTTTATTAATTTTTTACTTGTAAATAAAATTTTTTTTCTTAAATTAGATAGGTAATTGAAAAACAAAGTTAATCTCAAAAGATTAAAGCGATACTCATTAAGGTTTAACAAGATAGCCTCAAATCTGAAGTCTTTAGTTTTCAAAATTCATTTTCAGAAGCGGTTTTATTATACACAAGTAGTTGGATTAAGATCAATCTAGTTAATTGATTTTAATCTAACTCTTTTTTTCCAACCTCGATCTAGTAGTGACTGTAAATATTTTCAAAATAAAAAAAAACCTTAGTTTTCTTAATTTTTAATCAAGGAAGGAGAGAAGGTGAGGGAGAGTGAGGAAGAGAGAGAGAAAGAGAGACTTATAGAGATTTTTAACATAAATTTTTTCTATAGTTAGGAAGGAAAATGTATAGATTTACTTAAATATCCTTTTAAACATTTTGATACTTCATTTGGTTAATCTTTTTTCGGTTTTATTGGTATCTTATTGGTAAGGCTAGGCAAAAAAAAAGTAAACCATGAACCTAAAAATTGTTTTTTTTTTTTTTTTTTTGTGAATTGTTTAGTTTACGGTTTGGTTTGGTTATGTATAAATAATTCACAGTTCGATTTGGGAAAGTGAACCAAACCGTACTGTTTTGAACCCAACCGAATCGTTTAGTTAAATAAAAAAAAATTCATGTAATTATTTTGTACTTTTTTATACTTTTTTCTATCAATCTTTATAAATTTCATCAAATTTTTATATCCTGTTATTTTTTATCATAATTTTGTATTAATTATTAAGATTAAATTGAGTAAATTCTATTTAAAATTTCATAATTATTGGATATAAAAATTTTTAGTGAAAATTTAACACAAAAGGTTCGAATTGTAGATCGAACTGAACCAAACCAAACCGGCTTTAATTAGGTTTAAAAAATTTATGGATCAAATGGTATGGTTAGGTTTGACCTAAAAAAAAAAAATCAAACTGTTATATTAGGTTCGATTCAATAAGAGAGGTGAACTATACTGAACTATGCCCACCCATACTTATTAATATCTTCTTGAATCTTATATTTAGGAAAAATAAGATATCAAAATGATGGAAATATAATTCTATATATATCCTCTCTATATACCCCTTACTTTATTTATATTTATAAAAATATTAATTAAAATAATCATTTCCAAAGTATAAAATATATATTTTTAAATCTTTTCTATTAAAATTACATGAATTTTCATTTCTCAATTTTGATGCTTCAATCATTATCTTCATTATAATTATAAAATAGGAACATATAAGATACATAAAACAGTTTTTCAAATATTAAATTTCAAATAAATACCAATTAGATATAGATACGATATATATAAGATATAAATAAAAGAAAGATAATTTAAACGAGACCTAAAAGTACTTTAGTATTTTAACATCATATTTCATTCTTATTGAAACAAGTATTTCCCTTCTAGTTTTTCTTCATCATTTTTTTTCCTTTTAATTTCTCTCCTTTATCTCAAAGATAATATAAGTACATGTTGTAAGCTTCCAAAATTGAGTTTAGGATAACCGAGCTCAGATTTAAGGCTTTTAGGGTAACTTATCCAATTGAGCCCAAACTTTGCAACTAGAATGAAAAAGTTAGTCGAGATATTACAGTGAAGTTAGATTTTAGTAATAACGATCCGAAATCCCAATTTTGCCCTTAGAAATTGGAGTATTTACTAAAGCCCTAAAATGTTCAGAACTCCTAAAATTGAACTTAGATT